>CM051691.1:2420345-2875345 GCA_028022725.1 Lycodopsis pacificus | reverse complement strand
TGTTTCCCCTGATCTCCTCTCCTCATGTGTTCTGTCTTTCCCCTGTTTGTTATTGTGTGCCATGTGCTCTGTGTTTTTCCTCTGCCTCCAGACACCTCCCATGGCCACACCCCTGATTGGTGCACAGCTGCGGACACTCCAGCCGATTATCTCCCGCAGGCTGACACACCACACTCAGATCCCACTAACCATTCCCCTGGCACTATATCAACCCTGGTCCTGCAGTCTGGGGTGGTCAGGTTGTACCGTCTTTCACTCCCGTATCGTCTTCTGCCTTGAGCGCCTGCCGCCGGTGTCCGCCGGTCAGGGAGTCCCCCGTGCCCTCCGTTGTGTTCCAAGGGACTTCACACCGTCGATCTGCCTGCCCTCCGGTGTCGATCCACAGAACTTCACACCGTCGATCTGTCTGCCCACCGGTGTCGGACCACGGGTACCACACCGTCGATCCGGCCTGCACCCTGTGTCGGACCACGGGCTCCACACAGCAATTCCTGTCCTTTTATTATTGGTAAAATAAAATCTGTTGTACCGGATTCCGTCATGTGGTTTGCCTATTGGGTCCTGATCTTGAACTCCCGTGACAGAACGGTATGTCTGGCTGACAGCGTCGGAGAAGCGTTGCACATTCTATGGCTAAGAATGAATTTTATTTGCGACTTGGTGTTTGGAGCTAAGCTACGCTAACCTGAGGTGGCTAACCAAGGCAGCAACACGACACCATAGCACAACAGGACACTTACAAGCTACGGTGCACCAATGTTCTGTACAACGCATCATTAAACTATTTGTTAACAAAGAAAGGAGGATTGTCTTTAAGTGAACAGCAGCTTTGGTAAGTGAAGTGCTTTTGACAATTATATTATCGCGCGTTAACTCAGCTGTTTTTAAATTTTTTTTTATTCAGCCGACATTTTTAACACAGGAACCGGGCAGCGAGCGGTAAACAGCTGTGTTTGTGTGGCGTCACTTCCTGCTGCTGTTGCTGCCGCCGCCCCCCCCCGGTCCGGAACTCCCCTTCACTCCGTCACCGTCGGCCCCTCCTGTCTCACACACACACACACATGCGCGCAATAGTCTCGTTACAGGATCGTGGCGAGCGGTGAACAACTGTTTGTGTGGTGGCTCTTTTGTCTCTTCCCGTTTCCTTCACCTACATTCCCCTCGGTCCTAAGTCCCTCCATGTTTAGCTTCTTATCACTCTCTATGTACCAACGTACATTTATAACAAATACACACATATTGTGGTAATCAGCGTTGCATATGTGTCTGACCAAAATAGCAAAAAATAAACGATTTAATTTAAATTATTCTTTTTTGTCTGGAATTTGTATAATAAGCATATCATTTAGTTATTGCATCTCTTACACCATGAAGATAAAGTTGTGAACACCAGCTGAATATCTATTATCAGAATCATAACTGTATTTTAACTGCTACTGTGTAAAGGGAATACTGCTGTTAAAAAGAACATTTGTTTAAAGTGTTTGCAAACCAAATGTTATTGCACTTTTGTTCATATAGCAGTACTTTTAAAATAAAAGTGCGCAATACACTACTTTTGAATTCATTTTTGAACTTTGCGCATAACAATGTGATTAATCGCAAAAAAATCATGCGATTAAAAATTAGAATCGTTGCCCAGCACTAGTTTTTACATCTGAAGTCGTGTTAATTTGTCTATGCTGTTTTTATGATACGGTTAATATTGTTCCCTCTGATGTGAATAATATTTGAATGGCTTGTGCTCTTTAGTGTGTTGTGGAATACGTGTTTTAGCGCTGCAGTGTTGCTGGATTGATTTGTCATGCTTTGTTGTCATGACTGGTTCTTGTCATTGTGTTAATTACATTGATTTTGACTATATGCATTGTCCGTTGATGACTAAGCATCCCGTCATCTCGGGGCTAGGGTCGGATATTTGATTTTCTGTTTGGGGTTTTGTTTTCTTGTACAAACCAAGAATTATGGTCTGGAGAAATGGGGATTGTGTGGTGATTGCTTTAGCCCTGTTTGAATCAGTAGAGAACAGCTAAACGCTGCAGGGAGAGTTTGTAGCGTGTTGGATTTCCTGCTAAGCTAGTTTAGCATAGCCTCCCAGAACACACGCATCTCACCAGGGTACAATGTTTTGTTTCAAGGGTCAGTGTCTCTTATGTTGGGTGGGTTGCCAGTTTGACCAAAGTCCACCGAAAACATTATATTTCCCATAATTGAAGCTTCTGCATTTTCCAAATGCACTATTATTCTTCAAACGTATTGTTAACAAAGAAAGGAGCCTTGTAAGCCTCATACCGAATGGTTAAATACAAATACGTGTATTGTTAGACCCCTAAAAACAAATACTAACCGTAGCTGTGGCGTCATAATGAGGTTATTAGGAGGTGTTTCAACTGTAGTAGGACATCACTGAAGGTCCAGGTATAAAATGCACGGCCCGCCACTGATTTATAGTGAAACATCTCTGCAGAAGTGCTGAGTCTCATTGACGGTAGCTTAATACCAAACAAAAGAAGACTAAAGTATTGGAAGCATGATGCCCTCACACAGGACACCCTTTCATGTCTGTAACATACAAACTGTGCTTTTTAAGCTAACCCCAATGTATACCCATCCATGTCATTTTCACACACTCAGAGAAACAGATGGAGGATAAAGAGCGATGGGAGACAGATGGGTCCAACAAACTCACTTTCACCCAAGGAGCTGACGTTTGTGTCCCCTGTGAATCCTAAAGTTAAGTGATTTTTACTGTTGTGTCACGTGAAGCCCAGCTTACCTTATATTACAAGGCAAGGCAAGGCAAGTTTATTTGTATAGCACATTTCAACAACAAGGTAATTCAAAATGCTTCACATAAAACCATTAAAAGCATCAAAACATAAGTCAAAAGAAAAGGAGATTAAAACACAGTGTAAGACAGTTTCATAGTAAAATGCAGAAATGCAGGAAATTGATTACCAGTATGGAAGACATTTAAAACATGACTCTCCGTGTTTCTGCCGCATTAATTCAATTTTTGCCACCCATGTTCTTCTGGTGTGGACGTCGACGCTATCTTAGTACAATGCAATCGTCACTGCAAAGTTGAGGTTCTTTATGCCTTAGGAAAACTTCACAAAACCTTTGACGTGTCTTTTATCCTTAGGTCAAAAACACTTAGAAAAACCTGTATGACGTGTCTTTTATCCTTAGGTCAAAAACACTTAGAAAAACCTGTATGACGTTTCTTTTATTCTTAGGTCAAAAACACTTAGAAAAACCTGTTTGAAATTCACGTATTACGTTGTTACCGACGAATCTTATTCTATCAAGTGCATGTAGAATTCACGTATAAAGGTAAATAACAACGAATCTTATTTCAACTTATTTGAGTAGAGACACGATCAATGTTACGATCTCAAAAAGCTCTTATTTTGAGTTAAAATCGTTATCGTAAAATGTCACTTCATTCTCCTCATAAAACCACATGAAATAATACGTCAGAAACACAGTTGTAAAGTGCTCTAGAGACACAGAATCAAAACAAGGTATTTATACCGGCCGGCACATAAAACCATTAAAAGCATCAAAACATAAGACAAAAGAAAAGGAGATTTAAAAACAATTAAGAACATTCATTAAAACACAGTGTAAGACAGTTTCATAGTAAAATGCAGAAATGCAGGAAATTGATTAATATATTAATTGAATGTGGTTCAATTAAAGGCAGCAGCAAACAGAAAAGTCTTCAATCTTGATTTAAAGGAGCTGAGGGTCTCAGCAGACCTGCAGCTTTCTGGGACTTTGTTCCAGATATGTGGAGCAGAAAAACTGAACGCTGCTTCTCCATGTTTAGTTCTGACTCTGGGAACAGAAAGTAGACCGGTCCCAGACGACCTGAGGGGTCGGGATGGTTCATAAGGTAGCAGCAGATCAGAGATGTATTTTGGCCCTAAACCATTCAGTGCTTTGTAAACCAACAGCAGGATTTTAAAGTCAATTCTTTGTTGGACAGGAAGCCAGTGCAAAGACATCAGAACTGGGGTGATGTGATCCACCCTCCTGGTCTTAGTGAGGACTCGAGCTGCAGCGTTCTGAATCAGCTGCAGCTTTCTGACAGACTTTTTACAGAGACCTGTAAACACACCGTTACAGTAGTCCAGTCTGCTGAAGATAAATGCGTGGACAAGTTTTTCCAAATCCTGACATAAGTCCTCTAATCCTTGATATATTCTTTAGGTGATAGTAGGCTGATTTTGTAATTGTCTTGATATGGCTGTTCAGGTTGAGGTCTGAATCCATAACTACACCTAGATTTCTGGCTTGGTTTGTGGGTTTTAACATCAGTGATTGAAGCTGAGCGGTGATTTTCAATCGTACGTCCTTGGTACCAAAAACAATTACTTCTGTTTTATCTTTGTTTAATTGAAGAAAATTCTGGCACATCCAGTTGTTGATTTGTTCAATGCAGTTACCCAGCCCTTGTATGGGATTATAGTCCCCTGGTGACATAGTTATGTAGATTTGTGTGTCGTCTGCATAATTATGATAACACACTTTGTTATTTTCCATAATCTGAGCTAGTGGAAGCATGTAGATGTTGAACAGAAGAGGCCCCAGTATTGAACCTTGGGGAACACCACGTCATTTTTGTCAGCTCTGATATGTAATCAGCTACAGACACAAAGTATTCTCGGTCCTTCAAGTGGGATTCAAACCAGTTAAGTGCTGTGCCAGAGAGTCCCACCCAGATTTTTAGTCTTTCTAGGAGTATGGCATGGTCGACCGTGTCGAATGCAGCACTGAGATCTAGTAACACTAAGACTGAACTTCTGCCATTGTCTATGTTTAAGTGGATGTCGTTGAAAACCTTAACAAGAGCAGTTTCAGTACTGTGGTGCTGTCGAAAGCCTGACTGGAAAACATCAAAGCAGTTATTTACGGCCAAGAAGTTGGTCAGCTGTTGGAAAACCGCTTTTTCAATTATTTTACTTAAAAATGGGAGGTTTGATATTGGCCTATAATTTTTCATCGTTGCGGAGTCTAAACTAGCCTTCTTTAGGAGCGGTTTAATAACTGCAGTTTTTAGGGCTTGTGGGAAGACACCTGAGAGAAGGGATGTGTTTACAATTTGTAAAAGAACAGTGGTCATGCAGTTTGAAATATTTTTGAAAAAGTGTGTTGGTAGAATATCCAAGCAGCAGGAGGATGACTTCAGATGTTGTATAATGTCTTCTAGGCTTCTACGGTCGATTGAATGAAATTGTGTCATGATATTTGAATGGATGTTATTCAGAGATCGGGACAACACATATCCTGTGGTTAGTGTGGAGGCACTGACTGCTTGTCTGATTTTCTGAATTTTGTCAGTAAAAAAGGAGGCAAATTGATTGCATGCCCAAGTGGATTGGAGCTCAGCAGCTACCGACACTGGAGGGTTTGTTAGCCTGTCGACGGTAGCAAATAAGGCGCGTGTATTGTTCTTGTTTTTGGTTATGATGTCAGAGAAGAATGACTGCCTTGCATTTCTAAGTTCCAAATTATAATTGCGAAGTCTCTCTTTATAGATGTCACAGTGAACCTGGAGATTCGTTTTTCGCCACCTGCGCTCAGCTTTCCGACACTCTCGTTTCTCTATTTTGACCAGCGTAGCATTTCTCCAAGGAGATCTTTGCTTACCCGAGACAACCTTCACTTTAGTGGGTGCAATGGCATCAATAATATTTTTAACTTTAAAATTGAAGCCATCTACAAGCTCATTGACTGAGAGGCAAGAGAGGGCTGGTGTGCAGGAGAACTTCTGAATAAATAGTTCACTGGTGTTTTCAGAGATGTAACGCTTTGTCACAACCTTGGTTTGGACATTTGTGTGCAAGGAGATTGCACTCTCAAAGAAAACACAGAAATGATCAGAGAGTGCAACATCAGTCACAGCAACCTTGGAAATGTTTACACCTTTGGTGATGATTAGGTCCAGAGTGTGCCCCCTGTTGTGGGTGGGTCCTGTCACATGCTGAGTCAGATTATAGTTATCAAGGACACCACATAGTTCTATAGACTCTCTGTCCTGGGGATTATCAACATGGATATTAAAATCACCAACAATAACAACACAGTCAAAATCAATACAGATTACAGACAGCAGTTCAGTAAACTCATCAAAGAAGGTTGCACAGTATTTAGGCGGTCTGTAAATGTTTAGGAATAAAGCTTGAGTGGAATTCAGAGCCACATATTCAAAAGAACTAAAATGACCAAAGGACATCTGCTTGCATTGAAGAGAATCATTAAATAAAATAGCAACTCCACCTCCTTTCTTATGCGCTCTTGTTTCACTCATGAAACTGAAGTTGTGAGGTGTTGATTCAATAAGAACAGCTGCACTGTTATCTTGATTTAACCAAGTTTCAGTTAAAAACAAAATGTCCAGTTTGTGCCTAACAATAAAATCATTGATTAAAAATGTTTTTCCTGACAGAGACCTGACATTTAATAAAGCTAAGTTTAATGTGGTTAAAGCTTTCTTTGCCCAATTTATTTGGACAAGCTGACGAGGAATGTATGCTAAGTTTGATAAGTTTGCATGTTTACTATTGTTTCTTCGCAGCCTCACCTTTCTTTTTCTATAAACTTGCAGGACAGGAATTGAAACGGCTAGCTGCATACAGGGCCCCGACTTTTCCTGGAGAGAGTCATTGGTGTCATTAGCCTTGTAGCCTGGACCCAGAAGATATCAAGTACAAACATACTCAGTAAGCCAAACCCCAACATTTTTACTAACTCTAAGTGGTTTTGTTGCCTAAACCTAACTGCAACGGTTGTCACAACATTCAGCGTCAAGATGATAAGTTAAAAAAAAGTCCAATAGGCATATGACGAGCAGGGATGAGTTTGTGTTGGACATTACTTCCAGTCACATATACTTTGTGGTTTTATTATTATTATTAAAATTATTCATGTTATTTAATTTGGTGTTGAACGACCTGCAGATACCTCACATTAGAAGCTTCACAGAAAAGAGGGGGATTACGGCCATTTAGCCACTGGAAGGCATCTGTACATGAAGTATTGGGTTTCATTCATGGTAGTCTAACAGTGCTAGAAAAAAAAGCAAAGAAGAAGTGTATGAATGTGCAAATTCAAAACAGCTCTAAAATGAGGGAGGCTTCTTAATAAGTCATGATCAAATATAATCATCATGGCCACTAAGAATTCACGAGATCTTATTTTATGATTATACGAAAGAATCCCAGGTTTATCAGGACACTTGGGGATCCAGTGTATGTATTAGAGAGCGTTTAGAAACAAGAGGCAGAATGTAAGACAAGAGCACATGTTTCCATGTGTGTAATGTGTCCTGTTAAAACAGGCAAGTGGTGATCTTGTCCAGAGCCTTGCGCGCTGCCCCTACATTTTTTGTCGTCTGTCACCTTGCCAGCACAGAGTCAGCATGTTGAGTAGTTCAGAAAAACACGGATTTTAAGAATGTAAATGTTTTATTTACGTCTGTACTGCATTTTGTTGTCATTAACTGTAGTTAGTTTCTCTCTTCATCTCTGAGTTTTAGGACGGCTTCGCACTGTGTGTAGGTGTTGCCCTCCTGTACGCGGCGCACCAAATAAGATGAAATACAATTTCGTGAGGTGTCTGCTCTGCATTACACACTCTTCTCTTGCTGTTCTTCTCAGAAAAACACATTATAGTCCATACGGAACAACACGTTAACCAACAGTTTAGCTTGCTAGGCTAATGCTAATGACCTGACATTCAACAGTTTCATCCTGAAGAAAGTATATCTCTACCCTTTGCTAACAAATGTAACAATCTCCTTGAACAATGTGTACACCGCTGTACAACCGACATGCTATTTCAGTGAGTCAGATACATTTACTTAACAGTTGATTAAATATGTAAGTATCATATCTGCGGATACTCAAAATCAAAAGACTCAGACTATAAAGAACCACAATAACTAAAACACAGGGGAGGTGAGCAGAGTACAACAGTCTGATTTAAGTTCCATAGACTGTGACGTTACCCATCGGTTTGTGAACTACGGTTTTAAAGCCTCCAGTTTGGCATCTTAGCTGTCGCCATCTTGGTTTTTGGAAACCAGAAGTGAAAGGAGAGGGTGGAGCTAAGTACAAGTGAACAAGACATTTTTAGGCAACTAAAATGATACAATTTCGTGATGTGAAAACTCACTGTGAAAGGGTTAAAGTTGTAAGACAAAAACACGGAAAACATCCAGACTGGACAAACGCCATGGGAGTGACCTGTCAATCACCGTGTAGCCCCGCCCTAAAGCATCCCCTGCTTTATGATCTGTTTGACTCTAAATGGACCATAATGTACGAAATGAACATCATGCTGTATTGAAGAAGACTTGAAACTAGAGATTGAGACCATAAACTCATGTTTACTTCTCTCTTGATTTATTACCTCAGTAAACATTGTAGAGTCATTTTCTCATAGACTTTTATACAAGCGGAGGAGTTGCCCCCTGATGGACATTAGAGAATGCAGGTTTGGGGCACTTTCGCATTGGCTTCTCTGTTCTTAACCAGGGGCCGTGCCTGCACTCAGGGGACTGTGATGTTCTGTCACATGCATGATATGTTCAGAATCAGAACCGTTTATTGCCATGGTATGTTGAACATACAAGGAATTTGACATGACGGGAGGTGCATAACATTTGACAACAATCAACAATGCAAAGTAGAAACATTAAATTTACAGAAAATATAAAAAAGTGCACAAATGAACAGACAACAGGACTATAAACCAGTGAGATGTAAGTGTAGTGTAATAGAAGGGATGTGCGGGGGAGTGACCGATAGGAGTTTGTCCTGAGGATGACAGAGTCAGTGGGGGTCCCGGGCTCTGTTAATGAGCCCGACTGCCGACGGGAAGAAACTGTTCATGTGGCGTGAGGTCTTGGTCCTGTTGGACCTCAGCCTCCTACCAGATGGAAGGGGCACAAACAGTTTTTGACCAGGGTGAGAGGGGTCGGCTATAATCCTTCTTGTTCACTTCAGGGTTCTTAAAGTGAACAAGTCCTGGAGGGATGGCAGATTGCAGCCAATCACCCTCTCAGCAGAGCGAATGATGCGCTGCAGTCTGCCCTTGTCCTTGACTGTTGCTGCAGCATACCAGACTGTGATGGAGGAGCAGAGGATGGACTCGATGATGGCTCTGCAGAAATGCACCATCATTGTCTTTGGCAGGTTGAATTTCTTCAGCTGCCTCAGGAAGTACATCCTCTGCTGAGCCTTCTTTGTGATGGAGCTGATGTTAAGCTCCCACTTGAGGTCCTGGGATATGATGGAGCCCAGGAAGTGGAAGGACTCCACCGCGTCGATGGGGGAGTTGTTGGGTCTGGAAACAAAGGACGAAGAGCTGCGAGGCCGCAGGACCTCCCCTCTGCTGCGAACTTCTTACAGTGCGCACACAGTGGAAAAATGAGCTGGAACCGGTTCAAAAATTAACAACAATATTCAATGTACTACATGAAATTCACTTATAAGCTGCATTAACTATCAATAGTAATGTTCTCGAGAACAGAGATCACACACACGCATCTCACTCACAGGTCTCTGAATTCAATTCAGGTTGCTGAAAAACGAGAGCGGAGGTGGTCTGAGGAATTCTCTCCAGAACTGTCTCTTATATGTCCAAACAGTCATAACTCATCGGACTGACCCTCCGTGGCCATCCGTGACTGGCTCCATTTGAATTCTGTCTCCTCCCTGGATCGATTCTTTAGCGAAACAGCTTTGCTCCTTGCAAAACATCTGTCTTGACTCCACCTCTGGTCAGCTGTCCTTCTCACTGACCTCCTCCTCCACTCTGCTGCATGTCCCATTCAGAATCCATGTCTGACCCTCAAACTATTCTTACAGTGTTTTAATACCTTTAGTGACTATACTTTTATGATTTAATACCTTCAATTAGTTAATATACTGTAACACATAATATCTTCTATAAGCAAGAATATTGTAAACATATTGTGACTAACAGATTATTATTATTGTGACACTTCTACTCATCACTAGGGGGGTTATTTAATCTTACTTATAATGCGTTTAATACTGGAATTCTCAACAGAGTCACACAGGGTGATAGGGGCTGGTGGGGCTACGTTCTACCTGAAATCCACAACCATCTCCACTGTCTTTAGAGTGTTGAGCTCTAAGTTGTTCAACACGCACCAGGTCAGCAGATGGTCAGTCTCCCACCTGTAAGCGGACTCATCCCCACCAGAGAAGAGTCCAATGAGGGTGGTGTAATCCATGAACTTCAGGAGCTTGACGGACTGGTGACTGGAGGTGCAGCTGTACAGGGAGAAGAGAAGAGGGGAAAGAACGCAGCCTTTGGGGGAACCGGTGCTGATGGTCCTGAACCCTGAGACGTGCTTTCCCAGCTTCACGTGCTGCTTCCTGTCAGACAGGAAGTCTGTGATCCACTTGCAGGTGGAGTCGGGCACGTGCAGCTGAGAGAGCTTGTCGTGCAGTAGAGATGGGATGATGGTGTTGAAGGCAGAGCTGAAGTCCACAAACAGGATCCTGGCGTATAGGTTCCTGGGGAGTCCAGATGCTGGAGGATGAAGTGAAGGGCCATGTTGACTGCGTCGTCTACAGACCTGTTGGCTCTGTAAGCGAACTGCAGGGGGTCCGTGAGGGTTTTTAGGTGGGACAGGACTAGGCGTTCAAAAGACTTCATGACCACAGAGGTCAGGGCGACGGGCCTGTAGTCATTAAGTCCTGTGATCCTTGGTTTTTTGGGGACGGGGATGATGGTGGAGACCTTGAAGCAGGCTGGTACGTGGCATGTCTCCAGGGAGGTGTTGAAGATGTCTGAACACCGAGACAGCTGATCAGCACAATGCTTCAGGGTGGAGGGGGACACAGAGTCTGGGCCGGCTGCTTTGCGGGGGTTCTGTTTTTTCACTCTCTCCCGAATAGATGAGGCTGGTTGACGGAGCTGTGGGGGATGGAGTCAGGACTGTCCCATTGTCTGTCAAAGCGACAGTAGAACTCATTCAGCTCGTCTGCCAGGCAGATGTCGTTGATGGAGTGGGGGGTCTTAGGCCATGTCCATACTACATGTCTAGTTGGAGGCAGAGTTGTCAAATAGAAACGATCTGCATCCACACGGCAGCCTTCGAAGGCGGACAGCACGTGACCATTAACGTACACTGGGCATGCGCGTGACGGTGTAAACAGGAAGTGGATTGCTCGCTTAGTTTAAAAAAATACCAAAGTAGTCTTTAATAATGAAAGGTTGTATCTGATCTTCCTCTAAACTCAAACAGACACAGTTCGTAGAAAGTTTTAGAGGTTTTATTTTTCAACACTTACACGTAAACGTTTACTAGATTATGGTCCATAAATGTGGTCAACACACGTCGATCACTCGCTTCCTCTGTGTTGTCTGTTATTGCCGTGGGGGCTGATGAATGTAACGTTAGCTCCGCCATTGGGGTATTCCTTCATGAGATACGGCATCAGGGGATAAGCTGGGTCACCCAGCAGAGAAACAGGGACATCAACTTCGCCCTCTATCAATTCTTTAAGGCATGGGGGAATTGCTCCATCTTTTAGGGCACAACTCTCACTCTGAACATCATGTAACAGGTCCAACTCACTAGCTTCTAAGCTAATTTTAACATTACCGCCAATGGGGAAATGCTAACCGCGATTAGCATTAGCGAATATAATATATCTTCGTAAATCGTTTCATGCTTCATAAAGAAATACTTACAGACTAAGGTCTCTCAAGGCTACCAAACGGAAGAAGTAAAACGAATCAGCGCCGATCACTCGTCTCTCACGCGTCTCCTCTGTGTTGTTGTCTGTTTGTCACGTAAGTTAGCTCGTAGCTCTGAATAGCATTTACTGCTAACTGTAGCTTCAGACAGCCGCTCCGTGGGGGCTGATCGCCGATGGTCAAGCAGCTTGCTAATCGGTAGACTAACAGCTGCTTCCTCCACATAAATGCACACTTTTTACTGCACAACAGCTGCTAGTACGCAACAGGTAATACAGCGTGCACAAAACCGGCGCTCCATGTACGGCTGATAGCGTCTCTGGACTCGGGAATTGTCGCTCATCGCTCGAAGAATAGCTCACCTCCTCCGCCTGTAGGCAATAGCAGCATTGTAAAATGACGAATTTAACTCCACAATAGCTGCTAGTACAGACAACAAAGCAAGCAAGGCTTGCCATTTGTTATCCATGTTGAAATGAATCGCTGCTGGTCGCCCGGCTGTTTGTTTTCTTCCGGGTACGGGTCACGTGATAGTGAGTGTGACGAATCAGGGACAGAGACGTCGTGGCTGGTAATAACCAATCCAGTAGTGAGCACGGGTGTGGGCTCATTTTTTCTAACAGACATCCGTATCAGACGTCTACACTCAATCAAAACCCCGGAGTTTTCAAATACCTCCAACCTCGGCGGAGTTTTCAGGTTCCTTCGTTTAGGGTGCTCCAAAACTCCAGCGTGGTGTGGCTGCTCAGTGTAAACGTAGCAAAACTGGAGTAGTATGGACATGGTCTTCTGTCTGAGACCTCTCCAGACAGAAGCAGAGTCATTGGCTGAGAGCTGATGTTGCAGTTTCCCAGAGTACAGTCGTTTAGCGTCTCTCACTGCCTTACTAAACTTGTACTCTTTATACAAGTCCTTGTCCCCACTCCTAAAAGCCTGATCTTTCTGCAGCCTTAGCTGTCTGAGTTCTGCTGTGAACCAGGGTTTGTCATTGTTGTAACTCACCCTGGTGCTTGATGGAACACAGCTGTCCTCACAGAAGCTGATATATGAAGTTACAGCCTCTGTGTACTCATCCAGGCTGTTGGTAGCAGTCCTGAATACATCCCAGTGTGTACAGTCCAAACACACCCGAAGATCCTAGAGCCTCACTGGTCCACTTCTTGAATTTCCTCACCACAGGTTTGCAGAGCTTGACTTTCTGCCTGTGTGAAGGAATCAGATGGACCATAACGTGGTCAGAGAGACCCAGTGCAGCCCGAGGGACAGCGTGATAGGCCCCGCTGATTGATGTGTAGCAGTGATCTAGAATGTTCTCCTCTCTGGTTGGGCATTTAATAAACTGTCTGTATTTAGGGAGTTCATGGCTGAGGTTTCCTTTGTTAAAGTCACCAAGGACAATAACTAGTCTGGGTAGGTCCGCTCCACACACAGTATCTGGTCAGCGAGCGCGCGCTGTGCTTCCTGCACGTTGCTCTGCGGCAGCATGTAAACACCAACCAGAATGAATGAAGCGAACTCACAGGGGGGAGTAAAAGGGTTTGCAGTTTATGATGAAATATTCCAGATCCGGAGAACAATGCTGTAGAATCACTGTCACATCGTTGCACCAGCCACTATTGGTATAAGAACAGATTCCTCCACCTTTCGATTTGCCGGAGAGCTCTGTGTCGCGATCCGCTCTGAACAGCTGGAAGCCCACCAGCTGGAGCGCAGAGTCCGGTATGGATCCACAGAGCCAGGTCTCAGTGAAACACAAAACGGAAGATGAAGAAAAGTCTCTGTCTTTCCCCACCAGTAGCTGAAGTTCGTCCAGTTTGTTGCACAGTGAGCGGACGTTTGAGAGAAATATGCCCGGCAGCGGTGTGCGGAATCCACGTGAGCGGAGACGCACAAGCACGCCGGCCCGTTTCCCTCTCCTCCATCGTCTCACTGCATGAGTTAAGGTGAGCGCACCTTTGACAAGAATGTCCAGTAATTCCACAGAAGTTAGCAGAAAAGTTGGAACTAAGTCCGCTGGAGTTGTACCCCTGATGTTCATGAGCTCATCTCTGGTGAGAGCTCCGAGTATCACAGCAGAAAACTGAATTAACAACAAAAACAACACAAAACAATGAGCACCAACACGTCGAAGCAGCCTTCTGCGGCGCCATCTTGATCGATTGACACCCGTTGACATCTGTGTGACCTTGAAACCCGCTTGCTTGTTTTTCCTGGTATTTTGCATGGCACAAGAAAAGAAACATTATGAAGTAACAAAAAAGAGATGGTCTGTTCATTTTTTCTTTTTTTTTAAATGGGACATTATCATTTTCTTTATGATGGTAACTGAGTAAATGAGACAACAGTAAATATTATCAACCCTCTTTTCCTCTTATTGTAAACTCAGACACACATACACAAAGCAGCAGACACACTATTGAGTGGAAGAATAACAGCGTGCCAGACTGATTCTCACACACTGCCCCCCTCAGTGTCCAGCGTATCTAATTAGTGAGCAAAAAACGACATGGTAAATAATGAACCATTAAGTTTAAAGCATAGCACCTCAAAGGAGGCAAACCCGTGGACAGATGTTTGGTAACATTTGAGTTATTTCTGATACACTGGGCCAACTCCATGTCGGCCATTTGTCGATCTGCTTAAACACACATAAAAGGGACTCAGCTTAATGAGCTGTCATTAGGATGCAGGGCTCAACACAAGCGTTTGGCAACCAGGCATCAGCCTTTGGTTGTGGAAACTGATAATATGGTTGCCATTTTTCTTCACCTTATATTTAGAGTAATTAAGATAATATTTTGTTGTTACATGTCAGCTTAATTATGGAAATGTGACATGAAAGAATATTACAGGAACCGACCAACATTGTTTGTGTTTTATCTGATACTTTAAGAATCTGAAGCTTGTGTCATCATTTAACGGGTCCACTCTTAATTCCTGGTACACAAATAGCAGTAGTAGCTGTTGTCATGTTCCTCACAGAGGAAATTAATCCAGAAAGTCACTGGTAGCTTGTTAATCCCTTCTCTCCCTTTCAGTTCTGGTTCTCTGGACCTTTGTGCTGATTTTCACCACAGATCCACTGGTTCTTCAGGATTGAGGTATTGGACATCAGCTTGTCCATCTTCTCTACTTTGAGGGAAGAACTCTGTTTATCTTCTGCTGAGACAGCTGAATCCCGTCTCACCTGCAGCTGAAGAGACTGGAGTGCACAAATGGTGTCCGTATGTTGACTTACTCCATTGGCCAAACAATTGCTAAAACCATTCCTCAGGCAACATTGAGTCAACCTTTTTGTCCGCTGAGAGCCACCAATCAACATGTTTAATGCTTTTAGATGAAGGTGCTTCTATGGTCCAATCGGGGTCCAGTATTGAGACTGCTCCATTTGAGGATTAATGGGTCAGAGTTCATTTTTAGGAAATGCCGTTTCAATTATTTATGAACGAAACACGAGACATGATCCTGATCATCATTGATTAGGAATCATGTCAGCTGAATAGTACTGTATGAAACCTTGGAAATGTAAATGCAGTTTTCCTGAGTTACAGCAGGATGTTGTCAGAGACACCTCACTGGTCACACACATTATTGATCATCACTCAAACATAGCACCTACTTCACATCTTCTAATCTCAGACAGGTTTCCAGTACTGCAGCCCTGATGTCAGGAGAATAAAGTACCATAAATTCCGACATATAAGCTGCTACTTTTTTTTAACACACTTTGAGACTACGGCTTTTACAACGATGCGGCTAATTGATGGATTTTCATAGGCTAACTAGCTTTGCGCCGCCAACACATTTAACCTCGTCCAGTGTCGAGCCTCGGGTTTTCACCTGCACGAAGAAGCCTTCCAGTTCGTTCCTCGGATATCAACAGTGAAGTCTTGGCGATCCTGTGTCGAGCCCCGGGCATCACACAGTCGATCCAGCCTGCCTGCCAGCCACGTTCCGGCTCGGATTAGAGCGGATCGCGTGGAGGATTAAGCCACTTTCCGGCTTGGACCTGTGCGGAGCGCGTGGAGATGCCTCCTAGTTGACTTTTACTATTTCCTGTTTTTTCCCCCGTCTGAGAGAAATAAATCATCTTGGTTTGAAATAGAACTCTGCTGTCCTGAGTCTGCAATTGGGTCCTTGAACACACCACATCATAACAATCTCATGTTTCAATGGGGACACCTGCGGCTTATAGACAAGTGCGGCTTATTTATGTACGAATTTCTTTTAAAAATTAGCAGGTGCGGCCTATATATATATATATATATATATATATATATATATATATATATATATATATATATATATATATATATATATATATATATATATATATATATGTGCACTCTATAGTCCGGAAATTACGTAGGTCAAATGTAAAAAGTCTGGAGAGGTCTGTTGGGATCTGACAGCAAGTTTGTTTATCAGCAAGTATGAAAACTAAACTAATACAACTATTAATAATAACGGGGAACCACCCTGAGATCAGAGACAATAACCAAACTATAAACTAAGTATAATGAGTGTTCATTCACAATGTAACAAAACAAAAAGTGTACTATTCCACATTCAGAGTGAACAGTGAAGGTTTGAATTTGAGCACAGGCCATGATATCAGCTATTATAATACACATGCACAAGTAATCACAGACAGCTGCTCTTTAAAGTATAACAGAGTTTATTAAATTCCAAAAATACTGATCAAGTCAAATAATATCTAAAACTAACAACTTATATACAATTAGAAGAAGAAACATTCCTTTATTAGTCCCACAGTCGGGAAATTATTCTCTGCATTTGACCCATCCCTGTATATATAGGGAGCAGTAGGCTGCCAATGACAGGCGCCCGGGGAGCAGTTAGGGGTACAGTGTCTTGCTCAGGGACACTTCGACACAGGACACGGTGAAGCCAAGGATCGAACCGGTGACCTTTCGGTTGGCGGACAACCCTCTCTACCCAGTAAGCCACGGTCGCCCCCAAGAAGAAAATTATTAACAATTATAGAACAATTATGAGCCTACTATCTAAAATCAACCGTGTGTGTGTGTGTGTAGGGGGAGAAACGAGAGCAAAAGAAAATTGGCGCCCCCTTTCATGTGAACTGAATGGCGTGGGATGGCTCAGAGCTGTAGGTAGCGCTGATGTTTGTAGTCTCAGTGACGTGTCTGTGGCTTTCGTCCAATGAGACCTCAGTGTTGTGTGTGGACCAAAAATCACACATAGGTAAGATTTAATGTCCGGTGGGGTTTGGTGTGGTTTAACCCAAATCAGGCTGTTTAACTGCGGGGTAGGCCCAACACCCTTTGTTCCAACCACATGGTGTAGTCCCAACAGGTCTGTGGACTAGAGAGGGCCAGGTGCCAGACAGGGAGACTGGAGCTAGTTCCAAATACCTTCAGTCCATTGTCAAGAGGAATGCAACCGCTAGCCTTCACAGGATTTCTAAACCCAACTTTTTCCTAATTCATCACTTTAACTGCCAATGTGGTCACCTTTATGTGGGCTAATGGCTGTGGCCATAAGACAAAGCACAGGCACATAATCCCCTTCCCATCAAAGCTCATAGAAATGAAATGATGGAATCTCACTGGTGCAAACATTCGGTGTATTACTACTGTACAACCAACGTGTACTGATAACCTTCACGAAACCGAGTTCAGAGCACATCTATTTCCTCCACATCTCTCAACATGGCGACGGCTAGAAGCTAACAGTGCTGAATTAACAGTGTTTACCTGAGGGGAACAGGAGGGTGGGCACTACGCTTTTATGACGACAGCATCTATCACAACAGCATTATCACATGTAACAGCTGGATGAGCATAGAGCAAAGAGACAGTCACATGCACTAAAGGGCGTGCACGGTCGGCCCGGCTTTGTCAACAAAGCACAGAGAAGATTTTAATACAGTACAGAGAGCTAGAGAGAGGCCCCTATGTCAGCTGGTGCTGAGACTAACTGCCTCCTCTCAGACACACGGGGACCAGTCTCACAACAACACTGCTCTCCAAACACCAACCAGAGTAAAACACATTATAACGCCATGTAAAGAAACCGATCTGCAACACTGGAGAGAAGAAAGTAAAAGCCAAAGTAGATTAGAATGTTATCTGATGAATAGTCAGAATATGTCTCTACTGTCAGAGAGAGAAAGCAGAGACAGATCCTCACCAAGTACAGGCTCAGTGACCACAAACTGGACATCTAAAAGGAAGACACTAATCATCCTGCAACCAAGAGAGAACAGAACATGTGGTCACTGTGGGACAGGTGAGGCTGAGATGGAGATGCACTTCCTCCTAAAATGTGAAACGTTAACTACAATTAGGAACATTTACTTAAAAAAAATCAAACTCTGTCATTTCAGATTTAAAAAAATGTAGTGACATCTCAAAATTAAAAATACTCCTCGGAGAAGGAGACAGGAAGTATAGGAGAATGATCTGGCTGTGTCCCACCTGCACTCAAGGTTGCTGTCATCCGTCCCCTTAAGAAGCCCACCCTGGACCCGGAGGTTCTAGCCAACTACAGGCCTATCTCCAACCTCGCCTTCCTGTCCAAAGTGTTGGAGAAGGTAGTTGTGTCTCAACTTCAGGACCACCTCAAACACAACAACTTGTTTGAAAAATTTCAGTCAGGATTTCGTTCAGCCCACAGCACTGAAACAGCTTTGCTCAGGGTGACGAATGACCTGCTGATGACAGCCGATGCAGGATCACCCTCACTCCTCATCCTCCTGGACCTGACTGCTGCATTTGACACAGTGGATCATACTATCCTCCTACAGCGCCTCCATACCACCATTGGACTATCAGACTCTGCACTCAAGTGGTTTCAGTCCTACCTTTCAGGCAGAACTGAATATGTTTCACTGAGAAGATACAAGTCCAGACTGCTCCCTGTCTCCTGTGGTGTTCCGCAAGGGTCGGTCCTCGGCCCCATCCTCTTCATTATTTACATGCTCCCCCTCGGTCGTGTCATCAGCAGACATAGGATGTATTTCCACTGTTATGCTGATGATACACAGCTCTACATCAAAACTGCCCCAAGCCCCTCTGCAGCCATGTCATGTCTCACCTCCTGTCTTGGGGAGATAAAGGCGTGGATGAGCAACAACTTTCTCCAGTTAAACAGTAGCAAAACCGAAGCCCTCCTTGTTGGCACTCCACATCAGGTTCAGTCATCCTCCATAACTCATCTCACCTTCGACGGTCAGGTCATCCCCCTCGCCTCCACAGTCACTAATCTGGGAGTTAGGTTTGACTCTTACCTGACCTTTGATGACCATATAAAACACCTGTGCAAAACATCTCCAAACTCCGCCCCACTTTAACCCTGTCAGATGCAGAGAAGCTCATCCACGCCTTTATATCCTCAAGACTGGACTACTGCAACTCACTATTCACTGGGATCACTGCCAAGAACATCCAGAAGCTGCAATACATCCAAAACAGCGCTGCCAGGATCCTGATGAGAGTCCGGAAGTATGAGCACATAACACCCATTCTGCACTCCCTACACTGGCTCCCTGTCTCATTCCGGATTGACTACAAAGTCCTACTACTCACACATAAATGCATAAATGGACACGCACCTCCCTACCTACAAGACCTCATCACACCCCAAATCTCCACCCGCACCCTCAGATCATCAAACAGCTCGCTCCTCCGGGTCCTCAGCACCAAGCTCCGCACCATGGGCGACCGGGCCTTTAGCTCTGCAGCGCCACGCCTATGGAACAGTCTCCCTGACCACCTAAGGGCAACACAGACCCTGGTCTCTTTTAAGACTGGCCTAAAAACCTTTTTATTCAGGAAAGCCTTTCTGACCTAAATCACTGTCAGTTATTTCTTTTGTGTTTCTGTTCATTCACTGGTTTTTATTTTATTATAGTTTATTTTTTAAACTATGTTTTAACTATGCTTTTTACTATGTTTTTACTATGTACTGGCTCTGTGGCACTCTGAGATTTTTTTTAAATGAAAAGTGCATTACAAATAAAATGCATTATTATTAAGGAGAAATTAAGTATAGGAGAAGGAGATAGGACAAACCTTGGTGCCCAATACGTATTAACATGCCACAACCTGGGACAGTGAGTGACCCACACACACACACAGTGTATAGATATATATATATATATATATATATATATATATATATATATATATATATATATAATTAATAATCAATCTAGATGTTATTGTGTATTAATGTTATTGTTGTATGTTTAATTATATATTTCTTTTTGATGCTTTGGCAATACGGTTTCTAAACTTTCATGCCAACAAAGCAAACTGAATTGAATTGGAGAGAGAGACTGCATTTTGAATTGAGCACCTTTAAAGTACTAGAAAACAAGGCCCAAATGTATAAATGCATACCAATAGATGCTGAAAGTACACAGGAAAAATGATTCACTGACCTCATATTAGTTGTAACTCTGTGGGAAGCACATTTGGAGAGTAAAAAAACCTATTGTATTAAGGTCAGTTCTGACAATTACCATTTATTTATGTACTTCCTGTCTGTGGTTGTACGTATAGGTCAACAGTCAACATCACATTATGACCATGCCCATTTTAAACCAGGCTTTATGCTTCTCTAAATTGTGTGCAAAGAAAGTACCTTCAAAATGGTTCTTGATTCAGGAATCTATCTTGACATGGAATTAGTTGTCAGAGGCAAATGAAGCGGAGTTGCATGGAATCACCAGATGTCATACAGTATGGTAAAACACAAGACTTAGCTTTGCATGGTTTCTGCAGGGAACCCAGGTTTCTATTTAAAAAGGCATTTCCGTTCACCTAACTTTGTACAGCAACACTCACGAGGACATGATAATGTAATGCTTGTCCACAAAAAACAGAATCTGTGAGCTGCAGGAAGTGTGTCTGAACGACAGATAATTGTGAATATTCAAATCACACCAAGGCAAAATATATGTGACACGGAAAGATCTGTCCTGGTTCAACTCAGAGCTGTGACCCTAGTGTGAGGGCACCTCACTCACAGAGCTGTCCACAGAACATCAGACACACTTTAAGTTCAGCACAGACTTGATAAACTAGCCATTGCTTTAGTACTGTCAGCATGTAAATGCAGGTTTAACTATGCCGCGGTGAAATTATCACAGTGGAAAGCATGTGGAAGCATGTCAGGAGGTAAAATCTTTATCGATACAGACTGCAGCTCAGTGGTAGAGCAGGGTCGTCCTTCAATCAGCAAATCGGCGGTTCAATCCCTGACCCCGCTAGTCCATGTGTCCTTGGGCAAGACACTTAACCCCCCTGCCAGTGTATGATTGGGTGTAAATGGTAAATGGACTGTAGCTGTATAGCGCTTTTCTAGTCTTCTGACCACTCAAAGCTCTTTAACACTACATAGCATCATTCACACCCTGATGAGAGAGGCTACTATGCAAGGTGCCACCTGCCCATCACGACTCAAACTAATATTCCTACAACATTCACACACCGCAGGAACAGCTATAGGAACAATTTGGTGTTCAATGTTTTGCCCAAGGACACATGGACATGGACTAGTGGAGCCGGGGATCGAAACACCGGTCCTCTGATTGAAGGACGACCCTGCTCTACCACTGAGCCACAGTCGTGGTGTGACAAGTTACGAGTTGTCAGAGCAGCTTATTACTCATCGTTAACAGAGAAAAATAAGAACAACCCCAGGTTCCTCTTCAGCACTGTAGCCAGGCTGACAGAGTCACAGCTCTGTTGTGCAGAGTATCCCTATAGACCTCAGTAGCAATGACTTCATGAACTTCTTTAATGATAAGATTATAATTATTAGAGAGAACATTAATAATCTCCTGCCCTCGACTAGTACCGATCTTTCCACAAATAGAGTAACATTAGAAACAGCTGTAAACCCTGATGTATGTTTAGATGGCTTTACTCCCATCAACCTTGACAAACTGACCAACAATTTCTACAGCTAAACCTTCCACCTGTCTCTTAGACCCTATACAGACTAGGCTGCTTAAAGAAGTGCTACCACTAATTAGCATGACTTTACGAGATATGATGAACCTGTCTTTACTAACGGGTCATGTACCACAGTCCTTCAAAGTATCTGTGATTAAACCTTCTTAAGAAGCCCACTCTCGATCCAGAGGTGTTGGCCAACTATAGACCGATCTCTAACCTTCCCTTCCTCTCTAAGATCCTTGAGAAAGCAGTTGGAAATGTGACTTTCTACGCAACAATAGTTTATTTGAGGATTTTCAGTCAGGATTTAGAAAGCATCATAGCACAGAGACGGCTCTGGTCAAAATAACTAATGACCTTCTAATTGCATCAGAAAAAGGACTCGTCTCTGTTCTTGTCCCGTTAGACCTCAGTGCTGCGTTCGACACTATAGACCACTACATCCTGTTGCAGAGACTAGAACATTATATTGGCATCAAAGGAACCGCACTGAACTAGTTTGGATCCTATTTATCGGATCGATCTCAGTTTGTTTATGTAAACCATGAAGCCTCGATGAAGACCAACGTCAAGTATGGAGTCCCACAAGGTTCTGTGCTTGGACCAATCTTGTTCACCTTATATATGCTTCCTTTAGGCAATATTATCAGAAAACACTCTATAAACTTTCATTGTTATGCAGATGATACTCAATTATATATATATCGATTAAACCAGATGAAACCAACCAGCTCACTAAACTGCAAGCATGTCTTAAGGACATAAAAACCTGGATGACCTGCAACTTCCTGATGTTAAACTCAGACAAAACTAAAGTTATTCTACTAGGCCCAGAACACCTCCGAAATCAGTTATCTAATGATATAGTTTCTCTAGATGGCGTTGCGCTGGCATCCAGCAGCACCGTAAAGAATCTCTGAATTACCTTTGATCAGGATTTGTCTATTAACCTTCAGAGTAGGCTCTGGTTTAAGTTCATGGTTTAAGTCTGGCTCTGGTTTGCCTTGGACCGGCCCATGGACAAACTGTTATAGGCAAAAACTACAGGGGGACTTCCTTAGGATACACTGAGCGCCTCTCTTCACCTCTGTCTGTATGCATTGATGTCCCATTAATGCTCATTACTAACTTTACTTCTTCCCCGGAGTATTTCTGCTTTCTCGCCTCACAGGTTCCCATGACCGCAGTTTTATCTGGACACTGGTTCTTCAACCAGCCATGGCCCTGCTGACACCTACTATGATCTTCATTATTAACATTATTAACCCTATTACCGACACCATTACTGCTTTTGTCTCTTCCCCGGAGTCCTTGTGCTTTCTCTCCTCAGAGGTTCCATGGAGCGTGGTTTCATCTGGACCCTGGTCCTTCCTCCTACCATGGCCCTGCTGACTCCAACTGCTAATATCACTTTTATTATTACTCACATTACTATTTCATATTACCGATACCATTAATGCACATTATTGACCTGCTTCTTCACCAGAGTCTCTGTGCTTTCTCGCCTCTCAGGTTCCTGTGTATCCGGGTTATACCTGGACCAGGTCTTGCCTCCTGCCGTGGTTGTCATACATTGAATGTGCTGTAATTACATTGAATGTGTTGTAATTCACTATCCTGTTCTACACATGACATCATTGCACTTCTGTCCATCCTGGGAGAGGGATCCCTCCTCTATTGCTCTCCCACAGGTTTCCTCCTCTTTCCTCCCCGTTAAAGGGGTTTTTTGGGGAGTTTTTCCTGTTCCGATGTGAGGGTCCCGGGACAAGAGGATGTCAAATGTGTACATATTGTAAAGCCCTCTGAGGCAAATTTGTAATTTGTGATCTTGGGCTATACAAAAATAAATTGAATTGAATTGAATGGTCCACAGCTTCACCTCTGATACCATGAGCTGGACAATTAATGAATGTGTAATCAGAGCACAGCTTTGGAAATCCTTGTTGATGTGCCTGTAAGTCATCAATTAATATAATAATTAATACGTCATATTTTATCTACCATCTTTTATATAAATGCCTCAAATGACCATGAGGTCACTACTGTAATCTCTTAAATAAAACTACTGGATAGCAAATGAAACACATCCACGTAACTATGTGTGGTGGAAAAAAAATATTTTTAACCTCTGTGAGAAATAATCACGATGGAACTTCTTAAAGTATTAAAATCAAATTTAATGAACAGACACTTCAATCAAAATTCAGCTGAATGGATAGAGCTCTTTCCCCACGCATGGTTCGGAGGTCGAACAAAATAGTAAGACAAAACAGAGTGTATATGCACGTTATCTCGTCTCCTCTCCCTTCAACCCCCCCCCCCCTGTAACCCTCGCAGATGTTGCCCGGAGAAGAATAACAGGGCCCGGTTCCCAGCCTTTCCGTGGGAAGTGGGTGGAGATTATATGCAGGTTTAGTGATACAAGACAACAGAAGAATGGTATGATAAATTTCTCCAACACTATGCAATGGTCATAACTAGTGACGTAAGATTAGAAATTAAGAAAGACCACTTGGTGGGTGGGCGGGTGCTATTGAAGGAATGGTTCAACAAACACAGGGCCTTCAACCACGAGGCCGGTGCTCGAAACCACATGTCCTAAAGCAGGGGTGTCATTCGTACGGCCCGCGGGCCGGATCAGGCCCGCCAACGGGTTTAATCCGGCCCGCGAGATGAATTTGCGAAGCATAAAAATGAGCTGCAAATTTTCAATGAAAGAAACTGCTGTTCTAAATGTGTCCACTGGATGTCGCAATAGCAATTCTGTTAAGCAAGCAAACTGTTTATACCGGGGCTGAGCAAGAAGGCTACAGCTAGTCCGGAGCTAGCTTGTCATTCTGCCTGCCCGATTTAACCATTACGATTACGTGCTTTGACACCCTCATTGCCCCAAAATGTCTCTGTCAAAAAAGAGAAAAGTGGACGCAGAGTGCAGACTGTTCCAAGAAAAATGGTCATCCTCCTATTTATTCACGGAATTTAATGGGAAAGCTGTGTGTTTGGTGTGTTTACATCAGGTTTCAGTGATGAAAGAATATAACGTTCGTCGCCACTATGAGAGTCTTCATGCCGACAAATACAACAACTTTCAAGGACAACAGAGAAGAGAGAAGGTGAATGAATTGTTGGCGGGTCTGAAGAAACAGCAGTCTGTGTTTACTCATAGCCAAGAAATCAGTGACGCTGCAGTGAAAGCCAGCTACCTTATTGCTAATGAAATTGCAGTGGCTTCAAAGCCATTTAGCGAGGGGGAATTTGTGAAAACATGCATGCTGAAGGCTGCGGAGATTGTGTGCCCTGAAAAGCGCCAGGCTTTTGCAAATATCAGCCTGACAAGAAACAGTTGCAGACAGGATTTCTGATCTTTCGGTGGATTTGGACAGCCAATTGAAGCGCAAAGTAAAGTCATTTATTGCGTTTTCAGTTGCAATTGACGAAAGCACGGACATTACAGATGTTGCGCAACTGGCCATATTCATCCGCGGAGTTGATGACACTTTGACTGTCACCGAGGAGTTTGTGGAGTTGGTGCCAATGACGGATACTACAACAGCAGCTGATATTTTCACCGCACTCGTCGGCGCCCTGGACAGGGTCGGAGTGGACTGGTCCCGTGCTGTCAGCCTGGCTACAGATGGTGCGCCCTCAATGATCGGGAAAAAGCAGGTGTTGTGACAAAGTGCAGACTGCAAATGGAGGACGTGATTTTTGGACTTTTCACTGCATTTTGCATCAGGAGGCTTTGTGCTGCAAGTCATTAAAGATGGATAACGTCATGAAGGTGGTCATCCAAACTGTTAATTTCATCCGATCCAGAGGCCTGAATCACCGTCAGTTTGACAGCCTTCTCAGAGAGAAAGACCACAACTATGGGCTGCCATACCACACCGAGGTAAGATGGTTAAGCCGAGGTGCTGTGCTAAGGCGTTTCTTTGAATTACGAGAGGAAATTGAACAGTTCATGGAAAAAAAGGGTAAACCAGTGTTAGAATTTCAGTCCACAGAATGGATGCAGGACCTTGCATTTATGGTGGATGTTACAGAGCACTTGAATAACTTGAACAAAGTGCTGCAAGGGCGCAACAAAGTTGTCACGCAGTATTATGACAGCATATGTGCGTTCAAATTGAAGCTGTCATTGTGGGAGACGCAACTCGCAGGTGGTGATGCAGCTCACTTTCCTTGTCTGAAAGATGTGTGCGCGACCCAACATGCCGCAGACATGAAGCGGTTTAAAGATAAAATGTCGGGACTATTGCGGGAGTTTGAGCAACGCTTTCAGATTTTTGGTGAACTGGAGAAAGACTTCAAAGTTTTTTGCTCGCCATTCACCGCGAATGCCTCTGATCTGCCCGTCAACATCCAACTTGAAATAATAGACTTGCAGTGTGACTCAGATTTGAAGGGCAAATTTGCCGCCGCTGGCTTGGACACATTTTATCAGTATCTCTTGCCACATTACCCCAATTTGACAGCCCTTGCTGCAAAAGTGTTGTGCATGTTTGGAACCACATATCTTTGTGAGCAAGTTTTCTCTGTAATGAGCATCAATAAAACAAAGCTGCGCTCAAGGCTCACGCACAAGCACTTGAACAACATCCTGAAAGTGGCTGCCACTCAAGATGTGACGCCTGATATTGATGCACTTGTGAAAGCTAAAAGATGCCAGGTTTCAGGAATGAAATAAACAATGCGTAACCCCACTTAAAATGCTGCATGAGACACTGCACCCTGATATAGTTCTGTGAAAATGATTGTCTTCTGTGGAAATTTAAAGAAAGTGAACAGTGTGTGATTTACTGTAATGTCAGTTACTTCAGTTCATAAGTTTGGTTTGTTGAAATTGTTCATGCATTGCACAGCTTTTATTTTTCTATCAATAAATAGTTTAGCCTACAAGGCAGGGAGTAACTCAACCCTCTTAAATAGTTTCTACCTCAGTTTGTATGGTTTGTCGAGTTTGCACAGGATTAATATGTGGAAATGACAAATGAGGTATTTGATACCGAGAAGAGTTGTTTTATTTATTTATTCATTATTTATTTTTATTTTGTTCAATCCCAGATAGGCTGTGACTTAAAGTTTAATTGCTTTGTAGATACACTGAGACTAAGTCTAAGTTCCAATCACTGAGGCATTGTGTTCTTGAAATTGCACCAATTTTTTCCTCAGAATTTTCAACTAGCTTGAAGTGTTTTGTCAAGAGGATTATTTGTGATGTGTACATTTTCAGAATGTGCTTGTACTATTTTGGACCAAAGTAAAACAAAGAAAACAATCTGAAGTTGTCGTTATTTTTAAGTTATTATGCCATGATTTTACAGGCCCGGCCCACTTGACAATAGATTTTCCTCCATGTGGCCCCTGAGCAAAACTGAGTTTGACACCCCTGTCCTAAAGGGTTGTTGTGAAGTGACATCTTCAAAAAGGTGTGGTTTTGTTGTCTAATGTTAGTCTGGTTCTCTAAACCTACCTATACGTTGTTATTTTAAGCCCAAACATTATGTTATTTCTAAACTTAACTCATTTTTTAGCTTAATGTCATCCCGAAAAAGAAATTGTGCTGATTGACACGAAAATGAAAAAACAGAACCAATATATTGCATTTCATGACTAGTTCACAAAGTGCTGTGAGAATGAGTTGAACCATCCTTGTCAAAAGTATAACCGAGACTAAAGCACACCTGCTGTTCACTGTGATGTATTATCTTATTCTCTGCAAGTTGTCACGAATTCCCCTTCATATTAGTTTATTTCTTTTCTTCTTCTTTAAATTTGATTGGCGGGTCACAACCAACTTGTATAGGTGCATACCGCCACCTACTGTACCGGAGTGTGCAGTTTCAGGGTACCCTTTTCTTCACTGTTTTCCAACTAAATCCTACGGTCTAATCCCGTTTCTTTAAGAAATCGCAACAGTGCTCTGCAGCACTCTCGCCATTCTCCGTCCACTGCCAGAACTCCCTCCAAACTCCACTTCCGTCCCAACTGACATATTTTTTGCTTCAAGATGTTCCTGTCTGCATTGTATCTTTGACATTTCAGGATAACATGCTCCACGTCTTCAGTAACATTACAAATAGTGCACTTATCTGTATTAGTTTATTTTCATCCTGTCTGCTTATTTGACTAACTCTCCTGTCATTTCAGATCCTACCACGCACACCCAATCATCTCTCATTCCCCTCACCTGGTCCTCCACACCCATCTCACCTGCAGCCCATTCCCTCATTAGCCCTCACTATTTAGGTCCCTTCACTTGCACTTGTTCTCTGCCAGATTGTCTTGTGTGTCTCTGCCAAGCTCTCCAGTGTTATATATATCGTACTATTCTGATCTGCCTGTTCCGACCCTGTTGTGGAGAATTTCAGTATTAAACGCATTATAAGTAAGATTAAATAACCCCCCTAGTGATGAGTAGAAGTGTCATAATAATATGTTAGTCACAATATGTTTACAATATTCTTGCTTATAGAAGATATTATGTTACAGTATATTAACTAATTGAATGTATTAAATCATAAAAGTATAGTCACTAAAGGTATTAAAACACTAAGAATAGTTTGAGGGCCAGACAGGGATTCTGAATGGGACATGCAAAGAATGGAGGACAACTGACCAGAGGTGGAGTCAAGACAGATGTTTATCAAGGAGCAAAGCTGTTTCGCTAAGGGATCGATCCAGGGAGGGGACAGAAGTCAAATGGAGCCAACCACAGATCGCCACGGAGGGTCATTCAGATGATTTATGACTGTTTCGGACATTTCCGACGTATAAGAGACTGTTCTGGAGAGAATTCTTCAGACCACATCCGCCCTCGTTTTTCAGCTCCTGTATTCAGACCTGTGAGTGAGAAGGCGTGTGTGTGGTCTCTGTTCTCGAGAACATTACTATTGATAGTTAATGCAGCTTATAAGTGAATTTCATGTAGTACATTAAATATTGTTATTGATTGTGAACCGGATCCAGTCCTTTTTCTGATGCGCGTGCGCGCTACGAGGGCAGCAGAAAAGTCCCTGCGGCCTGCAGCGTCTCATCCCTTTTGGTTTTTGAACCCTAACACTGTCTGCCTGTATTCTCGACCTTGGATTTTTGCCTGCCCCTTGTTGGATTTGTTTGTCTGTTTGGACTGACCTCCCGGTGTTGACCCTGCCTTTACCAAGTAAAGAAACCTTTACCTGAATCTTGCCTCCGAGTTGTGCTTTTGGGTTCTAGTATCTGTAATCCTTACGACAAGTGTCATATTATACTAGAATGAAATGACACCTAAATCTACCTGGAAAAAACTGTGCACTGCTCTGTGCACATACTTTAGTTCAGGGTTCACAAATATATGTGGCTATATATTGAGTATTTGTAGCCGATATTATTAGCTCTCCTTCGAACACCTCCAACATACCGTATGTACCCTGCTAGCTGCTGCTCCCCCGCTTCATGCTCTATAAGACCCTGACCAGCAGTGGCACATCTGACATTTAATGGTAGCATTCAATAAAACAAATAGTGCTGCTTGAAAGTGTGTTGACTCAGTGTACTGAAGCAACTCTGATGGACTGATGTTTGTGTTGTCTATGGACTGACAGCTGGTCAATTATGCCTTCCATCCATGCCTGTGATTCTGGAAACAAATTAATTATACAATACAAAATGAAAAATACATTTCTTGTAGCGCTTTATTTGATATGTGAACAAGGTCAAAATAGCAAGATCGGGGCGGGTGTCCAGAGAAAGAGTTTGATTCCAACATTAGCATTTCAGCTCCGTGTCTTGTCTCCACCATCTTTCCTTAACCTTTAGCTACTGACAGTTGCATTCACCTTACAATGTGTTCAGGCTTCACACGTACTGATGGTTAATAATTAGTTCATGATGTATTGATTCAAAGCATGCTCCAGATGTTATTATAGTAACACAAAACTAGAAATACCAGTCGATCAGTAGATGGGCATTCTAGGCACCAATTGTGGAGGGATGGGGGATCGGGAAGAGGAAGCTACACACCTGGAGTTTAACCCTCAGTCTGTGTGTGTACTGTAGTCCTGCCTCCCAACTCGTTCTCTGGCCACAAAGGTTTCTGGGATGTCACATGTGGTTGCTCTGGTGTGGGACAAGCAACTAGCAGCCAGTGGGCAGCACAGTCCTGCTGGCTAAATAACGGAGCTTACAGCTAACACCAACAGAGGTTGCATTCAGTTACATTATGATGCATTCTGACTATATCAAGTGCAAAATTATCATTCAACACATTTGAACATATCAATGTTGAAGTTATAATTTACCTTATTATAACGTGAATGTTAATATGTTAAAATATAATATTCTAAAATGTAGTTTATGTGAGGGAATTTTAACTGATTATGAACCAGTTTCAATTTAAGCCAACACCAATACGTATTGTTGAGTTCGCTGGAGGGAAGGGAGGCACGGGAGAACCAGAACCAGGACTGATCGGGGCAGGCTGTTGGACCCTGCTACAGTAAAATGAGTGGTTTTCTTAAAAGATCCTGGTGCTTGGAAACACCACTGCTCTGCTCTACAGGGACCGCCAAAATCATCACAAAATGAGAGTTCATTGTAGGAGCTTTAAATGGAAATCGAATAACTTATTTTCGGATCATCTAAATTTTGTGTTTTTATGCTAATAACCACTAGAGATGATAAAAACAATTCATTTTTGTAAAAATTCCAAGATGGTGGTGTCCTTGGATACCAGTGTCTATAGCAAAACAAAGCAAAACAAAAACGATGGGTATTAACCGTGAACCAGCCGAGATGGCTCATTGAAGATGGGCAATCAGTACTAGCAGAAAATACCATAATCGTAGCATCTCTACCTAAAATGGACAGCTCATTTTAAATAGATGCAAACATTGTCTTCTGATAAGTCTGGTTTCAGTAACAATTCATGACAGGATATTATAACTCTGGAAAGTTACCACGGCAGCAATCCTCGGCAATCACAGGGCAAACAGCTACATTACAAACCTTCATGTTAAAAAACATTCTACCAGGAATGTGCCCATACTTGTATTTGATCGAGTCAGTGTGAGTCAGGACCCTGCTGTATTTACACAGTGGTCATATTGAAATGGATAAGGAGGCTGTGTGGGAATATTGCAATGCAAGTCTGTGAGACTGAAGACATCTTTGTATGGAGTTTGTATTGGTGTGTTGTTTATGGACGGCTAGAGTTTCATTTTATATACCTAATTTGGAAATGCGTAATACTATCAGACAGGTTCTTACAAATCCGAAAAGTCCTCCATCTCATTGATTGGTAAATGGACTGTACTTGTATAGCGTTTTCCCAAAGCCCTTCAACACTACATGTCATCATTCACTCATTCACACACTGATGACAGGGCTACCATGCAAGGCCACCTGCCCATCAGAACTATCTAGCATTCATACCTCTTCATTCACTGCAGGCACAGACTAAGGGAGCAATTGGGGTTAAGTGTCTTGCCCAAGGACACATGGACATGGACTCCGCTCTATCACTGAGCCCCGATACAGGGTAAACGGGACAATTACGCCCACTGCGTCACAAAGGAACTATTTTCCAGAAGAATCTGTGTGTTTTGCTGTTGGAAATGGGGCTGTGTTTTTTCACACAGTGCACAAGTTGGTCTGAACATGGTCTGGGGGTCCAAGCTTACTAAAATTGTGTCCACTTGTGTTGGGCTGATATGAAGGGAAGGCACATTTAAACGAGGCAATACATTTTTAAACTTGAGCAAATAATTCATACTTTCTCACTCTTGGTTTGTTTATTTAATTTTATTCGAATCTTTGACAGCGATGATTGTCATAACCCAGCTCCTAGGTTATGACAAATACGGAAAGGACACAATGGAGGATGGTAAATTAAATATATTTATTATAAGGAAGTAAATAAATAGCTACCATTGTGAATGTGTCAGTCAGTACATCAGTAATGTAAATGTGAATTTGTGCACGATGAAGTGTGGAAACAAAAGGAAACCAAAACCGAGCCATAAGCTGGCAGGGATGTGTCCATGTGAGCAGGAGAGAGATAGCAGAGCAGCACTGGAGCAGGGCTTTTATTCCCCAGAGCTCCGGGAACAGGGGCTCTGCATCCAGTAATCTGCCACAACCGCGTTCCTGTGACACCTTCAGGGACACAGGGACAAATAAGTGGCAAAACCATACTTGTACACGAGGCAGGGGCCGTCACAACCCCCATAAAGTCGGTGTCCCAAGGGCATACTACCAAGCCACCGGAGCAGCACTACTCAAATGGCTCAAACAGGACAAAATAGCAAAAATAAAATACGGCCTTTGTACATAATACCCTTACTGTAGCTCCCCACCCAATCATCAGCAACCCTGTTACCGGAGAAGCAAATTAAGAAGATGGACACAAGAAGAACAGATGAATAAAACATGGCAATATGCAGTTTGAAAGTCACCCTGGTGACTAATCAATGTAGAGGTGTACGTGATAACGCATCAGCAATAATGTTGCCTGTTCCTTTAATATGTCTAATGTTAAGGTTGTAAGCCTGAAGGAGCTACGACCAACGTGTCAGCCTCTGGTTTGGGCATCTGATGGAATGCACAAAAGTCAAAGGATTGTGATCTGTGTACACCAGAATCTGCCCTCCTGTTCCTACATACACAATAAAATGTTGTATGGCCCAAAAGAGCAACAAAGCCTCCTTCACAGAGTAATTTCTCTGATAATTATTAAAGTTTTTTGAGAAACAACTGACCGGCCTCACCAATCCCTGGTCGTCACCCTGAAGCAAGACAGCACCTGCTGCCACCTGGCTGCCATCTACTCGGAGCATGAACCCTCGATTAAAACAAGGAGCAGCTAGCACAGAAGAAGAGCATAACAGAGATTTCACATTATCAAAAGCTTTCTGACATTTGGACGACCATCAAATTTCACCTTGGCCTTGAGCAGTTCATTGAGGTGAAAAGTTTTTACAAAAACTCCTGTAGTAACCCACTAAACCCCAAAACCTTTGTAGTTCCTTCTTTGTCGTGGCTGTGTCCCGCCACACAACCGAGGTATGTCACCGTAGCCCTTGCAAAGTCACATTTGGCCAAATGAATGGTGAACTGCGCTTCCGCCAAACATTCTAACACTGCACGGATGACCTGAAGATGCGAATGCCAAGTATCGCTGTAAATTATCAAATCATGAAGATAAACAGCGCAACCTACAACACTACACAATTCATCAAACGCTGAAATCTTGCGGGGGTGTTCTTTAACCCAAAATGTATCACTTTATAGGAGTAAAGACCCGACGGTGTGATAAATGCAGAAATTTCCTCCACGCACTTGCCAATACCCTTTAAGCTAATTGAATTTGCTCACAAACTTGACAGACCCTTCCTGATCTATGCAATCATCAAGAACCCAAACACATTTTCCTTAACGGAAAGTTATAGGGGATATGAAAGACGAAATGGACCACATGGAGTACATTTCTGAAAATACTTTTACATATAAATGTACTCATTTGAAAATCAAACAACTTGGCCTTTTTTGATTAGTAACAAAGATATGCCTTTTTATTTGCATTTCCACAACACACCAAAAAATCTTTTTCAGATTTGTTTTACAAGACAAAAATGTGGATGATCTTCAGTGCATTCTGAACGTCGTTCATTTTAGACCACACTGCAAAAAATAGTGAAATCACTTTGAAATAGGACCAAAACAATACATTTTACTAATAATGTAATAAATTCAAAATTATTTTACCTTTTGAATTCAACGACAGAATATATTTTAGCTAGTGGTGGGCAAGTTAACGCATGAATTAATTAACGGCGACAATTATATTAACGCAGTTTATTTATTTATTATTAAGCGGCCATTTTTAACACGAAAACCGGGCAGCGAGCAGTGAACAGCTGTGTTTGTGTGGCGTCACCCCCCGGGTGACACGCCCAGTCCGGCACACTATCTCTCTCTCTCTCTCTCTCTCTCTCTCTCTCTCTCTCTCTCTCTAAATTTGCTTTATTGGCATGAACGTTTAGAAACGGTATTGCTATAATCTGAAATTATAGTGTCAATTAATTAGTATAGTGTTTTTAAGTAAATGTTCCAAATTGAGGGAAATGAATAACTTCCTGGACGAAACGTTTGGAAAATCTGGAGAAGTTTTACACTATTTTCCAGACGCAGACAAGTTTATTAAAAGTGTTTTTTGATGTGAGGTTGATGTGGATTCATTAGATGAAAAGAAACCTTTCCGTCTAAAGAAGCACGTGACGAGTCTCAGGAAGCTAAAGAGGAGAGATGAAGGGAAAGGTTCCAAAAGGTTAAGAACCTCTAAGTGAGTCTATGATGGATGTGATTCACTTAATCTTTCTATTACTGGTTCTTCTAGCTGTCTACATCGCCGCTCTGTTTCTTTTCTCAGTGCACAAGATGAGGGTTTGTTTTTTTATATTGATGAGGTGACAGGAATGTCTATTGGATGGGAATGGCTGCTACCTCAGCTCTCTTACAGGGGGAGGGTCCTAATTGTCAATGACTTGGTTGCCTCAACCCTTTGGCACAGACTGGTAGTCCTACCTCCACCACAGGGCCTGATTAAAGAAATCCAGAGGGCAGTTGTGGACTTCTTCTGGTCAGGGCTTCACTGGCTGAGATCTGCGGTGCTGTAACTGCCGGTCCAGGAGGGAGGGCAGGGCCTGGTGGACATCACATCACACATTTCAGACTGCAGACAGCTCAGAGACTGCTGTACAGCTTCGGCCTGCCATGGACTGATACTGCCTGTGTGCTGCTGAGGAGGGCTGGACGCTTAGGTTGTGACAGACACCTGTTCCTACTTCAGCCCCAGTCAGTGGTTTTAACTGGACTGACACCGTTCCACCAGTCCGTCTGACAGGCGTGGCAGGTCTTCACAGTCCCTCAGAGAGCTGTGACGACACCACTGATCAACATCCAGTCCAGCAGGCTGCTGCTCAGACTGGTGGAGGTCTGTGCCTCCCTGCCAGAGGGAAGAGACCGTACACTATCTGACCAATGGGACGATGAAGGAGTGAGAATATCGAGGTGGACCAAGTTATTTGGCAGGGGATCCTCCCCAAGGGGCTGTTGGTGGTCCCTGTATAAAAACAGACACAGACTGACAAAGAACACTGAACTATGTGAACATTTGGAGTCTGAAAGACATTCTGGTTTCAGTCAGAGACAATGCTCTGGTTCTGAACTTCTTTCTGTATTCTTTAGTATTTCAATTTTTTTTTTTTTTGTTTTTTGCATGAATTCATTTTGTTGTAGGTTTTGATCAACTGTAAACGGAACTTAACAAGAAATAAAGATACTTTTAAAATCAAAATCTCTCTCTGGAAGGAGTGCGGAGTTGACGGAGCGTGTCTGAGAGCGATTAACACAGATTTTTTTCGATCTTTTTTCTTCACTAGTTTAGAGTCTTTGTTTGTGAGTGGTTGTAGTCGATCAGCGCGTGCTGGTCTGCGTGCTAAACGCTACGATGGACCTGACCGAACTCACGAGAAAACACGGCATAAAGCTCCCGCCGACTTTCCCTGTTTCAGTGGAGGAATGCAGCCTGGCAGTGGGGGAGCTTGTCGGCCACAGCAGCGTTAAGTCCGCTGCGCGAATGAACAAGCCCGTGGTCATTTTTTTTAGATACCATTAGAAATGCGGAAGTGGTGTTAGACAACGGAATCGAGGTGGGCGATAACTTCCTCCCCGTTTATCCTCTCAGCAGTGAAAGTAACCGTGTCCAACGTCCCACCGTTCATCAGAGATGAAGAAATAACCAGAGAACTGTCAAGACACGGGAGGATAGTGTCTAATGTTGGGGTCTGGCAGCCATCTGCTGGACGACTCGGCTCCTCACAGGCTACGTCCTGTACACATCTGATCCGAACTCTGATCCCTGCCCCTTTAAGCTGACGCCGCCTCCGGCCACCGCTCAGTAAGACCCTCCATTGGCCGACAAACAGCCTCCCGCTGTGCGAGCACAGCGAAAACTCTCTCTTCGATCCGGATCCGTTCCCTATGAAGATGCTCCGAGGACCGATCGGCCTCACTCACCCTCAACTCAGCGACCACGTATATTCTGAGTTACGGTCCTGAGCCCGTGAGAAACGCATCAGCTCTCCGCCTTTCGTGTACACGCCATGGGATCAGAACAAGAACACCTCTTTCTTCAATGTTCATTACCGGGAGATGCGATCCGACAACGTGTCTCAGCCGACGTTGAAACTCAGGCCTACTCATCTGTAGTGAGAAACCTCCCGTCGCAGCACCGCGCACCAGCCGTGCAAAAAGCCGCTTCGCCCTCAACGCCTTTTGTTTCCTTCCTGGACGGAGACACACATTCCTCCACGAACGGACACTCTCCCCGCTGCAACAAGCTTCAAACAGTAAGCGTTCATGGTGTCTGGGCTAGCTTAGCTTAAATTAACCTAAGTTTAATTCAGGTTATTTCATTTATATGTTGGTATTCCCGTGTTTTTGTGTGTTACGTTACTGTTGCGTAATATCAAGGTATTGCGCAACACCCAGCGGACCTCAGTTCCGCTCCATTGTGCATTCCCGTATTTTGTTCGTGTTAGACACCGTCGCATTATACGGAGGTAAATACACAATCATCACGGACCAGAGAAGCTCCGTTGTATTGTGTATTAACTGCATTGACTGTTTCTTTGGGATTATTCATTTAATTTTTGTTCCTGCTCTCGTTTCCTTGAATCGATCCTGAGAGTGAAGTGGGGAATCGGGCGTATCACGCATCAGTGCCGTATGTTCGCGAGGCGACAACGCAACTTGTGTAAGATATGGTCAGCGACCCTCATTCTCACTACGACACGACACAGAAGTTCTGATTTCTCTCCCTGCCTCTTTCCTTTCTCCCTCACCCGTGCTGCACAGACACGCGCTCACACACAGCTGAATGTGTAGTCGTACCAGACTATCGACATTATGAGTGAACACTAATTATGAGACTTAGTTTTATCGTTTGGTTATCGGTCCCTGTTCGCAGGGTGGTGCCCTGTTATTATTAATAATCATTAATAATTCTATTGATGTCAGGAATTCAGTTTCTTAAAAGCTGATAACCCAAACGCGCCCCTATTGATCCCAACACTAAGGTTAAGAAAGTGTCCTCTCCTGAAGCACGTGGTGTCTGACAGGAGACAGCTGCTCTTGATCCCAAACAACAGGAGCAAGGGGCTCAACTTAGTGTTCAAGCTGAGAGTAGACAATTTTGACTACGTAATTAATGCAACGACTGATTTTAAATGTTTCAGTTGTGGAAAAGTGGGTCATCAAAGTAGAACGTGTCCTGAGAAAAACAGCTCTCATAAAGACCAGAATCAGACAGGTACTGAGGAGGGCAGAGGGGACAAGCAAGACGGACAGGAGGGGACAGGTGGGCTCCAAAAGAGGAGGGGACAAGCGGGTTACAGGAGGTGAGGGAAGAGGGGACAAGTGGGACCCAGGAGGTGAGGGAAGAGGGGACAAGTGAGACCCAGGAGGTGAGGGAGGAGGGGACAAGTGGGGGACAAGAGGTGATGAAGGACGGGGCAGGTGAGGTTCAGATGGTGAGGGAGAGTACTGGAGGACAAGTGGAGACAGGTAGTGAGGCGGACATGGAAGCAGACGAGCAGCTCAAAACCCCGCAGCTGAAGAGGAAAAAGGAAGGAGACAGCAGAAGCTCACAGGCGAAGAAAGCAGCAACGAAAGAAAGTGGAGTAGCAGAGTGAGTCCAGCCTGGAGGAAGACTCTGATCCTCTCTCTCTGTCACACACACAATCGTCTCATTACAGGATCGTGACAATATCAAAATACATAGTGTTTTTAAATAAACATAAGCATGAGAGAACTAACTGCAACTCTTTATTAGCTTAACTTCCACGGTACAGACTACAGGTTCCATCCTTCACCTACATTCCCCTGGGTCCTAAGTCCCTCCATGTACAGCTTCTTATCACCCTCTATGTACCAACATACATTTATAACAAATATCACCAAAAAGCAAAAAATAAATGATTCATTTCAATTATTTTTTTCGAGTTTTTAAAAGTGTTTTTGTTTGGAATGTGTACAATAAGCATATCATTTAGTTATCGCAAATGAGAACTTAACAAACATAAAAACATGACGTAGATAGGTTTGCAGTTTAAGGTGTATACAGTTTAGATGTATGGTAAGATATGTTATCAAAGCATTATAATTGTTAAAACGTGTTGAAACTTACATTTAGCAACAAAAACAAGCTTTTTGAAATTAGCTTAGTTCTGCCAAATGTGCTGACCGGCCAGGCAGCCACACTGCTTGCTCTAGTTGGGCTTTTTTAGGACTGAAGCATTCTAATCCAATCGTAGAGACAAACAACCTGTTATGGTCAGTTATTCTGGACCCATGAGCAGACAACAGGGTAGGTGAATAAAAGGTTTTATTTTTTGTTGTTCGTGCAGCCAGTGGAACATGCAGGTAGGATGATGAGGCGGTGTGAGTGGCGGCGGCTGGGCGGCGATGTGGCACAGGAATCTTTAGGCAGAGAGAAAACACAAGATAGGTTCCAAAAACCAAAGAAACAAAGTTAGTCACTTCTATGAAGGAAAAAAACTCAGAGGGGCCGAGGTTGTAGCTACCACTGAGCTGACGAAACAATCTGGCGATGAGACTTCTTCTTCTTGTTTGAGAGTTATTGGCAGTTGGCAAGCAATGAATTAGTGCATTACCGCCACCAACTGGTATGGAGTGTGGATCAGGATGTCTAATAGGCTACTTATATACAAAACTAAATTCAAAAGGAAAAGAAACAAGAAACAAAACAACGTGCTCATATTTTCTTAATATTAACTAATCTAAGATATTGAAATAATACTTGATAATACTCGCTTTTTGAGTTCTTTTGCAGAATATCCACTATATCCAACCGTACCTTCATCTTGCCGAGGTCTCCAATCAGCTGCCCTCTTTCCTGCTCATATTTCTGACATTGTACAATTGCATGCTCTATTGTTTCCTCCTGCTCACAATAGTGGCATTTTCCTGTGTCTTGTTTACCTATTTTTTTAAGCATACCGTTTAGGCCTGTATGTCCAAATCTAAGCCTTGATATCACCGTTTCCTCTCTCCTGTTCCTTCCTGCACATCTCATTTCTCCCACTTTCCTCTGAACTCGGTAAAACCATCGTCCTTTCCTGTCTTCTTCCCATTGCTTCTGCCACCTTTCCTTCAACCTGTTTAATGATACTTTTTGTTTCTGATTTACTGAAGCTGACTGTGTAAGAAAATTGAGCGTAGAACTGTGTGTTTAGTAGCAATAATAAGTGTTTCATAATTCATAATTAAGAATTCATATTTAGCCATATAATAAGTGTTTTGGAAATGCATAATTAAGATAAGCATAAAGTGTTGTAAGATTAGTAGCTAAAAGTAAAGTTAAGGACATAAAGCTTGTGCCTAAGTTGCAGAAGCTTAGCTTTATATTGAAGGGAGATTTGTGTTTCAAACCGGATGTGGGTGGTTTATTTTGAAAGTCTTTTTCTCACTGGGAGGGGCTAGCTCGTGGTGGCCCTTCCTCTTTGTTCTGGCTCTCAGCCAAACGGCTGTGTTTTTGACCTGGGGAGCTGAGTGAGTTTTTTGCAAATGGGGTTTTATTGTTTTAATATTTCATAGAAATAGTGTACTTCAGTGTATAATCGTATGTTTACTGTTGGGATTAAATTCCTTATAATTGTAAATCAGTCCTGGTAGAGTTATTATTGGAGAGTGTCTACTGTAAACACAGCAGCTGGACATGTGCTCCGGCCTCCTCTCGGTGGGTTGAGAATCAGCCTCCACAATTTGGCAACCACACGAAGGGACGCTCTCGCCTGGCGACGGCGTTGGAGGCCGCATTCAACTGAGGTGAGCTGCGATTTACAGTGAAGTATTATTACTTGCATGGTACACTTAATAGACCGGTCTAGAGAATACAGAGAATAAAAGAAATGAAACAGAACAGCGCTGAAATAATATTCATCACATTGGTATCAAACAGTCGTCTGCTAGGCTAACTAGCGTGCTTATTCTGGGAGGCCCTCTGGCTCAGAGTGTGCATTGCTGGGTCTTGCTGATAACGTGTTTAAAAGCAGTTTTTGTGGCTCGGCGAACTGAAATATCGTGGCTTTGAGGGGCCGAGGTGTGCAAACCTCGGTAGGCTTGGTCCGCGATTTTTGGGCTGAGTCCACAGCTAGCTGTTTAGAGAAGCTAAGGCTAGCGGGAGTTAGCTTATAGATAGCGTGTCACATGTGGTGGCTCCGGTCTACAGTGCTCTCCCGTGGGCTTTTGCTGTGCATAAAAATACGCGATCGTGTGGATGATACGAAGGAATAAGTAGAATGAGCATTTAGTGGAACTTGGCGGACTGATGGGAGTGTTTCCTTATGCTAGAGCATCGCTCGCAAAGCATTCACGATGAGCGTTGGGTCTCGGGAAGCTAAATAGCCCGTTAAACCGGAGGATTTAAGGTTAAATTAAACCGGACCATAAGTCCATTATTACGTGTGACTAGTCTGTATTTTAGCAGCGTGGAAATACGTTTTAAAGGGTGAATATTACTGTCTATGCTATAATTGTAGGTGTCGAAGCTAGCGTTAGCTACGAGTAGCTCCGGATTTTGCGGTAACTATGTATGTAAAATAAAGGTGTTTATAAAGAAAATAACCGGTGGAGTGTGAGAGGAGACAGAAGGCGTATGAGTGAAATTAAAGTGTGGGATTTTGGTGTAACGTGTGGGTGTGTGTGTATATCTTTCATTATAAGCTCCGTTTTTTGTAATTAGCACAGCTGTAAGCCTAGCCGTTAAACAAAACATCCGGTTGTAGAGACGTCACTTCCTGTTTAAAAAAGCGTAGAAGAAATATTGAAACTGAAAGAAAGGCACCTCCAGTCCCTAAGATAAGATAATCCTTTATTAGTCCCTCAGTGGGGAAATTACAGAATTACAGCAGCATTGCTCACAAGTAATAAAATGAAGATAAAAAATCAAGTAGTATAAATAAACTAAACAGTAAACAGTAATAGAAAATATGAGTAAAGAAGAATACAAAATATACCAGTATATACAGACGGAGTAAAAATGTAAGATAATACTTAAACGTATTGGATATTGCACGGGATTGACAGTAAAGAACAATATTAAATATACCAGTATATATATACAGACGGAGTAAAGTGTAAAATGTAAGGTAAATACTTAAACGTATTGGATATTGCACGGGATATTGCACAGGATAGCACGGATTAGATATTGCACCAGGTGAATGAATTAAAGTGTTCAGAAGTGTTCATATTCATGTTCAAGTGAATTAAAGTGTTCAGAAGTGTTCATGTTCAGTCAAATGTTCGTGTTCAAAGTGTTAGTGGTCTACCGAGAGCAGTAGTTTGTTGTGCAGCCTGACAGCAGCGGGGAGAAAGGACTTGCGGTACCTCTCCCTCAGACACCGGGGATGGATCAGCCGGTGACTGAAGGAGCTGTGCAGAGCTGCCAGAGTGTCCTGCATGGGGTGGGAGGCGTGGCTCATCAGGGATGAGAGCTTCGCCATCATCCCCCTGTCTCCCACCACCTCCACCGTATCCAGTGGACACCCCAGCACGCTGCTGGCCTTCCTCACCAGTTTGTCCAGTCTCCTCCTGTCAGCTGCCGCGATGCTGCTGCTCCAGAAGACCACTCCATAGAAGATGGCTGATGCCACCACGGAGTCGAAGAAGGTCTTCAGGAGTGCTCCCTGCACCCCAAAAGACCTCAGTCTCCTCAGCAGAAAGAGTCTGCTCTGTCCGTTTTTATAAAGAGCGTGGTCAGTTCAGTCCAGTTTATTGTTCAAGTGAACACCCAGGTACTTATACGAGTTCACGACCTCAATGTCCAGTCCCTGGATGCTCACTGGTGTCGGAGGAGGGCATTTACCCCGGCGGAAGTCCACCACCAGCTCCTTGGTCTTGCTGGTGTTGATATGGAGGCGGTTCCGCTGGCACCATCCTAAAAAGTCCTGGTTTAGTTCCCTGTATTCTCTGTCGTCATCTGCGGAGATGAGGCCGACGATTGCAGAGTCGTCAGAGAACTTTTGCAGGTGGCAGTAGCAGAGTTGTATTTGAAGTCCGAGGTGTAAATGGAGAAGAGGAATGGAGCCAGAACGGTTCCCTGTGGGGCCCCTGTGCTGCAGGACACCCGATCTGACTCACACTCCCGTATCCGCACATACTGTGGATGGTTGGTGAGGTAGTCCAGGATCCATGCGGTGAGGTGGTGGTCCACCCCGGTCTGCTCCAGCTTGTCCCTCAGAAGCAAAGGCTGGATGGTGTTGAAGGCACTGGAGAAGTCGTAGAACATGACTCTCACAGTGCTTCCAGCCTTTTCCAGGTGAGAGAGGCATCTCTGCAGCAGGAAGATGACGGCATCATCCACCCCGATGCCGGACTGGTAGGCGAACTGAAGAGGGTCCAGAGATTAACTCACCAGAGGGCGGAGATGGGCAAGGACCAGCCTCTCCAGGGTCTTCATCAGGTGGGATGTCATCGCCACCGGCCTGTAGCTGTTGAGGTCCTTGGGCCGCGGGTTCCTTGGTTCCGGTACCACGCAGGATGTCTTCCATAGCTGTGGTACTTTCCCCAGCCTCAAGCTCAAGTTGAATATGTGCTCCGCTATCCCGCACAGCTGGTCTGCGCAGGATTTGAGGAGCCTTGAGCTGATGCCGTCCGGACCTGTGGCCTTCCTCGCCTTGATCCTCCTCAGTTCCTTCCTCACTTGGTTGAGGGACACGCGGGGGGGTGGGGTGCTGTGTGTTGGAGTGGGGAGGTGTGGAGGGGGGCAGAGTGCTGTGGGAAGGGGGGAGGTGGAGGGGGGGTAATAATCCACAGGGGATGCAGATGACGGGGGTTGCAGCAGCAGGGAGGTCTGGGTGGGGGGAGGGGTGAGTGGCTGCTCAAACCTGTTAAAAAAATAAGTTCAGCTCATTCACCCACTTTTGGTCCCCCTCAGGCTGTTGGTTGGGCCCCTTGCACCCAGAAATCGCCTTGAGGCCCTTGCAGACCCCGACGGTGTTATTCTGCTGCAGCTGGTCCTCCATCCTCATCCTGTAGGCATCTTTCCCCTCCCTGATCTTCATCCTCAGCTCCCTCTGCACAGTCCTCAGCTCCTCTTTGTTGCCAGATCTAAAAACCCTCTTCTTCTCCTTGAGGAGGGCCTTTATCTCCGGAGAGATCCAGGGTTTGCCATTTGAGAAACACCGTACAGTCCTGGTGGGTACGGTGTTCTCAACACAGAAGTTAATATAGTCCGTGATGCAGTCTGTGAGACCGTCGATGTCTTCCCCATGGGCATCACTGAATACCTCCCACACAGTTGTCTCAAAACAGTCCTTCAGAGCCATCGGTCCATCGTCTAACTGTGCGGGTCACAGCTGGCTGCTTCTGTGCAAGAGTTGTGTACACAGGCAGGAGGTGCACAAGATTGTGGTCAGATCTGCCCAGGGGAGGGAGAGGTGATGATATGTATGCCTCCTTGGTGTTGGCATAAAGAAGGTCCAGTGTTTTCTTGTCTCTGGTGTGGCATTTGACATACTGGGTGAATGTGGGCAGAGTGGAGGACGGAGGGGCATGATTAAAGTCCCCAGAGAGAAGGAGGAGGGCATTGGGGTGTTGTGTCAACAGCCTGCTTGTCGCCGAGTGGATGACGTCACAGGCCGCTTCGGCGTCAGCAGAGGGGGGGATATACGCAGCCACCACAATAACGTGCGAAAAATTCCTCGGCAGATAGTGTGGCCTCATGCTAACCGCTAACAGTTCAATGTCCGCTGTGCAGGTCTGCTCCTTAACAGTGATGTGCCCAGAGTTACACCATCTATCATTAACAAACACTGCCAGGCCTCCTCCCTTCCTCTTACCGCTCTCCGTTGTCCTGTCCGCCCGTATGATGCGGAACCCGTCCAGAGTAGAGTAGCGGTGAGGAGGTGTAACTGCTAGAGAATAATAAATCCTAGTACAGCCTGACTTTAGTTTTAATTAAGCATTTTAACTTTAGTTGTTGACTTTGGTTTTAATTCAGCATTCTAACAAAGATTACTGGTTTCAGTGGTGCTTCTTCAATTCTTGAACTTAATTGTGATTCATTAGTTATTGTAATTGTAGTTTGACTTGCACTGGTATTTCTGAGTGAATATTTGTGAATACAGTTATCGATGTTTGAATTTCATTTTAATTGATTAATTAATTACGATTTTAAACCTTTTGAGTTCTGATTTGGATTTTGATTCTGATTTAGATGTTGAGTTTGATTTAAGAGTTCTAACTTCACTTTCGGTTCAAGATTTCCTCACATATCCTGTATTGACTAATTTTGGTACAATTGTGTATTTTACACAGTTCCGAAGAATCAATTTTGACGCGAACGGCGCTAAAATAGATGAGAGATCGTTGATCTCTCACACACTACAGACGTATGCTAACATTTACTGCTGAACTTTGGGCAGGTTTGTGTTTGTTTTAGTCAAGGTGGTCTAGTGAATCCAGATCTGGGAAGTGAAGCAGTGGATCCCAGTTTTGGACTCAAAGACTGCCCACAATACAGCACAGAGGGTAAGTTGACTTCATGAGATGACAAGCGTGTACATTTAATACATACATTTGAATACTCCTAGGCTGCATAATGTTTCAACTAAAATGTGAGAGAAGGGAAGTAGAAGAATTAGTAGGAAAACTAAAATGTGAATTAAAAGAAGTAGAACGCATCAGAAAAGATTTGCAACAGCAGATAGAGGAAAGACGAAGAGAAAGTAAAGAAGATGAGGATATAATGAGAATGCAGCGGCGGCTGCTGAAACTTCAAGTAGCAGAGGTCGACAGAGAACAAAATAGAAAATATCTGGCCAAGAAGCAGATGACAGTAGCAGAAGCTCAGCCTCCCACAGCAGCACCTCCCGCTCCATGTCAACAAACTCCAGCAGTACCAGCCCCCACGGTGGTGTCCCACCAGCCTCCACCACAGTACAGAGGCAGAGGTGGTGTATCTGACAGAAGACGTGCACGAGCATCCAACAGAGGGGGAGGTAACTATGAAGTTGGGCATGAAGGTCTTTTAAGTAGAGGAGAGTGCTACGTATGTGGGAGAGAAGGGCATTGGGCGAGAGATTGCCCTCATAAAAGAACAGGACCGTTCAGCGCAGCACCACAACATGCTCCATTCCCACCACAACATCAACAGATGCCCATGCTGTCACAAGGACCATGGGGAGGTTCAGTGTATAGCCAAGATACATAGATGATTGCAACGTGATCTCTTATAGTAGAGATAACGTGGCAAAGGGGGGAAATGGTAATGTGTAACTAAAATTTTTTTGTAGATCCACATTTAGAACAGTTTTCAGTGAAGGTGCTACTCACAATTGTTTTGAGAATTAATAACGTCATGATAAACCACAACTCTTGAATTTAAATACAGCAAAATCCACGTCTTCTAACTCAGTGATAGGTCTTAGCCTAGACTTGTTAACTCTAGAAATTGAGAAATATACGAGAGCTCTAACTAACATGAGCCGAGTGTTGTTTTCTCAGGTGACAAACGCAGAAGCAGCAGCTGACGAAAGGAAGCAGCCTCCTGTCGTGTCACCAGGCAGTCTGGTGTGGATCGAAGTCCACAAACGCAAGTGGAGTGAACCAAGGTGGACAGGTCCATGGGAGGTAGTATTGGCAACCTCACATGCAGTAAAGGTAAACCAGGAGCTACTTGACACCACCTCACTCACTGTGCAGCAGCGAAGGTAAATAGTAAGTCACTCGCAGAGACAGGATTGAATATCAAACAGGCAAAATTTGAAGCGAAAGATATCCCAAAAGAGGGGCTAGACAGAACTGACAATGATGTTTCCCCCACAGTTTAAGCGATGGCTTCCAGTAGGGGATTCTAGGTTTAGCGGGTTATGGAAGTCTAATTATTTTCTTCCTGATTTCAGCAATTTCCCTCTTAGTATGGGGAATTAAACACAGACAGGAACCAGAACAGGTGCATGACTACATCAAGATTCGAAATTTAGCCTCAGTAACTAAACAAACTGATCCCCGACCACGTAGAGAGGCTTCTCTGACGACACTCCCCTATGAAAATGTAACTCTCACTCTTACGTTCAAAGAAGGTACAACATCAACGGTCCAGTTCGACTTCTGTGAAGTAGTTTCCTGTCCCAAGTATGAACACACTTACGGTTGGATGACTAAAACCATGTGCATCATAACTGACCAATGTGGGCCCGCCACAAATAGGTATGGTAAGCTGGTATCATATTATAACTGTGATTGTGAAGATTGAGGATGGGCAACGTTGAACACAGGAGGTGAGGGTTTAGGAAAAGACCCCAACCCAGGCCTTAAAGACCGACTGAAGATGTTAAATGCCTCAGCTGCTTATCACATGTGTAGAAAGGGGTTGGGTAGGTGTAATCCTTTAAGACTGACCTTAACAGACCCAAAATTGACTGACGGAGGACTTTACGTAGTACAGGGTAAGGCGACTACTGATAGTCCCGCCCCACAAGGGCTCATTAGGATTGTTGTTAAGCCAGTTAAAAAGATCATGGACGATCAGGTTCGACATACGACTGACTCAGAGAATTAGATACCGGGGGTGGAAACAGGATAGCAGATGGGAATTTATGGCTTAGGTGGGTACAATATACGGCTTCAAGTCAGAAGAGTACAGATTGTATTGTGTGTGTATCGGACCTAAACCCCTAGCAACACCAGTTCCTTCAAGATTTAGACCCCAAAGCCCTGAATTTAGTTGTATTTTAACTCTGTTCACTGAGGAAGCTTTGCCCCTTCATCACACTTGTCAGGGGTTACACTGGGATTATCCACCAGTAGAATATAATACTCCACCTCTGTTCAAGGTTTCAGAGGGTCCATTTGATTGTATAGTCTCAGACACAGCTAAGGGACCCAATGTAGGCAGCATTATTGAAGCAACACTCACAATGCTAATGACTATCTATATAACAGCGTGTTAAGACAGACAACACCCAGAGCTGATTTATCGTGGTGGTGTGGAGGAAGAACCATATATCCAATCCTGCCTAGAGATTGGACAGGTAGATGCGCATTGGTGCAACTTATCTTGCCATTCTATATCTTGCCTGTCAATGGTGCAACTTATAAGGAACTCACTTCTCCACACACACATGCCAACAGAAGAACCAAAAGAGGTGCCGACAGCCCGAAGGGAGCTTTTGATGACCAAGTGTACATAGATGGCATAGGGGTCCCAAGGGGGGTGCCGAATGAATTCAAAAATCAGAAATCAAGTGGTTGCTGGTTTTGAATCAATATTTTTCTGGAGGTTAACTATTAGCAAAAATGTCGATTGGATCAACTACATTTACTATAAATAACAGCGTTTTGTAAACTTCACCAGGGACGCCAAATCAGGACTGCATGCACAGCTGGCAAAGACTAGTTTAATGGCCTTGCAGAACAGAATAGCATTAGATATGATATTAGCAGAGAAAGGTGGCGTTTGCCAGATGTTTGGGTCTGCTTGCTGTACTTTCATTCCAAATAACACAGCTCCTGATGGTTCGGTGTCCAGGGCGATGGCAGGATTGACAGCACTCCGCCAAGAGTTAGCAGAGAACTCTGGTGTCACTAATTCATTCACCGACTGGTTGGAAAGTATGTTTGGCAAATGGAAAAATACATTTTTGTCAGTCGTAATTACTCTGTGTGTTGTCGTTGTAGGCCTCGTGGTAGTTTGTGGATGCGGGTTTCCTTGCATCCGTGGACTTCTACAGGGGTTTATTGCTTCAACGATTAGCCAGACGCAAATCCAGGGCAACCAGTTATGTGTCGAGGATGAGGAAGAATTGGAGCTTCTGATGGCCACAGTCTAGATGAGGCCACAGAGGGACTTCACAAGCAGTTCCTGACCATCCTCTCGGAGATCCAGAAGGACCTGATAAGGCCCAGATGGACTTCTAATACGCATCCGGTGAAATATTGGAAATTTGGGAAATAGGCGGATTGTTTTGGATGAGTATTTTGAGTATTTTTATGTTTTTGTGATTAATTGGGTTATAAGGGGATTTTAGGGTGTAAGTATTAAGAAATGTAATTTTGTCAAGTGTAAAAGAACAGTCAAGGCTTCCCAGTATGTGTTCTCTAGTCTACAGATTGTATCCTGATCCTGACAGCCCCAAGACATGGACGACAGCGGACGACAGCGGACGTCAACGGCCGCGATTGTTTTTGAGTTGGCGAGGGAAAGCGTAGGGTGATTCAGATCGGATAGGAATACTTGAATTGATATCTGTATGCATAAATTGTTTGACACTGTTTAGATAGATAGGGTACCTCTCCTTGGATTGAGTAGGGGAGAGGTCTCCAGGGGACATTGGGGTTAGTTAGTTAACCCACAGTGAACTGTGGGTTAGGGGGGAATTGTAAGAAAATTGAGCGTAGAACTGTGTGTTTAGTAGCAATAATAAAAGTGTTTCATAATTCATAATTAAGAATTCATATAATCATAAGTGTTTTGGAAATGCATAATTAAGATAAGCATAAAGTGTTGTAAGATTAGTAGCTAAAAGTAAAGTTAAGGACATGAAGCTTATCTTTATATTGAAGGGAGATTTGTGTTTCAAACCGGATGTGGGTGGTTTATTTTGAAAGTCTTTTTCTCACTGGGAGGGGCTAGCTCGTGGTGGCCCTTCCTCTTTGTTCTGGCTCTCAGCCAAACGGCTGTGTTTTTGACCTGGGGAGCTGAGTGAGTTTTTTGCAAATGGGGTTTTATTGTTTTAATATTTCATAGAAATAGTGTACTTCAGTGTATAATCGTATGTTTACTGTTGGGATTAAATTCCTTATAATTGTAAATCAGTCCTGGTAGAGTTATTATTGGAGAGTGTCTACTGTAAACACAGCAGCTGGACATGTGCTCCGGCCTCCTCTCGGTGGGTTGAGAATCAGCCTCCACAACTGCAACATTATGCAGTGTATCTGCCATCTCATTTCCTTTGACCCAAACATGTGCTGGTATCCATAGGAATATGACTGTCAGACCCATCATTAGAATTCTGTATAATGTTTGGTCTACTGTCTGAAAGGCTGTTCTGTAAGCTACCTAATGATGAGCTTGAGTCTGAACAAATGTGTTGGGATCAATAGGGGGCGTGTTTGAGTTATCAGCTTTTAAGAAACTGAATTCTTGACATCAATAGAATTATTAATGTGAATAACAATTATTAATGATTATTAATAATAACGGGGCACCACCCTGCGGACAGGGACCGATAACCAAACAATAAAACTAAGTCTCATAATTAGTAGTCACTCATCAGTGACAGTGAAGGATTGAGTCCGTACACGGGCTACTACATACAGATCATCACATACATATGCACCATTAATCACAGACGACTGCGCTTTAAAGTATACTAGAGTTTATTAAATTAAAATAATAAAAGATCAGATCAATTACCATCACAATCAACAAACGCCATCATACAATTTTATGTACCTCATATCTAAAGAAATGAAATAAAAGGGGGAGGAGGGTGTGTATATAAGTATGTGTGTGTGTGTGTGCGTGTGCATGTGTGGGTCTGTGTATAAAAGGAAGGGGGGTGGCCCTTAACACTAACAGTCGAGAAACTACAAAGATGGCCGCTGGCCAACTAGCAGAAGGGGGGGGTTGAGACTGTGGGTTAAAAGGGGAAGGACTTAAGGTATTACCGCTGAACACCACCAGATGGCGTAGTCGAGGGACTTAGACAAACTGGGGGGGGGGGGGTGAACCTTAAGGTGCTACCGTGACCCACCACTAGATGGCCTAGTCGAGTGACTTGGGCAAACTGGCGGAGGAGAGGGGGGGGGGGGGGTCGCTGTGTGTGAGCACGTGTGGCGAGACAATGGGCGAGCGTTTCACCCGCCCTCAGCCGGAGCTTTATGTGTATGCAAGTTTATCGAAAAACAAGAGGAACATAAAAGGCAGAGAGAGAGGAATCAGAGGTTCTGCGTGCGGGATCGCGTCGCAGTGAAAGTGTTTATCGCGGGTCGTATCCACAATCAGCTGCCGTCGTCGTCTCGCGAACATACGGCACTGATGCGTGATACGCCACGGGTCTACACCTCACTCACAGAATTGATTCAAGGAAAGAGAGCAGTACGAATGAAATCAAACAATCCCAGAGGACAAAGAGAAACAGGAAGCGGACAAACGCTGCGGGCTCGGCGGTCCGTCAGCGATTGCGCAATATTCAGCAACATGAAAACAATGACTTAAACACGACGAAACACGGGAATATCAACATATAAATCAAATAGCATGAATGTAACGTATGTTATTTTAAGCTAAGCTAGCCCAGACACCAATGAACGCTTACTGTTTGAAGCTCGTTGCAGCGGGGAGAGAGTCCGTGCAGGATTTGTGATTCTTCCTGAAGGAGAAAAAAAAAGGTCTTGAGGCGCTGGCTGTTTTGAGCACAGCGGGGCAGCGTCGCTGCTGCTGGAAGCTTTTGCACGGCTTCGTGCGGTGCTGTCGGGTCCCACTCCTGCAGAGAGAGGGCCTGGTTTCAACGTCGGGCCGAGATACGTGGTCGATTCGTATCTGCCGGTAATGAGCGGTGAAGAAGGAGGTTTAGTCGATCTGGTACCGTTGGGTCGTGCACGAAAGAAAAAGCGGCGGAGCGGATGCGGTTCTCGCGGGCTCAGGGCCGTAACTCAGAATATGCGTGGTCTATTTCGGCCGGCGAAATGGCACGTGGTCGCTGAGTTGAGGGTGATCGGCCCTCGGGGCATCTTCATGAGGTACCGGACGGAGTCCAGAACGAAGAGGAAGATCTGTGGATGCACGGCGCTTTTAAACGGGTCCGTCTGCACAGCGGGACGCTGCTTGTTGACCAATACAGAGTCCGCTTGAGCGGTGACCGGAGGCGGGGTCATCTTAAAGGTGCAGGATTAGATCGGAGGTCAGCTTGTGTACAGGACGGAGCCTGTGAGGGGCTGAGCCAGCCTGATGATGGTGCCAGAGCCCAACATCCCCCCTTTGCTCTGAAGAGCGGGATGCAGGTTACGGTCTTTAGAGCAAACCAAGGGCTGGCACTTACATCCATGTGGTGGGGAAAACCTGTCCATATATTCCTGAGAACCTGGAGAGGTTAGACAGTCCAAGTATTCCTGGGACCAAAGGCAGTGGTTAACAGGCAGTTTTCAATGTTCATTGTTCCGAGTTCATTGAGTTCACAGTTCAGATTCAGAGGGTGTCTGGTTGCTAAACTAAGGTAAAAACTAAAAAAAAAAAAACTAAAACTACTTTTACCTACATCTACTATCATACACAATTCAAATCATAGGTGAGCAACACATTATTCCCAAATAATTCAATCGCTATTATGATGTTGTGATAATCTAGCATTGCGGCATAGTGTCAAAGAAAAATAACCCAAATAAAAACAAAACAAAAACACAAAAGAGATAGAAGGAAAGAATAGAAAGACAAGAAGCAGGTGAGGGGAATGCAGTGGTTACTGGTTCAACTCCTAGACAGGACTGGAGTCCGTTGGCGGAGCAGTCGTAGGTTGGCTACGTGGTGTTATGAATAGGAGGGGAAAACCAGCTTAGTCTGTCATTTCTGGATCTATGAGTACATGATGTGTGCGTCTATCTCTCTCTAATCGGTAGATTTAGAGCGAGTCCTGTGTCTAAGTTTTGAATCTATCGATATTGGAGTTGCGTTGCCAAGACTATAGGCCAGGGGTACCTGTGAAGGTTGCATAACAGTAGTGGTAGCAGATTTACAGATCTTGATAACACGGCTAGTGTGACCAGCTAGGCTGGGGTTTTCGCTGCTCAAGCTGTTGACAGCTGAGCCTTCTCGGATGAGGTTCTGGGATAAATCTGACTGCTACGACCTAGGTTATGTATTCTTTGGTTACTCCTGGTAGAGTCTATAAAGCATGCAAAGGGTTGTTTTGAGAGTGGAGCATCAGGTTACAGTCACAATGAACGTTTTTCAGGTCATGCAACTGTTCTGGTTCAAGTTGGATGTGTTAGCAGTTAGTGCATGTCTACAGGGTGAGTTGGGGCATGCAGCTAAATGTTAGCAGTCAATAAGTAAGCCGCCATTCGGCCGGTTGGTTTCGACACTGGCAAGATTAGAGTGTACTTCCTGTGAAGTGCATCTCTCTAAGTTTCTGTTGTCAGAGCCCACCCCCCTCGCGCTGTTCAAGTGGCGAGGGTGCATACCCCCCAGGTTACCGTCAGCACTCAGGGAAACGTCGCGACGGTTTCACTCTGGAGTGTGTCATGGCGGGCTGGTGATATCTCCCTCCCCCCACCCTCCTAATTAAAGATGGAGACAGGTCCGGCGCGCAAGTCAAGTTCAGTTACCTACGGCACTGGCTACTTGACAGGCCCGGGCGGTGACTCGGCTGAAAGAAGGCGGTGGCTTCGTTGAACAAGCTGGAGGTGGATCATGTTGACAGAGCAGGAGAACGAGGCTTAGTTGACACAAGATTTTACGAGCGAGGGTGCTCGAAAGGGGTGCTCGAAGGGTCTCTAAGGGTGTGGCACCCTAGAGGTGAATGCGAAAAGGTGGGGGAACACATGAGGCTCATTTCTGACCCGGAGTCGGGTAGAGCAAGAGTGTTATGACCCCCCAGTAAGACTGAAGAATATATATAGATATATACATAACGGGCATTGCCTTTGCGGACAAGGTCGCCCAAGAAGGTTGAAGAACGAGGTGCGAAATTGGGAGTGGTCATTTCCGGAAGTGGGCTGAGTTCTCTTCCCCCCCCCTCTACCACGTCGACTTGGCAGCAGGGGGAGAGATCGCTCGGCTTAGTCAGGTGGGCTGCGAGTCAGTGTTACCTGATGTTGCCCTTGAGGGCGTCTTTCACCGTCCCGTGGGTCCTTCGACCGCCACGGTCGTTTGTTCCTCAGGGGTGACCAGGGCTCGCTAGGCCAAGGCCTCTCGTCGTCTTCCAACGCTAGGTTGGAGTCGCTCGACTGTTGGATGCTCAAGACTATGTCGGTGTCATCGTGCTGATTCATCGGCCGACCGCGTGTCTCCCATGCAAGTTGCGCGTATTTCCTAATCTCTGGCATCGTGAGGTTACTCGTTCTGCAGTGCATGGTAACGTTGTATCTCACATTGTCGTGGAGATTGTGCAGGAATAGCGACTTAAAGGCATGGTCTTCTTCTAGCCCTGGGGCGTTACGTCCCTGGAAGTATGCAGACCTCAAGCGCCTGAAGTAGTCTCTCGGGGACTCTAGCTTTTCCTGAGAAATGGCGAAGGCGCTGAGGGTGGCAGAAGCTGGGTCGGTGTACAGGGAGTACTCCTCCCTAAGGGCGCGACAAAGGGATGAATAGCGGTCGCGGATGCTCGGCTGGAGCGTTTCCATGAAAACATGGACGTTTCGAGTCGTGGTTAGCCACACTAGTTTGAGTTTTTCGCGCGATGAGGGGCGTGATAAGTCGAGGAGGCAGCGATCGATCTCCCTTAGGTAGTCATCGATGCTAGAGTCGTGATTATCGGGATTGAAGCGCTCTACGTCTTTTGCTAGAGACTCAATCTGCCGGGTACGCAGGCCTCCAAGGTTGATGGGGCCTGGGCCGTCCGAGTCGTCTGAGTCTCCATACTCGCGATGGTGGTAACGACGGTCATCCTCCCTCCTTGAGGGGGATGAGGTCAGTTCTTGTCGCGCGCGTGAACTGCGTGGAGGATTGCGTTCGCCTGAGGTGGGTTTGAAGCTACCTAGGCTGACTAGGACCTGGTGTTGGTCCTCTCTACTCCTAGTTGGGGAACGCGGTTTGTCGAGACGCAGGATGGGTCGGCTCTCGGGGAATGAGGGACCCGAGACCAAGAAATGACTGGGCTGAGGGGCTCGATAGGGGGTAGCGGTACCTACCGGGGCTGCTGGAGCACCTTGAAGCGCTTTCAGTGTGTCATTGCTCTCTAACGCCTTAGAGAGTTCTAGGTTGACCTCTCTGAGGTCACTGCGCAAGCTACTATTTTCTGACTGTAGGGCTCTACAGTCGCGTGACAACTCCTGAACCTCTGTTCGGAGTGTCCAGATCTCGCGTTGCTGCTCGTCGCTCTGTGCCCGGGTTCGGGCAGCTTGCAGCTGCATTTTCTGATGATAGATGAGCAGTATTTCGCCAATTACTTCCTGAATCAGGCGCTCTCGTTTACCTGATGGGTTATTTACATAAGCCACCAGCTGCTCTAATTGCTCGTCGCATAGGACAGCAGTGTATTTCGCAAAGTACTCTCTTTCGCTTGCTGAGAGTCTGAGGACATCAGCCACCACATCTCGCAATGCAGTGTCTTCTGGAGCTACAGCTCCAGGAATGGGGGATTGCTCGTCGGTCATTCTCTCTAATGAGCGCGGCTCCCAATGGTTGTTAATTCCCGAGTGTTAGAACGGAAACTGTTAGTGTTTACGGTTCTCAGTGAAATGTCTAGTCCTGCGTTGAACTGATTTCTACTGTTAGGTGTTAGTTACTGTTAGTGTTACTATTCATGCAGGCGCACAGTGAAATGTGTAGCTCTCTGACTTCCGTTTCTACTGCTGCTGCTCTGAGGTATCACTACTGCTCTGCAGCCAGAGGTGCGAAAATGCTAATGTGGTTTAGCACTTTGGGCCTGTGACAGCTGTGTGTACTGCTTTGAGGGGATTTTAAGAAAAACAAGCAAAGGATTGGTATTACAAAATAAACAATCAAATCTACTACACAGCTGGCTGTTAGTTTAAGAAATGAAACGAATAATTAAACCTGGAAAGTAAATTAAAATTCAATTAAAATTAAGATTAAAAATCAACAACTAAAATCAAATATCAACTTACAATAAGAAAGGATTTTGAATATCAAAGCCTACCTATTTTGGTAAATAAGTTTCAGGAATTTGGATCATTCAAAAGAAGAAAAAAAAATATTTTTTCGAAAAAAAATATTTTTTTTGAAAATTAATTATGGATTAATGTGCATATATACTGTAACAACGGTAATAACGTACCCTCACACGGGGCACCACTTTGTTGGGATCAATAGGGGGCGTGTTTGAGTTATCAGCTTTTAAGAAACTGAATTCTTGACATCAATAGAATTATTTATGTGAATAACAATTATTAATGATTATTAATGATTATTAATAATAACGGGGCACCACCCTGCGGACAGGGACCGATAACCAAACGATAAAACTAAGTCTCATAATTAGTAGTCACTCATCAGTGACAGTGAAGGATTGAGTCCGTACATGGGCTACTACATACAGATCATCACATACATATGCACCATTAATCACAGACGACTGCGCTTTAAAGTATACCAGAGTTTATTAAATTAAAATAATAAAAGATCAGATCAATTACCATCACAATCAACAAACGCCATCATACAATTTTATGTACCTCATATCTAAAGAAATGAAATAAAAGGGGGAGGAGGGTGTGTATATAAGTATGTGTGTGTGTGGGTGTGTGAGTGCGTGTGCATGTGTATAAAAGGAAGGGGGGTGGCCCTTAACACTAACAGTCGAGAAACTACAAAGATGGCCGCTGGCCAACTAGCAGAAGGGGGGGGTTGAGACTGTGGGTTAAAAGGGGAAGGACTTAAGGTATTACCGCTGAACACCACCAGATGGCGTAGTCGAGGGACTTGGGCAAACTGGCGGAGGAGAGGGGGGGGGGGGGGGGGTCGCTGTGTGTGAGCACGTGTGGCGAGACAATGGGCGAGCGTTTCACCCGCCCTCAGCCGGAGCTTTATGTGTATGCAAGTTTATCGAAAAACAAGAGGAACATAAAAGGCAGAGAGAGAGGAATCAGAGGTTCTGCGTGCGGGATCGCGTCGCAGTGAAAGTGTTTATCGCGGGTCGTATCCACAATCAGTTGCCGTCGTCGTCTCGCGAACATACGGCACTGATGCGTGATACGCCACGGGTCTACACCTCACTCACAGAATTGATTCAAGGAAAGAGAGCAGTACGAATGAAATCAAACAATCCCAGAGGACAAAGAGAAACAGGAAGCGGACAAACGCTGCGGGCTCGGCGGTCCGTCAGCGATTGCGCAATATTCAGCAACATGGAAACAATGACTTAAACACGACGAAACACGGGAATATCAACATATAAATCAAATAGCATGAATGTAACGTATGTTATTTTAAGCTAAGCTAGCCCAGACACCAATGAACGCTTACTGTTTGAAGCTCGTTGCAGCGGGGAGAGAGTCCGTGCAGGATTTGTGATTCTTCCTGAAGGAGAAAAAAAAAGGTCTTGAGGCGCTGGCTGTTTTGAGCACAGCGGAGCAGCTTCGCTGCTGCTGGAAGCTTTTGCACGGCTTCGTGCGGTGCTGTCGGGTCCCACTCCTGCAGAGAGAGGGCCTGGTTTCAACGTCGGGCCGAGATACGTGGTCGATTCGTATCTGCCGGTAATGAGCGGTGAAGAAGGAGGTTTAGTCGATCTGGTACCGTTGGGTCGTGCACGAAAGAAAAAGCGGCGGAGCGGATGCGGTTCTCGCGGGCTCAGGGCCGTAACTCAGAATATGCGTGGTCTATTTCGGCCGGCGAAATGGCACGTGGTCGCTGAGTTGAGGGTGATCGGTCCTCGGGGCATCTTCATGAGGTACCGGACGGAGTCCAGAATGAAGAGGAAGATCTGTGGATGCACGTCGCTTTTAAACGGGTCCGTCTGCACAGCGGGACGCTGCTTGTTGACCAATACAGAGTCCGCTTGAGCGGTGACCGGAGGCGGGGTCATCTTAAAGGTGCAGGATCAGATCGGAGGTCAGCTTGTGTACAGGACGGAGCCTGTGACGGGCTGAGCCAGCCTGATGATGGTGCCAGAGCCCAACAAATGATTGCCCTCAATGGTCTTGTGTCCTCTATCCACTGTAGTGCTGACATTATTGCCAGCATTTCCCCTGTATACACTGATAGGTAAAATGATCACTGAGGGACTATTTTAATATTCAATTCTGGGACAATAAATGCCACTCCTACCTTGTTTAAATTATTTGATGAATCTGTAAAAACCTGGATATAACTGGTAACTGTCTATGTGCCTGTATTCTGTGCTAATTGAAATGATCCGCTCTACCCTTGTTCTTTTTTAACAACGTAAAGTCTACTGTTGCATCAGGAAGTATCCACGGTGCTGTTGCTGGTAATGGGACTGTTGGACTGAAGTTTAATTTAGCTATGCTAAGTTCTGTTGCTTTCTGTGCTACTGTCCAGCCAAAGCTTCTCCTTTTACCAGCAAGGTTCTAACGTTTCCTGTGTTGGATGTTCTTCACTGTGTCCCTGTAGATTTAACCCAATAACTCAATGCTAACTGTGCTCTTCGTAGTTCTAGCAGCATTTCACCCATTTCCACCTGTAATGCAGCCGTTGGGGTTGTTGTAAGAAATGTGCTTGCTGCTGATCCACACACCCATAATCTAATGTAGATCTAATGAATCCACTGTATATGGCTTTCAAAGCAGTTCTATCTGCCCCCCCATTCACCAAACACCTCATTATATTTAATACTTTTTCACATTTATTCTCTACTTTATTAATATGTACAGCCCATGTGATCCTTTTGTCAAACCACAAACCTAAATGGCGATGAGACTGAAGGAAGCCGGGGTATTTGAGCTGTCGGTGATGATGGTCTGATTGTTGGCAGGTGTGGAGATGAGCCCAGGTGCCGGATGATTGAAGCCGCGCCTATGCCCCACACACAGAACAGAGGGGAGACGCCGAGACGAGCTGAGGTCACAGCGGAGCCGTGACACAAACACTGCAAACAGTAATTGAAACAACAATTACTGAAAACAACAATTGAGAACAACACGAGAGAAGGAAAGAATGTACGCTACATAAACCCATACATCGTGTTGGGGTCTGGCGGCCACCTGCTGGCTGACTTAGATCCTCACATGCTCCTTCTTCCTTTCCAAAAGCCCAATGGACTCTGATCCTTAACCCCCACCTCTCAACCTAAGGCTTGACCCTCCATTGGCCGAAACAGGGCCCCCCACTGTTCGTGCAGACCCGTTTATAACCCAGAGCACAGCGGAAAATCTTTCTCTTCGCTCGGACTCCCCGTCCTGGCTACAGAAGACACCAGCCTCCTATCTCCAGCATCGCGCTGGCGACGAAGGCCACGCGGACGCGCGGCCTGCAAAGCCTCCAACCCTCATCAAATCCTGTCAGGTCTTATGCCATCTCGCTGTTCCGTTCCTGAGTCTGGCCTCACGACACAACGTGCGAATCCCCTCCACGATTCCTCCCCGTGTTTTTTCATTTTGTGCACATTCCGGCAGGAAGACTGAACCGTCTTCCCACTCCGATGATTCCCGGCAGGACGCACGGACCACGTCGCCGAGCCAAAGTTAGATCATGCTCCCTGCAGCGGGGATAGATCACGTCTGCGTTTTCTCCAGAACGAGCCACGCCACGGCGGATCACCGCTCTGCTGCAGTTAACCCTTCACTGTAACTGTCTGCCTTAGATCAGTCACTGCGAGCGTGTATGCAGAGTTTGTTTATTGTTGCTTAAGAGATGTGATAAGAAACAAACACTCATCCCACCGTAGTTAGGAAGATTGTTTATTTGGGGATTATTTTCATTTATGTTATTTCACTTCGTGTGGTATCTTTCTCTCTTCATTAAATCAGCTCTGTGAGTGAAGTGTGGAATCGCGATCATATCGTGCACAGCTGACGGTAGTTCGCGACGCGACAACGGCAATTTGTGTAAGATATGATCAGCGAGCCTCATTCTCACTACAACGCGGATCACACACAGAGTTTGATTCACGATCCCTCTCTTTTGTTCCTGCTCTTCCCCCCCTCTCACTTAACCTGCACACACAGCCTTGGGAAACCCCATGGGAAACCCCGTGGCATCGATCGCCACACACATACACGTGCCTGCACAGACACGTGATCACACACAGCTGAAACCCCCCCCCCCTGCCATTTGGTCTAAGTCACTCGACTACGCCATCTGGTGGTAGGTTAGCGGTAGCACCGTAAGGCCCCTCCCTCGCACACACGTCATTTCCCACAGTCTAACCCCCCCTCTGCTATTTTGGCTAAGTCATTCGACGCCGCCATCTTTGTAGTTCTCGACTGTAGGGTTAAGAGCCCCCCTTTCTTTTATACACAGACCCCCACACACACACACACATACTTATATACTCACCCTCACCCATGTTATTCATTTGTTTAGATATTAGGCACATCAAATTGTATAATAGCGTTGTTGATTGCAATATTAATTGATCTGATCATTTATTATTCTGATGTATCCCTGTTATATTTTAAGGAGCAGTCGTCTGTGATTACTTGTGCATATGTATGTAATGAAACTGTATGTAGTAGCCTGTGTTCGAACTTAAACCTTTACCTTCACTCTGAATGTGTAGTCGTACCAGACTATTGACATTATCAACAAAAACCCTGGCAACTCCAAACAGCTTTTTTCAACCATAAACCATCTCCTGAAACCACAACCATCCTCTTCAACTGAGGCTACAGAGGCGCAATGCAACAGCTTCATTGACTCTTTCAGATCCAAGGTAAACAACATTCGCTCTCTGATGTCCAGCTCCCCATCTATGCTTCCCTCTGATACCAACACCTTATCTACGAGTGTGCTGTCTCCTCTACATCTTGCTGAGGTTCAGGAGAGCCATGTTGAGGAAATCCTCAGAAAAATGAAACCCTGTACCTGTACCCTGGACCCCATTCCTACTGCTCTGCTCAAATCACATATCCCCACTCTCAGTCCTTTGATCACCAAAGTTGTTAACCTTTCCCTTCAGTCTGGCTGTGTCCCACCTGCACTCAAGGTTGCTGTCATCCGTCCCCTTCTCAAGAAGCCCACCCTGGACCCGGAGGTTCTACTACAGGCCTATCTCCAACCTTGCCTTCCTGTCCAAAGTGTTAGAGAAGGTAGTTGCTTCTCAACTTCAGGACCACCTCAAGCACAACAACTTGTTTGAGAAATTTCAGTCAGGATTTCGTTCAGCCCACAGCACTGAAACAGCTTTGCTCAGGGTGACGAATGACCTGCTGATGACAGCCGATGCAGGATCACCCTCACTCCTCATCCTCCTGGACCTGACTGCTGCATTTGACACAGTGGATCACACTATCCTCCTACAGCGCCTCCATACCACCATTGGACTATCAGACTCTGCACTCAAGTGGTTTCAGTCCTACCTTTCAGGCTGAACTGAATATGTCTCACTGGGAAGATGCAAGTCCAGACTGCTCCCCGTCTCCTGTGGTGTTCCGCAGGGGTCGGTCCTCGGCCCCATCCTCTTCATTATTTACATGCTCCCCCTCGGTCGTGTCATCAGCAGACATAGGATGTCTTTCCACTGTTATGCTGACGATACACAGCTCTACATCAAAACTGCCCCAAGCCCCTCTGCAGCCATGTCATGTCTCACCTCCTGTCTTGGGGAGATAAAGGCGTGGATGAGCAACAACTTTCTCCAGTTAAACAGTAGCAAAACCGAAGCCCTCCTTGTTGGCACTCCACACCAGGTTCAGTCATCCTCCATAACTCATCTCACCTTCGACGGTCAGGTCATCCCCCTCGCCTCCACAGTCACTAATCTGGGAGTTAGGTTTGACCCACACCTGTCCTTTAATGACCATATAAAACACCTGTGCAAAACCTCGTTTTATCAAAAACACCTGTGCAAAAACTGTTTTGGATGTATTGCAGCTTCTGGATGTTCTTGGCAGTGATCCCAGTGAATAGTGAGTTGCAGTAGTCCAGTCTTGAGGATATAAAGGCGTGGACGAGCTTCTCTGCATCTGACAGGGTTAAAGTGGGGCGGAGTTTGATTGAATTATTAAATTTGAACTGAAGGAGACCTGGGCCCAGTTCCTCGTACGTGGCTAACTGAGTTAGCCGGATCATTTTCAGGATACGATTACATAAGTCAGGCTTTTCGGTTCCAGAGCAGGCTAACTGAAGGTAGCTGGATAAGCTGCCACTCCCCCGGAAAAAATGGCAGCTCCTGTCATATACGGTAGTCTAATGCACTTGCGCATATACTGGGGGTTATACTGGAGTTCCTGAAATGCATGTAAAGTGAGACACACGGTGATCCATTAAAACCAGCTGAGCAAACTAAGAAGCCTAGTCTATTGCATTAATGTACAGCTCCCTTCCTCAGAGATCCCATTGATGAAGGAGCAATATTAGTTAGATTAGCGTTTTATAGGGAGAGTTCTTCCACATCACCAAGATCCGTTATCACATCACGATGACTTCCTATACGAGCGCTATCCATTCTGCCGACAAGGAATTATTTATTTCCAAGACCTTCTCGAGCCATACATTGAACACCACACGCCGCAGCCGAGCACTGACTGTCCCACAGACTGGATGCAGCCTTGCGCTTTTTTGAGAGTGGTACATTTTTGTACATTGTCGGCGATGCGGAGAACATGGGGAAAGCCGCTGCATGCCGTGCTGTTCGTAAAGTTTATTTGGCGCTTAAGAAACTTATGGATGTGTTCAATACATTACCATGGCACATATTGTATTGACTCACCATTCTGAATAATGTGTTTGTGCTTAGTTTTTACTTGCTCCCATGTCCTCTTGATGGCTGGGTTGCAACTACATGACTGTAGTGTCATGTGTTTCACAGAGACATGGCTGCACGCGGACTTCCCGGACCACAGTGCATCGGTGCCCGGCTTCAGGACTGTTCGGGCGGACAGAGACGTTGTACTGAGCGGTAAGGAGAGAGGTGGCGGGATTGCCGTGTATGTGAACGAGAGGTGGTGCAATCCCGACCATGTGTGTGTGAAGGAACGCTTCTGTAGCCCGGACATTTAACTGTTGGCCGTGGGGACGCGTCCTTATTGTTTGCCGAGGGAGGTCACGTCCGCCATTGTTGTGGCTGTGTACATCCCCCCATCAGCTGACGCCGAGGCAGCAGTGGACACCATCCACTCCACTGTGTTGGGACTGCTGAGTCAACATCCTGGTGCTTTTCTGGCAATTACTGGAGACTTTAATCACACCACTCTGGATAAAGCCCTGCCAACTTTTCACCAGTATGTTTAACTGCCCCACACGGAACAATAAAACTCTGGACCTTCTGTATTATAATGCAAATGATGCATACAGTGCCACTGCCCCCCCCCCTCTTGGCAACCTGACCTGTTAACACCAAAGTATGTTCCTCTGGTGCAGAGGCTGCCTGTGACCACCAGGACTGTGAGGAGGTGGTCTCAGGAGGCTAATGATGCCTTGCAGGACTGCTTTGAGTCGACGGATTGGGATGTGCTTTGTGGACCACATGGGGAGGACCTCAACAGCATGATGGACTGTATCACAGAATACATCAAATTCTGTGAACAAACCGTCATACCATCCGTACGCTGCTTCCCCAACAACAAGCCATGGATCACCAGTGACCTGAAAGCTCTTCTTAATAAGAAGAAAGCAGCTTTCAGGTCTGGGGACAGGGACGAGCTAAGGAGAGTCCAGCGTGACCTGAAGATAAAGATCAGAGAGTGCAAGGACTCCTACAGGAGGAAGCTGGAGGCCAAACTCCAGCAGAACAACGTGAAGGAGGTGTGGACGGGGATGAAGCAGATTACTGGCTTCAAGGTTGGAGGGAGGCAACCAGGGGGCTCCCTGGAGAGGGCCTACGAGCTAAACTCTTTCTTCAATAGATTTAGCTCAGAGCCCTCATCTGTCTCCTACACACCACACCTCCCCCTCTGTCCCCCCTGGTGAGCTGCATGGATACAGAGCCCTCAACATCAAGGGGCTCTTCCACCCTCCCCCCCCTCTCTGTGACGACTGGCCAGGTTAGGAGACAGCTGGAGAGACTCCACCAAGGAAAGGCTGCTGGACCTAATGGCATCAGCCCCAGGGTCCTGAAGACCTGTGCCGTCCAGCTGTCTGATGTCCTGCAACACCTCTTCAACCTGAGCCTGAAGCAGGAGGAAGTCCCGGTGCTGTGGAAGACGTCATGCCTGGTTCCTGTACCGAAGAAGACGACACCATCTGGCCTCAATGACTACCGACCAGTTGCCCTCACATCCCATGTGATGAAGGTGCTGGAGAGGCTGGTCTTGGCCCACCTCCGGCCGCAGGTGAAATCCTCACTGGACCCTCTGCAATTTGCGTACCAGCCTCATGTGGGGGTCGACGACGCCATCATCTACCTGCTGCAACGAGCTCAGTCGCACCTGGATGGAACCTTTGATTTCGCCAGTGCATTCAACACCATCCAACCAGTGTTGCTAAGTGAGAAGCTGCGGGTGGTGGGGGTGAACGCGTCCACCGTCTCCTGGATCACTGACTACCTCACGGGCAGACCACAGTTTGTCCGACTGGGCCGTGTGCTGTCTGATGGGGTGGTCAGTGATACTGGAGCCCCACAGGGAACTGTTCTGTCTCCCTTCCTGTTCACCTTGTACACCACTGACTTCCAGTACAACTCTGTGTCATGCCATCTGCAGAAGTTCTCTTATGACTCTGCAGTGGTCGGGTGTATAAGGGATGGACGGGAGGAGGAGTACAGGGCAGTAGTGGATGACTTTGTGGAGTGGGCCGGTAGAAATCACCTGCGTCTGAACGTGGCCAAGACCAGAGAGATGGTGGTCGACTTCAGGAGGAAGACGACGACTCCACAACCGCTGAGAGTTCTGGGAGAGGATGTGGACATGGTGGAGGAGTACAAGTACCTGGGTGTCTCCATCGACAGCAGACTGAACTGGAAGACCAACATCAACGCTGTGTACAAGAAGGGGATGAGTCAACTCTTTTTCTTGAGGAAACTTCGATCCTTCAACGTGTGCAGCAAGATGCTGGAGATGTTCTACCAGTCTGTTGTGGCCAGTGCACTGTACTGCTCCGTAGTCTGCTGGGGGAGCAGCATTGGAGCCGGAGACACCAACAGACTAGTTAAGAAGGCCGGCTCCATCATTGGCTGCAAACAAGACTATCGGGAAGAGGTGGTGGAGAGGAGGACACTGAAGAAACTATTATCCATATTGGATAACCCGGATCACCCTCTCCACCACCTCCTGCAGGGACAGCGGAGCACTTTCTCCAACAGCTCTGCTGTCACCAGGACCGATACAGGAGAACATTCCTGCCCTCTGCTATTAGACTGTACAATAAATCACCTCTGGCCAAATCAAACAAGACTATAACACTGCTAACTGTTGTTTGCTGTTGGTGATCCTTGCACTACTGTTTTTGACCTAGTTGGTTAACTTATACCATTCTATTTTATTGTACATACTGTGCATTTTTTATTTTCTTTACATTTTATTCAAATTGTATTATATTCTGTTCTGTTATCTTATTGTATTGTGTATATATTGAGCATCTTTCATATTTTTATGTTTACTCTGTAACTTTGCTTGCTGTTGCTACAAACAATTTTCCCCCTGGGGATGAATCTCTATCTACATGGGGGTTGAAAGCACTCATAATGATATGACAGTGTTATTAGTACACCATAGCATATCATTAGTGTAGAAAATGATTAAGGTGGACTCATGATAAGAATAGAGAGTGTCACACACTATTTCTTTTCACTGCTTCAATTGATTAAATTTCTGATTATGAATAATACATACATACTGATCCGTCCATACACAGATTCACACACACATATTCAAACTCCTCGTTCTATATGGTAATCTACACAGACATGTATATACACATATATAGTACATGATACATGAGGGCATACAGTACATATATCCTCATATTAATGAGTATCAATTAGATACTCTTTGGGCTTGTTTTTATTACTTATTCTGAAAGAGTTGAGATAATTATTTTCGCTATAAGATCTCATTCGATGATGCATTCCATTAAGCCTACTGCCAGCAGGCACATTTAAAGACATATAATCTGATTGATTGGGGTGATGGGGCACGTAAGATGAGCCGATACATTTTCCTAACACTTACTCATTTAACTTGTCTGCGATATTTTGCCGTGCTTCTTGTCTATCAGAAGAATCAGAATCAGAAACCGTTTATTGCCATTGTATTGAACAATGTGTTGAACATACAAGAAATTTGACATGACGGGAGATGCGTAACATTTAACAACAATCAACAACAATCAACAATGCAAAGTAGAAACAAATTCAATTTACAGAAAATATAAGATACAGTAAAATATACGTAAATAAAGTGGAATATAAAGTGAAATATAAAGTGAAGTTGAGTGCACAAGCGGACAGATAACAGGACTATAAACCAGTGAGATGAAGTGTAGTGTGAAAGTGTCCAGTGTGATAGAAGGGATGTGCGGGGGAGTGACCGGTGGGAAATTGTCCTGGGGATGACAGAGTCAGTGGGGGTCCCGGGCTCTGTTAATCAGCCCGACTGCCGACGGGAAGAAACTGTTCATGTGTCGTGAGGTCTTGGTCCTGATGGACCTCAGCCTCCTACCAGATGGAAGGGGCACAAACAGTTTGTTGTGGCAATCTTCTCTCCGTCCGTTAATCCACATTACCACTACTGTTACAGTCTGGGTTTGGCAATCAGCTTGACGCGTAATGAATCTTCGTAGGCAGTAGCTTCATTTGAAAAAGGTTTACATAACAAAATAAAGTTACAAGATACATTCTTTGCTCAACTTGTCACAGCGTTAGCACAACGGTCAAAAAACTATGTTGCTCCGCAGACTGAATAACCTCAACTGAGGGCTGTTGGCTGTGACGTAGTCAGTAATGTAACTAAAGGAGCATTTCCACATGTTTGTTACACAAATCACTTAAGACATCTTATCAAGGCTCATAAGTCAATGACAACTGCATCATATGAGGTGCACCAAGCTATCAATAAACTGTCTGAAGGCAAAGCAAGTGGTTTAGACCATATTACTGCTGAACACCTTAAATATGCGAGTCCGAGGTTAGCTCCTCTCCTCGCTATTTGTTTTACTGGCTTCATGATTCACGGCTTGTTACCAGACTCAATGCTGTCTGTTCTCTTAGTGCCAGTCATTAAAAACAAAGCTGGTAAAGTATGTAGCCTAGAGAATTACAGGCCCATTGCTTTGGCCAGCGTAATGTCAAAAGTCCTGGAAAGAATTCTGCTGGACAGAATACAGGACTTTATCACCTCCACAGATAATCAGTTCGGCTTCAAAGCCAAACATGGCACTGACTTGTGTATATATGCCTAAAAGGAAATTGTAAACAAATACAGAGGTCAAAACTCATCAGTTCTTATGTGTTTTATTGATGCCTCCAAAGCTTTTGATCGTGTTAATCACAGTAAATTATTTTTTAAACTGAGCCAAAGAGGTGTCCCCACATACATTGTGAGAATTCTGTCTTACTGGTATGCACACCAGAGTATGCAAGTAAAATGGGGTAAAAGTGTGTCAGCCCCATTTGGGGTTAGCAATGGTGTCAGACAAGGGGGAATTTTGTCCCCAATTCTGTTTAATCTCTATATTGATGATCTGTCCAAACAACTGAAAGCCTGTACTACTGGGTGCATGATTGGAAATACTCTGGTTAATCACATCATGTATGCAGATGATCTGGTGATCTTTAGTCCTTCTAGCGCTGGTCTTCAGCAGCTCCTCACTATATGTACTGTGTATGGTGTGGAACATGACATCAAATACAACGCCAGTAAGAGTGCTATCCTGATTTGTCGAACTAAAGAGGACAAATGTCTAAACTTCCCTGACTTCAAATTGTCTGACAATAATCTTGGTGTCTGTAGTGAAGTAAAATATCTTGGTCATTTTTTAACAGAACACATGACTGATGATAACGACATTTCCAGGCAATGTCGTATGATGTATGCACAAGCAAACAGTCTCTCACACAAGTTTGGCATGTGTACTGATGGAGTGAAGATGTCTCTGTTCAGAGCATATTGTACTCCACTCTACACTGCACACTTGTGGTCAAACTACAAAAAAAAGAGTTTACAGAGACTTCAAGTAGCTTACAATGATCCATGAGAATACTTTTAAAGAGACGGAGATGGAGCAGTGCTAGTGAAATGTTTGTGGCTGCACGAGTCAACACTTTCCAAACAGTTTTAAGAAATTGTATGTACAAATTCATCTGTAGACTGAATGACTCTGTAAATGGGATCATTCTTGTTTATAAGGGGACACTAGTCACGTGGTCATTTGTGTCATACTTGGACCAGTGAACACATATTAATTAATAATGATGTCGCATACCCCGTGAAACGTCAGAAACCTGGGATAAAATCGAATAAAAGACATTTGAACATACTCCAAACACAACTCAGTAGTCAAACTTAGCATAACTACAACACCATATTCATATTTCGCCAGGAGTGTACACACTCGGGACATTTCCGGACTTAGCAATCATAGCTTGATGCTAACAAACAAACCGAAATAGCAGAAATCACGCCAACACCACAACGATTACGGACATATCCATAACATTTCTCTCCGTCATACTATCGCTGAGATATGAGGCCAACAGACACCAGCAACACAAATCATATTATCGCTTTATGATCATAAATATCACTTACTATTGTCGTTTTGAAGCCGAACAACTATAATCCCCCGCATTTTTCCGCTGGTAAACAGTCAATGTACTTCCTGCCTTGCAGCAGGGACACGCCTTTCCCTCGGAGGGGGTCATTTCACCCCACAGGGCAAGGCTTAACATGATTTGGGTCCCAGACACTGCAAGTCACTATTTTCGGAGACTTGATGATTTTGACTGGCTAACAGTGCAGTCACTCATTTTCAAGTGATTAGCTCAATTCTATTGGAGCTAACGAATACAGAGAGGTATGTACCATGGATGTCGGCCAATGGGAGCCAGAGGTATTGTTCTGCGTAAGTATAAAAACTAGGAGCAAGCTGCCAGCTGGCATTACGCACAGCTGAACACACTCAGCTGATTACAGCTGGAGCTTGCTTAGATAGATGATAGATGAGATTTCGGCTGCCTTTTCACCGTTCGTTCATTTTTAGGATTACCGGTAATTAGTAAGATGTCGAAACAGAAGACTTACAAATATAATATAAAATAATATAATATTAAATATAATATAAAAAAAAATATTATTATTTTTTTTTTTCCAAAAAAAGCCAGAAATTGCTGCATTTGGATGTATTTAACACCATTAGTAATTTATAAGTGAAATATGTAGTTTAGTACATGAGGAAATTCAAATGGCACACATGGCACACATGGTGCCCAAATGCACATTTTGGAAATGTCGCCTAAACTTTCTGTACTAACACTTCTCTCATTTTGTTCTGCTTCACTTTATCAAAGTAAAACTTTGCAGAGAGACTGTTCACATATATGTGCTATGATTTGGGAGATGTTTTAGGCTGGGGGCTGCATCATTTCAATGAAATAATAACAATGAAGGGGCTTTTTTTTCAGGCGAACCTGAAATTTTTCAATTTGAGCTGTGTGCCATGTTCATTTACTCTTAACCAGTAACTTATACATTGATATTTACACATCTGAACAAATCTCACAAGTGTTCCTTTATTACAACACACCAAATTATTCAAATAGACCTTGTGCTTGCAAAGATGCACTCTTTTGAGTTTGGGTATGCAATTTTCGAGCAGAGGCCTAAAAATAGGGCTAGGCATTAAGAGGTTAAATTAACCAACATAAGGTTTAGCACCACACGCTACCAGTCCCAGCTGTGGCGACATTGGTACAGCTGTCTCTTTGTAAGGCATTGCTAGGCCTCTGTACTTTTATTGTTTGTGTCTGTCTCTTTATGTGTCTGTCTGTATGGACCCCGAGTCTGAAATAAAGTCTATCTATCTATCTATCTGTTGACACATAGGCACTTGAGATAGCGTTGCTCTCAGTATTGCTCTCTTCAACTCTTTCTGGTGCAGCATTGTCATCTTTAATGACATGGAGTATGTCTGGGTGCCACTGAGAACAGGTCTGACACTTCAGTCTCTTTTTGCAATATTTACTAAGGTGCCCCAGTGTAAGGCATCCAAAGCAAAGACCTTTAGACTTCAGGAAGTCTATCCGTTCTCTGTTCTTTAATCTTATCGCAGACAATCAGAGTATGATTCTTCTGACAGAATAAACATGGCTTGTGGAAAGCTGTAACAACATCCTTTACTGGGCTGCTTTTCTGTGCTGTTGTCTCTGAGGTTGTATCCTGTACACCTGTAGCAAAGGTGCTTTCTCTTTGACCAGTTTTCCTGATGGTTCTCTCTGTTGTAGTTTTATCCTTTTCTTTTGTGGCTTGATAACTCTCCACAACATCTCCGAAAAGAGGATCCAGCGCTACCTTTGCCTGCCGGTCGATAAAGTCAACTAGGTTAGAAAACCTTGCTCGTCCCCTTCCTCTCTCATGGATCTCAAATGCGGTTGTTCTCCATCTCTCTCTCATTTTGTAAGGAAGCTTTGAAATGACAACTCGCATGTTAGTAGGATTATCTATTTCTTCCATGAATTCTATATCTTCCATAGTGTTCCTACAGCCAATCAGGAACAGAGCGTAAGCGCTTAATGCTTTACCATCCTCTGGTTTGATCTGTGGCCATTTCAATGCCTTATCCATGTGTGCGTTGGCTATCTTCAGCTCATCTCCATAATGCTTTTGGAGTAACTTTCTGGCCTCTGAGTAGCCTCTTTCTGATGACATATGCTCACAACTGCGAACAAGCTCTTGTGGTTCCCCACTGGTATACTGCTCCAAGTAGTAAAGCTTGTCCTGATAACTGTCAGTTTTGCTATCCACAGCATGTTCAAAGGCCCGAATGAAAGATTTGTAAGTAAGAGGGTCACCTTTAAACACTGGAATGTCTCTGCAAGGGAGGTAAGACATAGTCTGCTGCTTCACAAGCATTTTCAGTGATCACATTTTGGATCATGTGCTGCTTGTCTTCCTACAGCAGTATTTAAAGTTGGCTTAGCCTCATCTCTCTCTTCCCTTTTCTTACTTTGAGAACAATTCTTTGATACATAACTGCTGACGTTGTCTTTAGCATTGTCATATTCTTCAAACACCTTGAGCTTTGCACTGGATTCTGCAATAGCAGTATCAATTTCTAGTTGTTCCATTTGAGCTTTTAGCGCTTGCTTCCTTTTTAATGCAGCTGAACGTGCAATCAGTGCTGCATGCTCTGCTTCTTCCTTAATGCGCACTGAGAAGCCTGTAGTTGCAGATGAAGCTACTGAGCTACAGCTAGCAGATGAGCCAGATTTATTCTTACTCCGATGCCGTCTTGTTGCAACTTGAGATATGCTGTCTTCTGCATTAACATCACCGTGTTCAGGTTTGCTTGCTTGAGATTCACTTGTAAGATGAATTATACTGGCATCTTTTTGATCTGTTACTTTCTTCCACATTGCAGAACACCAGTTTTCAGTATTTTCCACAAAGTCTCTTATGGGTGCTGATCTTGGTTCAAACCAATTATGCTGATCTGCTTGTCCTTCATCTTCATCTAGTAAAGCTATAACTTCAGCATTGACATCCTCAAACTCTTTGAACACTTTGCTAAATGTCTGATGAAGCATCTCTTCTACTTCATTCAACTTCATGTCATCAATTTTAAGGTTTTCAATTGTTTTCATCATGACTGAAAGTTGAGATAATTTACCTCTTCTGGTTCCAATAAGCTGACTGATTCTGTCTTCCATGGCTCTTTCAGTGGGCTTTGGCGCCCTCTTTTGGTCGGAATATTCCATAGCAACACACCGTTCTGATGTCTCAGTCAGTGCACAAAACCGTCTGCATTTGCTTCAAAACAGTCCGTTTTCAAGCTAATGTTTAGAAGCTAATGTCCAACAATTTCCTTCAGTGTGCACCGATTTTCCACGGATAGCTGTCATCTAACTTCCACTACTATTCACCGCCTCCACTGGATACAAGCCATTGAAGTTCCAATGGCCGTTCCAAAGATAGCAGCGATCTCGTTAAGCTAGGTATTAGCTAGCTAGCTAGCTCCAAGTGCAATGTTAGCTTTCCGTCTGTTGATTTAGTGGTGAAATCTTCCTAAGTCATCCACAGTAACTTACGTTATCCATTATGAAGACTTTGATGGTCCTCATCCGTGTAAAAAGGTTTATTCCACGTGATAATCCTTTATTCTTTCCATCGTGAGCGAAGTTTTTTGACTCAAATGTAGTGGCAATCTTCTCTCCGTCCGATAATCCACATTACCACTACTGTTACAGTCTGGGTCTGGCAATAAGCTTGACGCATAATGAATCTTCGTAGGCAGTAGCTTCATTTGAAAAAGGTTTACATAACAAAATAAAGTTACAAGATACATTCTTTGCTCAACTTGTCACAGCGTTAGCACAACGGTCAAAAAACTATGTTGCTCCGCAGACTGAATAACCTCAACTGAGGGCTGTTGGCTGTGACGTAGTCAGTAATGCAACTAAAGGAGCATTTCCACATGTTTGTTACACAAATCACTTAAGACATCTTATCAAGGCTCATATGGCTCTTACACAGTTTATGTCCAGGGTGGGAGGGGTCAGCTACAATCCTTCTTGCTCGCTTCAGGGTTCTTAAAGAGAACAAGTCCTGGAGGGACGGCAGATTGCAGCCAATCACCCTCTCAGCAGAGCGAATGATGCGCTGGAGTCTGCCCTTGTCCTTGGCTGTGGCTGCATCGTACCAGACCGTGATAGAGGAGCAGAGAATGGACTCGATGATGGCTCTGCAGAAATGCACCATCATTGTCTTTGGCAGGTTGAATTTCTTCAGCTGCCTCAAGAAGTACATCCTCTGCTGGGCCTTCTTGGTGATGGAGCTGATGTTGAGCTCCCACTTGAGGTCCTGGGATAAGATGGAGCCCAGGAAGCGGAAGGACTCCACCACGTCGACGGGGGAACCGCAGCCCTCGCAGCCGCTAGCCCTCGCAGCGGTGGCAGTGTCAGATTTTGCCGTGATTATGGTCTTGAATTCCTCATATTATGCGTTCATGATCATCTCCTGCTCATCAGCGGAGAACAAAGAGGCTCTTTCTTTGAGTTTATTTGCCATTGTACTGTTGGAAAATCATGGTTTCGGTGATCGACGCTTCCCCCTTTTGAAATAGGACGGGCACGCACAATTATCCTGATTACTGATAGTCTGGTTCGAATTAAAGAAAGTGTTTGAGCGCGGAGCAGCCTTTGAGAAACCGAGATAGCCTGACATCAATCATCGGGTTGATTTAAGCTGGCTAATAGAACATTTGATCGACTTAGTTGAACCACGTATGAGGAACGGGGCCCTGGTTGTCGGAGAAAAGCAAAGGACACTCTAAGTTGAGTTTGTCTAACATAGTTCTGCTTAACGAACTATTATCTCCGATTGGACGCTTTTTGTTTGTTTGTTTGTGATTTTTGATAAAGAGACTTCCCTGAGGGGCCTAGCCGAAAAACAATAAAACGTGATCTTATTCTGAGAACCTTTTGATTTTGTCTGTTTTCATTAGTTTCCCTTGCACCACCCCACCCTAGCCTGCTCTAGTGACCTCTCATGACGTTGCAGTATATCAACCTGTAACAGGGAATCCAAGACAGCGCCCAGATAGCTGAACTTATTTTCTTTCTCTATTTCACTCTGATCAATAGTTATGGCGAAGCCATCACACATTTTGGTCCTAGTGAAAAGCAAATTGAAGTAGAGTTTTTCCACAGCACAGACTTACGAAGTGATTTTGGAGCCACTGTGGGCCGCTGATCATTTGCTTATTCAGTAAATCTGCAGCCTGTTTTTGAATCTGTGATAATACATAAATGATTGCATATGTTTGGTACCCAGGCTCATTGTTGCTCATGGTTTGTTGTTAGACGGTATAGACAAGGATTCAGGGATCATTTGTTGTCATTATGCAACACAGGGACGCACAACTACTTCATCTGTAACCCAACAAACACACGACAAACTCAAGTACAACAGTTGTACATTCCTGGAGTGCATTTGTTTGAATTTGTGCCTTAATGAATGAAAAGAGCAGCAACAGGTCAGAAAACATGGCCGACATCTTCACATCTTCATATTAGAGATGAGGAACATTGTCCATCAACTGTGACTGTGTTTGAGCACCAAGTATCATGATGTGGACACAGAGTCCACCTCCTCTGGTCCACCAGAGTCCTGCTCTCTGTGCTGATGTCCGCCCCTCAGGTGCAGTTTGATCCTGAACCACGATGGGTCCAGGTCTCTGTGAAGACTACAGCACGCAATTGATTGACAAAAAAAATCACTCAAATATTTTGATACAAAAAGGACAACATTTTATATACTTAAAACAATTTCGCAGCCTTAGTGTGATTTGTTGTTCCCTGAGGCATCGACAGAAAAAAAATCAGATTCACTTTTCTGGTGTTGCCATCCTATTTTACAATATTTATAAATTACACTGAATACATGTCTCTGCCTTGATATAGGTTGTTGTAGCAATAATGGCAAACAAGTCCTGGTCTTCTAATGTTTTAGTAAGTAACACGTTGCATTTCACAAGTATATTAGAGTGTTGTCAATAAAGCAAAGCAAACAAAAGGTAGGTGCTCTCAGCTTCTTTTCCTTGGCTGAACGCTCACTCACAGAACAAGGTGACGTATCACTCCTACCAGAGGGGCATCCAGACCTATGCTGCTTGGTGCACTCACGTCTCCTTCTTACACTGAGTGGTAAGAAAAGGCTGCCCTTTCACAGCAACACCAACGTGTTAATGATCAGCTCTCAGTCGTACTATGTAGAGTACTGAAAGTATGAGTGTACTTCTGTGTGTGTGTGTGTGTGTGTGTGTGTGTGTGTGTGTGTCTATCACCATACAAATGACCTCTTTCAGTTTTTCAGTTCAGTGTGAGAAATCTAGTCTTTGTTGGGCTTGAACGAGTGACTGAAGTCAGGCTGAATGTGTCAGGTGAGATGTGAAGGACAGCTGACAGCTGTGTCAGTGAGAGAGGATCTGGATCTGGACTTGTTGAACTTCATCACGGAGAATGTTTGTTCACAGATGTAGGTCGATCCAAAGAGAAGCAACATCTTCTGAGCATGCCTCCTCATGTGTGGAAAGTTCTCCTCCTTGAGAGAAGAATACAAATCCAGCAGTGATACTGACTTAAAGTGCTCTGCAGTACTGTATCAGACTGCAGGTCAATGAGTTGGAGCTGAACATCACTGGGAGCATGATCCACACGGCACGTGAAGGAGAAGACATCATGTTTCACTCTCAACTCTTTTGAAGTCTTGAAATGGCCTTAAACTCACCATGCAGTGCCCCTAACATGGATGATACCTGTGGAGATGTTCAACTGATGGTGTGGCTTCTTTCAGGGTGTGCAGGTGGGTGAGAGTGTTACCTGCATCTGGCTTGAAAGAAACTGCAACTTTGTCATGAAAGCCTTCACCAGGCGTTAGGGTGACCATGTCAATAACACCAAAAAGGACACTGCGGTATTTAGTGAAGCTGTGAATAATTGCATAGGACTCTGGCATGCTCCCCTCTACAATACAACTTTGTGTGATTGCTACATGATGTATGTGTAACAGAATAGGAACAAATAGTCTTAAAGAGTCAAAAAGTGTTTGTTCACAGTATTTGTATTTATTCAACATTGTGGTGTTCAAAAACTGACCACTGTGCTGAGTGCCACAAAGCATAACATTTGTGGACTTAAAATGTACAAATTAAATCACAGGTCAGTCTATTGGGGACTTGTGTGCAGTGTCTTTTTTTTCATCAGACTAATTTGTACATCGGCAGTATCAAGTGGTAGAAAGAGGTATGCAGAATGTCTGTACTTGAACGCACGAGTTTGAATGTTATCTGTTCAACTGATGGTTGCTGTAAAACAAATAATGAATGTTGAAGAGGTATTCAGATCCTTTTCTGAAGTCAGGGTAGCAATACCACAGTATAACAACTGTAAGTCCTGTGTAATCCTACACCCAAGCTTTGTGCCACATATGGACAGAGGCGTACTGGAGACATATTTCAGGGTGCGAAAAGAGACAACCAAAGCCAATAGGGCAAAAAACAGACATATGTCCAATAGGGACAGTTCTTTTTTCAAATGGTGAGAGAGGAAACCATGCGAGGAGAGAAGACGCGAGGAGATGTGTTTTAACAGACATGAGACGTCCTTTCCTCTGAAGCGTCACGTGAAGCAACGTCGGTTTGTGATGATCGAGGCCGACTGACAGCTGATCAGCTGTGATCAGCTGTCAGTCGGCCTGAGTGCATAGATATGACGTAGCCAGCACACGGAGCCTTATTTACGTTTTTAACCAATGATATAGGGCTAGAACCTAACCTAAGCCTATCAGATATTTATTTGACAACGCTTTTAACCAATCATTTGTTAGACTGCATTCCAGCAAAATATTCTATCGCGTGGCTCTTTAGGCCCAGTGGAACTCCAAACAGGAGGACAAATACGCGCCAGATGCCAGACAGGGCATTGAAAATCCGGACTGTCCGGCCTAAATCCGGACGTCTGGTCATCCTACCAAAACTCTTGAATCTCTGCTCTCAGGTCCCGAACTCTTTTAAGCACTTTGCCCAGGCTGAGCCACCTGACAGCTGTGTGCAAGCCTGTCACTGTGTTCAGTCCCATGCTGCTCCAAGAGTGCAAGAAACTTCAATGCTTTTGCTCTGATGATGTTAACTATTTTAGTTGTAGCACTGACTTACACAACACATTCTGATGGATAATACAATGCAAAAATACCAAGTTCAGTTCTGGGTTGATTTCAGTCACTTTATCTTGCATCCGCTTCAAAAGTCCGACATTTTTCCCCGTCACATTTTTTGGACAACCATCGGTTGTGACACATGCCAGTTTGTCCCATTTCAGTCCCAGCTTGTGGAAGCATGCATCTACCTCCGTGAACAAATCACTCCCCCCCGTCGTCCCTTTCATTGACTGCATTGCTGCCAGCTCCTCTGTAAGTCTTTCGTTATCCCACGTACAAAGATGAGTAACTGGGCTGTTGCAGTCCATACAATGCCCAGGTCTGATCTAACCTGTGAAACGGCTGCAACAGAAAGCATGCTGAATAAGTTAACTTAAGGTCCTGTTCCTGCAGCTCTACCCTGCTCTCTCCTCCCGGCAAAATAGTCTTCTCTTGGCAGGGAGGACGAAACAAAAATACGAGTGGTTTTCTTGTACATACACGGACCATGGATGTGCCCTCTGGACAGCTTTACTTCTTTGTTTTCAGTCCAACATGAGAGGACTGACACTTCAGTGACTCACTATTACGTTTCCAGGTACAAGACAGGACGAGCCGGGGCTTTGCTCATTTCAGTAGATATCTGCAACTATATAACCTCTTCACATTCTGGTGAGAATGTATGCATTTTTCGGAATGCTAAAATTATGACTAGATCTTACACGTTGCACCTTTAACTCTTCAATGATGCATGTATGTTGTATTATTGTTTTGACTAAATGTGCTAATACAGCTTGCAATCTATTAGTCTCAAGTCTATATCCATGAAATCCAAGGTGATGTTAAGTGGTGCTACTGCATTAATAATGCAGCCTCTCTTATTCCTATGTCAGTCTGCTGATGTAACTAAAGGAGGATTAGGCCAGGCTAATTCAGCAATTTCATCATACTGTGTCACAAACACACACACGCATGTAGAAATTCTGAAAGTGGCATTAAGGGTCGCGTTTTGTTTTTGAGAAACACTCTCCGGATGTTCGTTTGTCCAGATCCAAACTGAAATGTTGACGACACAATGCACATCCATTCATTACAAGCCGTGTGCAGGAAACGGGGAGAATTATCAAAGGAGATTGTTTTATTTTTTCTGAGATTGCATGAAGGTTTAATGTTGACTGCTAATCACATGATGTTTGTCGTTGGGAGGCATTTCACAGCCGGATTCTCTTCTGTTGGAAGCCTTTTAGTGTCAATTCTGATAGATCTGATTGGTTCCTGGTCCCTACAGGGACACCGCAGAGCAATGAGTTTGCATGTTCTGTCCACGCCTGCATGGGTTTTCTCCGGAGCATCCAGATTCCTAATAATTAAATGGTGACTCCAAATTGCCCGTCGGTGTGACTGTGAGCGTGAGTGGTTGTCCGTCTCTCTGTGATTGACGGGCGACCCACCTACGGTGTACCCCGCTTCTCGCCCACTGGCTCCCCGCAGCCGTCTAAAGGGTGAGCTATTGCTAATGAATAGATGTAACCAAGCGAGGTCTCAAAGTCATGGCACCATTAAATATGCATGCAACATGTAAAGGCATATGAAATCACATGTTGATCTTCACCTTGGATCTAATGTCTCATCAGATCCAGTGCAGAAAGCAAATATTGTACCTCTCTGCTTCCACTGCCATCCCCCATATTCTTAATTAGCTTTACTGAGAGAGCTTTCACACACCACTGTTGGGATCAATAGGGGCTTGTGTTTGAGTTATCAGCTTTTAAGAAACTGAATTCTTGACATCAATAGAATTATTAATGTGAATAACAATTATTAATGATTATTAATAATAACGGGGCACCACCCTGCGAACAGGGACCGATAACCAAACGATAAAACTAAGTCTCATAATTAGTAGTCACTCATCAGTGACAGTGAAGGTGTGGAATCCGAGCGCAGGCTACAACATACAGATCATCACATACATATGCACCATTAATCACAGACGACTGCTCTTTAAAGTATACTAGAGTTTATTAAATTAGAATAATAAAAGATCAGATCAATTAATATCGCAATCAACAAACGCCATTATACAATCTTATGTACCTAATATCTAAAGAAATGAAATAAAAGAGGAGGAGGGTGTGTATATAAGTATGTGTGTATGTGTATGTGTGTGTGTGTGTCTGTGTATAAAAGGAAGGGGGGTGAGGGCCCTTAACACTCACAGTCAAAGACTACAAAGATGGCCGCTGGCCACCAAGCAGAAGGGGGGTGAGACTGTGGGTTAAAAGGGGAAGGGCTTAAGGTATTACCGCTGAACACCACCAGATGGCGTAGTCGAGGGACTTAGACAAACTGGGGGGGGGGGGGTGAACCTTAAGATGCTACCGTGACCCACCACTAGATGGCCTAGTCGAGTGACTTGGGCAAACTGGCGGAGGAGAAGGGGGGGGTCGCTGTGTGTGAGCACGTGTGAGAGAGAGAGGGTCAGAGAGAGAGGGGGTCACCTCCTGCTGTGTTGGCAGGAGGGTGAGCCAAGAAAAGGTGGAGAGAAATCGTAAGTCAACATAAATCAAACTTCTGCTGCGATATCCTGAGGAGCATAAGTACGTTATTCTCTCATGCATAAGCATACCGTTGTCGTCTTGAACTGTCGGCAGCTTACGCAGTGATGAACACGGCTCTCAGCTCACTCACAGAGCCGAGTTAATGAAGAGAGAAATATCCCACAAAGTTGAATACAAATGAATGAAAATAATCCCAAAGAAAACAGTCAATGCAGTTAATACACAATACAAACGGAACTTCTCTGGTCCGTGAGGTTTGTGTATTTACCTCCGTATACTGCGACGGTGTCTTTAACGCGAACAGAATACGGGCAATGCACAGTGGAGCGGAGCTGGGGCCCGCTGAGTGTTGCGCAATACCTTGATATTACGCAATAGTAACGAAACACACAAAAACACGGGAATATCAACATATACATGAATTAACTTGAATGAACTTTAAGTTAATTTAAGCTAAGCTAGCCCAGATGCACAATGAACTTACGTTGGAGACGCTTCTTTGTGGCGGGGAGAGTGGCCGCTGAGAATCCTGCTTTCTTTGTCCTGAAGGAAAAAGTGGGGCTGCTTGTAGATCAGCGCGGCTGTTTAAGCGGCGGCTGTTTCGGTCCGTTGACGCGGCTCGTTCTGGAGCTGGCGCTGGACGTGATCAATCCTCGCTGCAGAGAGGATGATCTTACTTCAGCTTAAGACGGCGTGGTCTTGAAGGGAAGTCATCGGGGAAGAAGGGAGGTTTCCGCTTCTTTCTGCCGGAATGTGCACGCAAAAGAAAAACAACCACACGGGGAGGAATCGTGGAAGAGATTCGTCCTGGTGGAGTGAGAGGGCCTTGACTCAAAAAGACAACACGGCTACTTCGGCCAGCGAAGATAGCATAAGACCTGTCAGGGTTTGGTGAGGGTTCGAGGCTTTCGTCGACAGCGCGATGCTGGGGGGGGAAGAAAGCTGATGCGTCTCCTTGCGTCCCAGGGACGGATGTCCAGGGTGAAGAACAGCGATTGCTCCCTTGCTCGACCGAGGTCGAAGGGAAAAAGCGTGGAGGTGTGAACTGCAGTCAGTTTTGTTGAACAGTGGCTGAACCACAAGGGTCCTGGTGCTGTCTTGGCTCTCGGCCAATGAGGTTGCAGCGGTGCTCTCAGATGACTTCAGGAACCATAGTTTTTTGGGGGGGGGGAGAATTCACACCCTAATGTGAAAGTCCTTCAGAGGGGGTTTGGTGCTCATCAAACCACAATCAGGATGAAACCTTTGCTTGCAAAAGGGAAGGCCTGATTTTCTTTGTTCACAGCACATGTGCAGCCATATGCTCAGACCCCAACACCACCCACCCTGCCTTCATACAACATCACTCACTGCATGACTGCATCCCATTTACCCCTACGACACACCACTAGTTGTGTGCTTCTTGTTGTTCCTGGGTGGCTAACGACTTGGTGGAGAAGGTTCATGAATAACAAGAAAAAGAGACATTTCTACAATTCAGATTCCAGGACATTCTTGAAATAAAATAGAAAACAACATTCTCTTTCATATTGTCATTTCAGATTTCTAGTTCTATTTGTTGAGTTTAACTTCTGTATAGATGTCTTGTTTGTCCAATGTCTTGCACTAATTGAAGTAATTGTAGCAATCTGGAGCTTGTTAACTCTTAATATGTATTCTGATCAAATCCAAAGCAGCATGTGTGAATGGAAGTGAACGGACACAGACGGCACACTTTGTGAAGTTATGTGATAATATATACACTTCACATGTTTGACCGACTGTGGCAGTGAAATATCCCAACATCTACAATACAGAATGGAAAGGCATGTTCTCCTCAAGATGAATTGTTATAATGTTGGAAACTTATAATTTAGCACCATCAGGACAAAATTCTAATTTGTCCTATCGTTTGGTTTATGACCACATATCTGCTAAACCGACACTCCCATCAGCGTCAGCTGGTAGTGCTATTTAGCATTACTTTAAAATGCTCACTGGGTCACTGAGTCCTATTTAAACCACAGCAACTGGAGATATGATACGTAATCAATGGGAAAAAATGATCTACATAGAGAAGAAGAAAAGACACACACACAACCCAGTATGACCTTAGCAGGTGCATGAGCGTGAAAGCTCCATATAGATCACTCCTATATTTACTAAAAACGTAAGCATTGTGACCCAAAGGGCCCTATTTTCATGACTGCACACAGTGAAGGCTTTAAACAAGAGATGTGTTTCTTGTTAACCATGAACAAGTTTTTCCTTCACCTCCAGTCATTTTCTATTTTAGCGAACCCCATCTGCACAAAAGCAGGAAGCCAGGCATATTAGAGGGTGTGTCAGCTACAATCACGCATAACATTTCGGTGTGAAGAACGGTCAGCATGTCTACTGGCATGAACCAGCTGCTCCACCGGTCAGTGGTCCACGAGCACTCTATTTGCTCTGTGGTATTTTCATTGTGTTTGCTGACGTATGTTTACCCATTTCACTTGAAAAGTATCTGAAAAATAAACTTTCATTTAAGACAAAATATTTAAGTGCCCAACATTTACAATTGTAAATCATGAACATTTGTCAGGATGAATACAAGAGTCTGTCAGTTGTATTATATGTGAAAATGAAATGCATTCTTGCAAAAAAGTGATTGCTGAGAACAGAAATGTTGATGGATTTATAAACACTTTTATTTGGTATGATATTAAATGGTTCTCAGAGGATATATTCTAATGACATTCGATAAATCCAACACTTTGGTCCAAGACAAAGCAGGGACAGTCTGTGTCAGAGGCACCCCAACGCATCAACATGCATTTTGACATAATAGTTCGTCCAGATCCAAACTGAAATGTTGACTGCACAACGCACATCCATTCATTACAAGCTTAGTGGATTTATCTAGGAGATAAATTCCTTAAAGGGTCATGTTATTATGGAGTGGACATTTGCTTTATAAAAAATATATCTCTGATGTAGTCTGAATGTACACAACTAATATTTTCAGCAAAAATGGACCTTATTCTGTGCATGGAGCCTTTAAACTGGTGATGTACATCCCCATGTGACTGAATTTGAATTGATAGGGACGATGTAATTTTACAATAAAGGGCATGAAACAGAGTTTATAGCTAGCGCTCATTTTCAACCCTTTTTCATGTCCCGATTAATCAGTCAACCTCAAGTTGCAATACAGGGTTAAAAACTTCAAGTGTCGTGACTGAAATAAGGGTATCTTGTAGTTCCACCAGAGGAACACTGAAGATTATGGGTTACACATGTTTGATATTCCATAGTTGGACCCTGGCACCATCTTTACATTCAAGTCCATCTTAATCATTAAAAAAAGTGTGTACCACAGAAACAATTGTTTACTTTCCAGATTAACTATGAATTGTGATGTTAAAATATTAGTAGATGCAAGTAATTATATTTAGTAGAAAATAAAATACTTCACAACTACAGTCACATTTATTAACTAGAGTTGGAAACAGTTATTGCATGTATTTATTTTAATAGCAGTTTACTGTACTTAAATACAATGTTGAAGTACTTGTAGAGTATTGGAACTCTACTGCATTTATCTGACAGCTTTAGTTACTTTCAGATTCAGATTATTAAAACAAAAACAACTAATCAATGATGCATTATTGTAGATTAAACAACCCAGCAGTAAATAACGTAATTAAAATTAGCTCCACCTCTATCAGCGGCAACATTAAAGTGATGAACACATTCATTAATCAATAATTCTAACAAAGACATTTAAAGTATATTTTCGCAATTACTTTTGTACTTTTTCTTGAGTAATAGTTTGAATGCAGGACTTTTACTTGTAACAGAGTCGGCTATTTTTTTTACGAATGCTTCTTCTCCTTAAATCGGAGTACTTCTACCACTGTATGTTACCATTAATTTATTGATATATAAAAAGGGTTTTCTTTCAGTTACACAATTTCCAGGTACAGTTACTGCAGTGTAGTCTGTAGCCCTGTTAACACAGAGAGGTCTCTGACTCTCTCCAAAGTGCATTTGCACGCAGAGTTTTCACCAATAGTGAAATGAAATGAGCTCTTTACCGTTTGGTTTATTTTGCAGCCATGATGTGATGTTGTGCAACGTTTGTAAAAAAAAATTCCAACCTGCAGCTACAATGATAATTAAAGCTGCGAGCAGCGATGACCGGGCCCTCGCCATATGCACGTCGGGGTGCCGGCGGGACTCCGGCCTGCGCGGCCGAGATCGTCCGCGACCGTCGGACGGCACGAGGACTCTGGTTGTTGCTGTCATTCAGTTCTGTGATCAGCAGACACTGCATGCAGGTTTAGAGCATGGCCCCAATATACTTTTATTTAAGTCCATATGTGATACATGTTCCTGCCAAATTTCATACATCTAGGTGAAACATACTGCGAGGGCTGCTTCGTTGAAATTTTGTAGGGGGCGCCATTGAGCCGATTTGCCACTCTGAACCAATAAAATCATATTATATAACTACATTTTGGGCTTTAAATGTGTATGCCAAGTTTGCTTATGTTTTGAGCGTTTTTAGCCCCTCAAAACACCTTAATATTTTATGGCGAAGAATGCATCGCCACGGCAACAGCTTTTCACGAAACAACAAGCTTTGAGTAACTTTCATCACAAAGGTCTTTAGACTATACTGACCAAATTTGAAGTTGATCTGATTAATTCCCCAGGAGGAGTTTGTTAAAGTGCAGTGCCTGGAAATGACAAAAACGACACTAGAAATTCATAAAAAATTCAAAATGTCTGACTTCCGGTTGGGTTTAGAGCATGGCCCCAATATACTTTTATTTAAGTCCATATGTGATACATGTTGCTACCAAATTTCATACATCTAGGTCAAACGTACTGCGAGGGCTACTTCGTCGAAAGTTTGTAGGGGGCGCTATTGAGCCGATTTGCCACTCTGAACCAATACAATCATATTCTACAACTACATTTCTGGCTTCTAATCTGCTTGCCAAGTTTGCTTATGTTTCGAGCATTTTTAGCCTCTCAAAATGACCTTCGTTGTTAACGGCGAAGACTGCATCGCCACGGCAACGGCTTTCGACGAAACATCAAAAGCTTCATGATCTGGCATTATGAACTTCTTGTATTTGTGTGGAACAAATTTGATATTGATTTGATTTACCTACTATGAGAAACAAGCCAAAGTATAAAGACTTTAACTTCCTGTTACCAGTAGGTGGCGCTATGACTATGATTCAAAATTGGCCTGTAGATGTCTTCAGGCCTGGAGTCTAATCAAGCATGTGAAATCTGGTAAAGATCTGATGATGTGGAGTCGAGATACATCAGTTTATTCGTTCATGGCGAAGGATCGAAATTCGCCGAGCCGCCACGTCGCCGTCCTTCAGTAACTTCTTACAATCTTCACAATGAAACATTATCAAGGTCTTAAGGCTGTTCTGCCAACATTTGAGATGGATCTGATTAGTCTCTGAGGAGCAGGATGTCAAAGTACACAACGTACAACTTCTGGTTGCCACTAGGTGGCGCTATCACTATGATTCTAAATTATCATATAGATGTGTTCCGAGTCAGGATGTTATGACATAAGAGAAATGTGGAGCAGATTAGACAATGTACGGCCGAGTTACAACAACTTCCTGTTTCGCGGCGAATGGTGTTTTTTTGATGCCACGCCACGGCCACATAGTTCGATAACTTTTTGATCTTTGAGTAACTTTTCACTGCCAAGGTCTCAAGAGCAGACTAGCCGAATCTGAAGTCAATCGGGTCAAATCTCTGGGAGGAGTTCGTCAAAGTATGACGCCTTGAAACGGTCAAAAAACGTCATAAAAGTAAAAATGGCTGACTTCCTGTTTGGTTTAGAGAAACATTCCAAGAGGATTTTTTGTGCGTCTCATCACAATCCACATTCCCACCAAATTTCATACAGCTAGGTGAAACCCGATGTTGGGGCTACTCAATAGGGGGCGCTAGCGAGCCAATATTTCATACCGCAGCTGGACACCCCAATCAGACTGCAATTTTCGCAAATTCTGGCTTACGTGCCAAATTTCACAAAATTCCCAATATCCCAAGCACCTCCTTTTTGCGACGAAACACTTAAAATAATAATAATAATTAAAGCTGCGAGCAGCGATGACCGGGCCCTCGCCATATGCACGTCGGGGTGCCGGCGGGACTCCGGCCTGCGCGGCCGAGAACGTCCGCGACCGTCGGACGGCGCGTGGACTCTGGTTGATGCTGCCATTCAGTTCTGTGATTGTCAGACACTGCATGCAGGTTTAGAGCTTGGCCCCAATATACTTTTATTTAAGTCCATATGTGATACATGTTCCTACCAAATTTCATACATCTAGGTGAAACGTACTGCGAGGGCTGCTTCGTTGAAATTTTGTAGGGGGCGCTATTGAGCCGATTTGCCACTATGAACCAATAAAATCATATTATATAACTACATTTTGGGCTTTAAATGTGTATGCCAAGTTTGCTTATGTTTCGAGCATTTTTAGCCTCTCAAAATGACCTTCGTTGTTAACGGCGAAGACTGCATTGCCACGGCAACGGTGTTCGACGAAACAACAAGCTTTGAGTAACTTTTCATCACAAAGGTCTTTAGACTGTACCGACCAAATTTGAAGTTGATCTGATTAATTCCCTAGGAGGAGTTCGTTAAAGTGCAGCGCCTGGAAATGACAAAAACGACACTAGAAATTCATAGAAAATTCAAAATGGCTGACTTCCGGTTGGGTTTAGAGCATGGCCCCAAGAGACTTTTATTTAAGTCCATATGTGTTACATGTTCCTCCCAAATTTCATACATCTAGGTCAAACATACTGCGAGGGCTGCTTCGTCGAAACTTTGTAGGGGGCGCTATTGAGCCGATTTGCCACTCTGAACCAATAAAATCATATTCTACAACTACATTTCGGGCTTGTAATCTGCTTGCCAAGTTTGCTTATGTTTCGAGCATTTTTAGCCTCTCAAAATGACCTTCGTTGTTAACGGCGAAGACTGCATCGCCACGGCAACGGCGTTCGACGAAACATTAAAAGCTTCATGATCTGGCATTATGAACTTCTTGTATTTGTGTGGAACAAATTTGATATTGATCTGATTTACCTACTAAGAGAAACAAGCCAAAGTATAAAGACTTTACCTTCCTGTTACCAGTAGGTGGCGCTATGACTATGATTCAAAATTGGCCTGCACTTGTCTTCAGGCCTGGAGTCTAATCAAACATGTGAAATCTGGTAAAGATCTGATGATGTGGAGTCGAGTTACATCAGTTTATTCGTTCATGGCGAAGGATCGAAATTCGCCGAGCCGCCACGGCGCCGCCCTTCAGTAACTTCTTACAATCTTCACAATGAAGCATTATCAAGGTCTTAAGGCTGTTCTGCCAACATTTGAGAGGGATCTGATTAATCTGTGAGGAGCAGGATGTCAAAGTACACAACGTACAACTTCCGGTTGCCACTAGGTGGCGCTATCACTATGATTCTAAATTATCATATAGATGTGTTCCGGGTCAGGATGTTATGACATATGAGAGATTTGGAGCAGATTCGACAATGTACGGCCGAGTTACAACAACGTCCTGTTTTGTGGCAAATGGTGTTTTTTTGACGCCACGCCACGGCCACATAGTTCGATAACTTTTTGATCTTTGAGTAACTTTTCACTGCCAAGGTCTCAAGAGCAGACTAGCCGAATCTGAAGTCAATCGGGTCAAATCTCTGGGAGGAGTTCGTCAAAGTATGACGCCTTGAAACGGTCAAAAAACGTCATAAAAGTAAAAATGGCTGACTTCCTGTTTGGTTTAGAGAAACATTCCAAGAGGATTTTTTGTGTGTCTCATCACAATCCACATTCCCACCAAATTTCATACAGCTAGGTGAAACCTGATGTTGGGGCAACTCAATAGGGGGCGCTAGCGAGGCAATATTTCATACCGCAGCTGGACACCCCAAACAGACTGCAATTTTCGCAAATTCTGGCTTACGTGCCAAATTTCACAAAATTCCCAATATCCCAAGCACCTCCTTTTTGTCATGAAACAACAAAAATAATCGGAATTAAAGCTGCGAGCAGCGATGACCGGGCCCTCGCCATATGCACGTCGGGGTGCCGGCGGGACTCCGGCCTGCGCGGCCGAGATCGTCCGCGACCGTCGGACGGCGCGAGGACTCTGGTTGATGCTGCCATTCAGTTCTGTGACCGTCAGACACTGCATGCAGGTTCAGAGCATGGCCCCAACATACTTTTATGTAAGTCCATATGTGATACATGTTCCTCCCAAATTTCATAGATCTAGGTGAAACGTACTGCGAGGGCTGCTTCGTCGAAATTTTGTAGGGGGCGCTATTGAGCCGATTTGCCACTCTGAACCAATAAAATCATATTGTATCACTACATTTTGGGCTTTAAATGTGTATGCCAAGTTTGCTTATGTTTCGAGCATTTTTAGCCGGTCAAAATGACCTTCGTTGTTAACGGCGAAGAATGCGTCGCCACGGCAACAGCTTTTCACGAAACAACAAGCTTTGAGTAACTTTTCATCACAAAGGTCTTTAGACTGTACCGACCAAATTTGAAGTTGATCTGATTAATTCCCTAGGAGGAGTTCGTTAAAGTGCAGCGCCTGGATTTGACAAAAAACGACACTAGAAATTCATAAAAAATTAAAAATGGCTGACTTCCGGTGGGGTTTAGAGCACGGCCCCAAGAGACTTTTATTTAAGTCCATATGTGATACATGTTCTTACCACATTTCATACATCTAGGTGAAACTTACTGCGAGGGCTGCTTCGTTGAAATTTTGTAGGGGGCGCTATTGAGCCGATTTGCCACTCTGAACCAATAAAATCATATTATATAACTACATTTTGGGCTTTAAATGTGTATGCCAAGTTTGCTTATGTTTCGAGCATTTTTAGCCGGTCAAAATGACCTTCGTTGTTAACGGCGAAGAATGCGTCGCCACGGCAACAGCTTTTCACGAAACAACAAGCTTTGAGTAACTTTTCATCACAAAGGTCTTTAGACTGTACCGACCAAATTTGAAGTTGATCTGATTAATTCCCTAGGAGGAGTTCGTTAAAGTGCAGCGCCTGGAAATGACAAAAACGACACTAGAAATTCATAAAAAATTCTAAATGGCTGACTTCCGGTTGGGTTTAGAGCAAGGCCCCAAGAGACTTTTATTGAAGTGCATATGTGATACATGTTCCTACCAAATGTCATACATCTAGGTCAAACGTACTGCGAGGGCTGCTTCGTCGAAATTTTGTAGGGGGCGCTATTGAGCCGATTTGCCACTCTGAACCAATAAAATCATATTATATAACTACATTTCGGGCTTGTAATCTGCTTGCCAAGTTTGCTTATGTTTCGAGCATTTTTAGCCTCTCAAAATGACCTTCGTTGTTAACGGCGAAGACTGCATCGCCACGGCAACGGCTTTTCACGAAACAACAAGCTTTGAGTAACTTTTCATCACAAAGGTCTTTAGACTGTACTGACCAAATTTGAAGTTGATCTGATTAATTCCCGAGGAGGAGTTCGTTAAAGTGCAGCGCCTGGAAATGACAGAAACGACACTAGAAATTCATAAAAAATTAAAAATGGCTGACTTCCGGTGGGGTTTAGAGCATGGCCCCAAGAGACTTTTATTGAAGTCCATATGTGATACATGTTGCTACCAAATTTCATACATCTAGGTCAAACGTACTGTGAGGGCTGCTTCGTCGAATGTTTGTAGGGGGCGCTATTGAGCCGATTTGCCACTCTGAACCAATAAAATCATATTCTATAACTACATTTCGGGCTTGTAATCTGCTTGCCAAGTTTGCTTATGTTTCGAGCATTTTTAGCCTCTCAAAATGACCTTCGTTGTTAACGGCGAAGACTGCATCGCCACGGCAACGGCGTTCGACGAAACATCAAAAGCTTCATGATCTGGCATTATGAACTTCTTGTATTTGTGTGGAACAAATTTGATATTGATTTGATTTACCTACTAAGAGAAACAAGCCAAAGTATAAAGACTTTAACTTCCTGTTACCAGTAGGTGGCGCTATGACTATGATTCAAAATTGGCCTGCACATGTCTTCAAGCCTAGAGTCTAATCAAACATGTGAAATCTGGTAAAGATCTGATGATGTGGAGTCGAGATACATCAGTTTATTCGTTCATGGCGAAGGATCGAAATTCGCCGAGCCGCCACGGCGCCGCCCTTCAGTAACTTCTTACAATCTTCACAATGAAGCATTATCAAGGTCTTAAGGCTGTTCTGCCAACATTTGAGAGGGATCTGATTAATCTGTGAGGAGCAGGATGTCAAAGTACACAACGTACAACTTCCGGTTGCCACTAGGTGGCGCTATCACTATGATTCTAAATGATCATATAGATGTGTTCCGGGTCAGGATGTTATGACATACGAGAAATGTGGAGCAGATTAGACAATGTACGGCCGAGTTACAACAACTTCCTGTTTCGCGGCGAATGGTGTTTTTTTGATGCCACGCCACGGCCACATAGTTCGATAACTTTTTGATCTTTGAGTAACTTTTCACTGCCAAGGTCTCAAGAGCAGACTAGCCGAATCTGAAGTCAATCGGGTCAAATCTCTGGGAGGAGTTCGTCAAAGTATGACGCCTTGAAACGGTCAAAAAACGTCATAAAAGTAAAAATGGCTGACTTCCTGTTTGGTTTAGAGAAAGTGTCCAAGAGGATTTTTTGTGCGTCTCATCACAATCCACATTCCCACCAAATTTCATACAGCTAGGTGAAACCCGATGTTGGGGCTACTCAATAGGGGGCGCTAGCGAGCCAATATTTCATACCGCAGCTGGACACCCCAATCAGACTGCAATTTTCGCAAATTCTGGCTTACGTGCCAAATTTCACAAAATTCCCAATATCCCAAGCACCTCCTTTTTGCGACGAAACACTTAAAATAATCGGAATAAGAATAAGAATAATAATAAACATTAGAAATACAATAGGTCCTCCGCTCCGACTACGTCGGTGCTCGGGCCCTAATTAAAGCTGCGAGCAGCGATGACCGGGCCCTCGCCATATGCACGTCGGGGTGCCGGCGGGACTCCGGCTTGCGCGGCCGAGAACGTCCGCGACCGTCGGACGGCGCGAGGACTCTGGTTGATGCTGCCATTCAGTTCTGTGACCGTCAGACACTGCATGCAGGTTTAGAGCATGGCCCCAATATACTTTTATTTAAGTCCATATGTGATACATGTTCCTGCCAAATTTCATACATCTAGGTCAAACGTACTGCGAGGGCTGCTTCGTCGAAAGTTTGAAGGGGGCGCTATTGAGCCGATTTGCCACTCTGAACCAATGAAATCATATTATATAACTACATTTCAGGCTTCTAATCTGCTTGCCAAGTTTGCTTATGTTTCGAGCATTTTTAACCTGTCAAAATGACCTTCGTTGTTAACGGCGAAGAATGCGTCGCCACGGCAACAGCTTTTCACGAAACAACAAGCTTTGAGTAACTTTTCATCACAAAGGTCTTTAGACTGTACCGACCAAATTTGAAGTTGATCTGATTAATTCCCTAGGAGGAGTTCGTTAAAGTGCAGCGCCTGGATTTGACATAAATGACACTAGAAATTCATAAAAAATTAAAAATGGCTGACTTCCGGTGGGGTTTAGAGCATGGCCCCAAGAGACTTTTATTTAAGTCCATATGTGATACATGTTCCCACCACATTTCATACATCTAGGTGAAACGTACTGCGAGGGCTGCTTCATTGAAATTTTGTAGGGGGCGCTATTGAGCCGATTTGCCACTCTGAACCAATAAAGTCATATTCTATAACTACATTTCGGGCTTGTAATCTGCTTGCCAAGTTTGCTTATGTTTCGAGCATTTTTAGCCTCTCAAAATGACCTTCGTTGTTAACGGCGAAGACTGCATCGCCACGGCAACGGCGTTCAACGCAACATTAAAAGCTTCATGATCTGGCATTATGAACTTCTTATATTTGTGTGGAACAAATTTGATATTGATCTGATTTACCTACTAAGAGAAACAAGCCAAAGTATAAAGACTTTAACTTCCTGTTACCAGTAGGTGGCGCTATGACTATGATTCAAAATTGGCCTGCAGATGTCTTCAGGCCTGGAGTCTAATCAAACATGTGAAATCTGGTAAAGATCTGATGATGTGGAGTCGAGTTACATCAGTTTATTCGTTCATGGCGAAGGATTGAAATTCGCCGAGCCGCCGAGCCGCCCTTCAGTAACTTCTTACAATCTTCACAATGAAGCATTATCAAGGTCTTAAGGCTGTTCTGACAACATTTGAGAGGGATCTGATTGATCTGTGAGGAGCAGGATGTCAAAGTACACAACGTACAACTTCCGGTTGCCACCAGGTGGCGCTATCACTATGATTCTAAATTATCATATAGATGTGTTCCGAGTCAGGATGTTATGACATACGAGAAATGTGGAGCAGATTAGACAATGTACGGCCGAGTTACAACAACTTCCTCTTTCGCGGCGAATGGTGTTTTTTTGACGCCACGCCACGGCCACATAGTTCGATAACTTTTTGATCTTTGAGTAACTTTTCACTGCCAAGGTCTCAAGAGCAGACTAGCCGAATCTGAAGTCAATCGGGTCAAATCTCTGGGAGGAGTTCGTTAAAGTATGACGCCTTGAAACGGTCAAAAAACGTCATAAAAGTAAAAATGGCTGACTTCCTGTTTGGTTTAGAGAAACATTCCAAGAGGATTTTTTGTGCGTCTCATCACAATCCACATTCGCACCAAATTTCATACAGCTAGGTGAAACCTGATGTTGGGGCTACTCAATAGGGGGCGCTAGCGAGCCAATATTTCATACCGCAGCTGGACACCCCAATCAGACTGCAATTTTCGCAAATTCTGGCTTACGTGCCAAATTTCACAAAATTCCTAATATCCCAAGCACCTCCTTTTTGCGACGAAACACTTAAAATAAGAATAAGAATAATAATTAAAGCTGCGAGCAGCGATGACCGGGCCCTCGCCATATGCACGTCGGGGTGCCGGCGGGACTCCGGCCTGCGCGGCCGAGATCGTCCGCGACCATCGGACGGCGCGAGGACTCTGGTTGATGCTGCCATTCAGTTCTGTGACCGTCAGACACTGCATGCAGGTTCAGAGCATGGCCCCAACATACTTTTATGTAAGTCCATATGTGATACATGTTCCTCCCAAATTTCATAGATCTAGGTGAAACGTACTGCGAGGGCTGCTTCGTCGAAATTTTGTAGGGGGCGCTATTGAGCCGATTTGCCACTCTGAACCAATAAAATCATATTGTATCACTACATTTTGGACTTTAAATGTGTATGCCAAGTTTGCTTATGTTTCGAGCATTTTTAGCCGGTCAAAATGACCTTCGTTGTTAACGGCGAAGAATGCGTCGCCACGGCAACAGCTTTTCACGAAACAACAAGCTTTGAGTAACTTTTCATCACAAAGGTCTTTAGACTGTACCGACCAAATTTGAAGTTGATCTGATTAATTCCCTAGGAGGAGTTCGTTAAAGTGCAGCGCCTGGATTTGACAAAAACGACACTAGAAATTCATAAAAAATTAAAAATGGCTGACTTCCGGTGGGGTTTAGAGCACGGCCCCAAGAGACTTTTATTTAAGTCCATATGTGATACATGTTCTTACCACATTTCATACATCTAGGTGAAACTTACTGCGAGGGCTGCTTCGTTGAAATTTTGTAGGGGGCGCTATTGAGCCGATTTGCCACTCTGAACCAATAAAATCATATTATATAACTACATTTTGGGCTTTCAATGTGTATGCCAAGTTTGCTTATGTTTCGAGCATTTTTAGCCGGTCAAAATGACCTTCGTTGTTAACGGCGAAGAATGCGTCGCCACGGCAACAGCTTTTCACGAAACAACAAGCTTTGAGTAACTTTTCATCACAAAGGTCTTTAGACTGTACCGACCAAATTTGAAGTTGATCTGATTAATTCCCGAGGAGGAGTTCGTTAAAGTGCAGCGCCTGGAAATGACAGAAACGACACTAGAAATTCATAAAAAATTAAAAATGGCTGACTTCCGGTGGGGTTTAGAGCATGGCCCCAAGAGACTTTTATTGAAGTCCATATGTGATACATGTTGCTGCCAAATTTCATACATCTAGGTCAAACGTACTGTGAGGGCAGCTTCGTCGAAAGTTTGTAGGGGGCGCTATTGAGCCGATTTGCCACTCTGAACCAATACAATCATATTCTACAACTACATTTCGGGCTTGTAATCTGCTTGCCAAGTTTGCTTATGTTTCGAGCATTTTTAGCCTCTCAAAATGACCGTCGTTGTTAACGGCGAAGACTGCATCGCCACGGCAACGGCTTTTCACGAAACAACAAGCTTTGAGTAACTTTTCATCACAAAGGTCTTTAGACTGTATCGACCAAATTTGAAGTTGATCTGATTAATTCCCGAGGAGGAGTTCGTTAAAGTGCAGCGCCTGGAAATGACAGAAACGACACTAGAAATTCATAGAAAATTCAAAATGGCTGACTTCCGGTGGGGTTTAGAGCATGGCCCCAAGAGACTTTTATTGAAGTCCATATGTGATACATGTTGCTGCCAAATTTCATACATCTAGGTCAAACGTACTGTGAGGGCAGCTTCGTCGAAAGTTTGTAGGGGGCGCTATTGAGCCGATTTGCCACTCTGAACCAATACAATCATATTCTACAACTACATTTCGGGCTTGTAATCTGCTTGCCAAGTTTGCTTATGTTTCGAGCATTTTTAGCCTCTCAAAACGACCTTCGTTGTTAACGGCGAAGACTGCATCGCCACGGCAACGGCGTTCGACAAAACATCAAAAGCTTCATGATCTGGCATTATGAACTTCTTGTATTTGTGTGGAACAAATTTGATATTGATTTGATTTACCTGCTAAGAGAAACAAGCCAAAGTATAAAGACTTTAACTTCCTGTTACCAGTAGGTGGCGCTATGACTATGATTCAAAATTGGCCTGCGGATGTCTTCAGGCCTGGAGTCTAATCAAGCATGTGAAATCTGGTAAAGATCTGATGATGTGGAGTCGAGATACATCAGTTTATTCGTTCATGGCGAAGGATCGAAATTCGCCGAGCTGCCACGTCGCCGCCCTTCAGTAACTTCTTACAATTTTCACAATGAAGCATTATCAAGGTCTTAAGGCTGTTCTGCCAACATTTGAGAGGGATCTGATTAATCTGTGAGGAGCAGGATGTCAAAGTACACAACGTACAACTTCCGGTTGCCACTAGGTGGCGCTATCACGAGGATTCTAAATTATCATATAGATGTGTTCCGGGTCAGGATGTTATGACATATTAGGAATTTGGAGCAGATTCGACAATGTACGGCCGAGTTACAACAACTTCCTGTTTCGCGGCGAATGGTGTTTTTTTGATGCCACGCCACGGCCACATAGTTCGATAACTTTTTGATCTTTGAGTAACTTTTCACTGCCAAGGTCTCAAGAGCAGACTAGCCGAATCTGAAGTCAATCGGGTCAAATCTCTGGGAGGAGTTCGTCAAAGTATGATGCCTTGAAACGGTCAAAAAACGTCATAAAAGTAAAAATGGCTGACTTCCTGTTTGGTTTAGAGAAACATTCCAAGAGGATTTTTTGTGCGTCTCATCACAATCCACATTCCCACCAAATTTCATACAGCTAGGTGAAACCCGATGTTGGGGCTACTCAATAGGGGGCGCTAGCGAGCCAATATTTCATACCGCAGCTGGACACCCCAATCAGACTGCAATTTTCGCAAATTCTGGCTTACGTGCCAAATTTCACAAAATTCCCAATATCCCAAGCACCTCCTTTTTGCGACGAAACACTTAAAATAATCGGAATAAGAATAATAAGAATAATAATAAACATTAGAAATACAATAGGTCCTCCGCTCCGACTACGTCGGTGCTCGGGCCCTAATAAACATTAGAAATACAATAGGTCCTCCGCTCCGACTACGTCGGTGCTCGGGCCCTAATAATAATAAGAATTAAAGCTGCGAGCAGCGATGACCGGGCCCTCGCCATATGCACGTCGGGGTGCCGGCGGGACTCCGGCCTGCACGGCCGAGAACGTCCGCGACCGTCGGACGGCGCGAGGACTCTGGTTGATGCTGCCATTCAGTTCTGTGATCGTCAGACACTGCATGCAGGTTTAGAGCATGGCCCCAAGATGCTTTTATTTAAGTCCATATGTGATACATGTTCCGACCAAATTCCATACATCTAGGTGAAACGTACTGCGAGGGCTGCTTCGTTGAAATTTTGTAGGGGGCGCTATTGAGACGATTTGCCACTCTGAACCAATAAAATCATATTATATAACTACATTTCAGGCTTGTAATCTGCTTGCCAAGTTTGCTTATGTTTCGAGCATATTTAGCCTCTCAAAATGACCTTCGTTGTTAACGGCGAAGACTGCATCGCCACCGCAACGGCTTTTCACGAAACAACAAGCTTTGAGTAACTTTTTATCACAAAGGTCTTTAGACTGTACCGACCAAATTTGAAGTTGATCTGATTAATTCCCGAGGAGGAGTTCGTTAAAGTGCAGCGCCTGGAAATGACAGAAACGACACTAGAAATTCATAGAAAATTCAAAATGGCTGACTTCCGGTGGGGTTTAGAGCATGGCCCCAAGAGACTTTTATTTAAGTCCATATGTGATACATGTTCCCACCACATTTCATACATCTAGGTGAAACGTACTGCGAGGGCTGCTTCATTGAAATTTTGTAGGGGGCGCTATTGAGCCGATTTGCCACTCTGAACCAATAAAGTCATATTCTATAACTACATTTCGGGCTTGTAATCTGCTTGCCAAGTTTGCTTATGTTTCGAGCATTTTTATCCTCTCAAAATGACCTTCGTTGTTAACGCCGAAGACTGCATCGCCACGGCAACGGCGTTCGACGCAACATTAAAAGCTTCATGATCTGGCATTATGAACTTCTTATATTTGTGTGGAACAAATTTGATATTGATCTGATTTACCTACGAAGAGAAACAAGCCAAAGTATAAAGACTTTAACTTCCTGTTACCAGTAGGTGGCGCTATGACTATGATTCAAAATTGGCCTGCAGATGTCTTCAGGCCTGGAGTCTAATCAAACATGTGAAATCTGGTAAAGATCTGATGATGTGGAGTCGAGTTACATCAGTTTATTCGTTCATGGCGAAGGATCGAAATTCGCCGAGCCGCCACGTCGCCGCCCTTCAGTAACTTCTTACAATCTTCACAGTGAAGCATTATCAAGGTCTTAAGGCTGTTCTGCCAACATTTGAGAGGGATCTGATTAATCTGTGAGGAGCAGGATGTCAAAGTACACAACGTACAACTTCCGTTTGCCACTAGGTGGCGCTATCACTATGATTCTAAATTATCATATGGATGTGTTCCGGGTCAGGATGTTATGACATATGAGAGATTTGGAGCAGATTCGACAATGTACGGCCGAGTTACAACAACTTCCTGTTTTGTGGCGAATGGTGTTTTTTTGATGCCACGCCACGGCCACATAGTTCGATAACTTTTTGATCTTTGAGTAACTTTTCACTGCCAAGGTCTCAAGAGCAGACTAGCCGAATCTGAAGTCAATCGGGTCAAATCTCTGGGAGGAGTTCGTCAAAGTATGATGCCTTGAAACGGTCAAAAAACGTCATAAAAGTAAAAATGGCTGACTTCCTGTTTGGTTTAGAGAAACATTCCAAGAGGATTTTTTGTGCGTCTCATCACAATCCACATTCCCACCAAATTTCATACAGCTAGGTGAAACCCGATGTTGGGGCTACTCAATAGGGGGCGCTAGCGAGCCAATATTTCATACCGCAGCTGGACACCCCAATCAGACTGCAATTTTCGCAAATTCTGGCTTACGTGCCAAATTTCACAAAATTCCCAATATCCCAAGCACCTCCTTTTTGCGACGAAACACTTAAAATAATCGGAATAAGAATAATAAGAATAATAATAAACATTAGAAATACAATAGGTCCTCCGCTCCGACTACGTCGGTGCTCGGGCCCTAATAAACATTAGAAATACAATAGGTCCTCCGCTCCGACTACGTCGGTGCTCGGGCCCTAATAATAATAAGAATTAAAGCTGCGAGCAGCGATGACCGGGCCCTCGCCATATGCACGTCGGGGTGCCGGCGGGACTCCGGCCTGCACGGCCGAGAACGTCCGCGACCGTCGGACGGCGCGAGGACTCTGGTTGATGCTGCCATTCAGTTCTGTGATCGTCAGACACTGCATGCAGGTTTAGAGCATGGCCCCAAGATGCTTTTATTTAAGTCCATATGTGATACATGTTCCGACCAAATTCCATACATCTAGGTGAAACGTACTGCGAGGGCTGCTTCGTTGAAATTTTGTAGGGGGCGCTATTGAGACGATTTGCCACTCTGAACCAATAAAATCATATTATATAACTACATTTCAGGCTTGTAATCTGCTTGCCAAGTTTGCTTATGTTTCGAGCATATTTAGCCTCTCAAAATGACCTTCGTTGTTAACGGCGAAGACTGCATCGCCACCGCAACGGCTTTTCACGAAACAACAAGCTTTGAGTAACTTTTTATCACAAAGGTCTTTAGACTGTACCGACCAAATTTGAAGTTGATCTGATTAATTCCCGAGGAGGAGTTCGTTAAAGTGCAGCGCCTGGAAATGACAGAAACGACACTAGAAATTCATAGAAAATTCAAAATGGCTGACTTCCGGTGGGGTTTAGAGCATGGCCCCAAGAGACTTTTATTTAAGTCCATATGTGATACATGTTCCCACCACATTTCATACATCTAGGTGAAACGTACTGCGAGGGCTGCTTCATTGAAATTTTGTAGGGGGCGCTATTGAGCCGATTTGCCACTCTGAACCAATAAAGTCATATTCTATAACTACATTTCGGGCTTGTAATCTGCTTGCCAAGTTTGCTTATGTTTCGAGCATTTTTATCCTCTCAAAATGACCTTCGTTGTTAACGCCGAAGACTGCATCGCCACGGCAACGGCGTTCGACGCAACATTAAAAGCTTCATGATCTGGCATTATGAACTTCTTATATTTGTGTGGAACAAATTTGATATTGATCTGATTTACCTACGAAGAGAAACAAGCCAAAGTATAAAGACTTTAACTTCCTGTTACCAGTAGGTGGCGCTATGACTATGATTCAAAATTGGCCTGCAGATGTCTTCAGGCCTGGAGTCTAATCAAACATGTGAAATCTGGTAAAGATCTGATGATGTGGAGTCGAGTTACATCAGTTTATTCGTTCATGGCGAAGGATCGAAATTCGCCGAGCCGCCACGTCGCCGCCCTTCAGTAACTTCTTACAATCTTCACAGTGAAGCATTATCAAGGTCTTAAGGCTGTTCTGCCAACATTTGAGAGGGATCTGATTAATCTGTGAGGAGCAGGATGTCAAAGTACACAACGTACAACTTCCGTTTGCCACTAGGTGGCGCTATCACTATGATTCTAAATTATCATATGGATGTGTTCCGGGTCAGGATGTTATGACATATGAGAGATTTGGAGCAGATTCGACAATGTACGGCCGAGTTACAACAACTTCCTGTTTTGTGGCGAATGGTGTTTTTTTGATGCCACGCCACGGCCACATAGTTCGATAACTTTTTGATCTTTGAGTAACTTTTCACTGCCAAGGTCTCAAGAGCAGACTAGCCGAATCTGAAGTCAATCGGGTCAAATCTCTGTGAGGAGTTCGTTAAAGTATGACGCCTTGAAACGGTCAAAAAACGTCATAAAAGTAAAAATGGCTGACTTCCTGTTTGGTTTAGAGAAACATTCCAAGAGGATTTTTTGTGCGTCTCATCACAATCCACATTCCCACCAAATTTCATACAGCTAGGTGAAACCTGATGTTGGGGCTACTTAATAGGGGGCGCTAGCGAGCCAATATTTCATACCGCAGCTGGACACCCAAATCAGACTGCAATTTTCGCAAATTCTGGCTTACGTGCCAAATTTCACAAAATTCCCAATATCCCAAGCACCTCCTTTTTGCGACGAAACACTAAAAATAAGAAGAATAATTAAAGCTGCGAGCAGCGATGACCGGGCCCTCGCCATGTGCACGTCGGGGTGCCTGCGGGACTCCGGCCTGCGCGGCCGAGAACGTCTGCGACCGTCGGACGGCGCGAGGACTCTGGTTGATGCTGCCATTCAGTTCTGTGACCGTCAGACACTGCATGCAGGTTTAGAGCATGGCCCCAATATACTTTTATTTAAGTCCATATGTGATACATGTTCCTACCAAATTTCATACATCTAGGTCAAACGTACTGCGAGGGCTGCTTCGTCGAAAGTTTGTAGGGGGCGCTATTGAGCCGATTTGCCACTCTGAACCAATAAAATCATATTATATCACTACATTTCGGGCTTGTAATTTGCTTGCCAAGTTTGCTTATGTTTCGAGCATTTTTAACCTGTCAAAATGACCTTCGTTGTTAACGGCGAAGAATGCGTCGCCGCGGCAACAGCTTTTCACGAAACAACAAGCTTTGAGTAACTTTTCATCACAAAGGTCTTTAGACTGTACCGACCAAATTTGAAGTTGATCTGATTAATTCCCTAGGAGGAGTTCGTTAAAGTGCAGCGCCTGGATTTGACATAAATGACACTAGAAATTCATAAAAAATTAAAAATGGCTGACTTCCGGTGGGGTTTAGAGCATGGCCCCAAGAGACTTTTATTTAAGTCCATATGTGATACATGTTCCCACCACATTTCATACATCTAGGTGAAACGTACTGCGAGGGCTGCTTCATTGAAATTTTGTAGGGGGCGCTATTGAGCCGATTTGCCACTCTGAACCAATAAAGTCATATTCTATAACTACATTTCGGGCTTGTAATCTGCTTGCCAAGTTTGCTTATGTTTCGAGCATTTTTAGCCTCTCAAAATGACCTTCGTTGTTAACGGCGAAGACTGCATCGCCACGGCAACGGCGTTCAACGCAACATTAAAAGCTTCATGATCTGGCATTATGAACTTCTTATATTTGTGTGGAACAAATTTGATATTGATCTGATTTACCTACTAAGAGAAACAAGCCAAAGTATAAAGACTTTAACTTCCTGTTACCAGTAGGTGGCGCTATGACTATGATTCAAAATTGGCCTGCAGATGTCTTCAGGCCTGGAGTCTAATCAAACATGTGAAATCTGGTAAAGATCTGATGATGTGGAGTCGAGTTACATCAGTTTATTCGTTCATGGCGAAGGATTGAAATTCGCCGAGCCGCCACGTCGCCGCCCTTCAGTAACTTCTTACAATCTTCACAATGAAGCATTATCAAGGTCTTAAGGCTGTTCTGACAACATTTGAGAGGGATCTGATTGATCTGTGAGGAGCAGGATGTCAAAGTACACAACGTACAACTTCCGGTTGCCACCAGGTGGCGCTATCACTATGATTCTAAATTATCATATAGATGTGTTCCGAGTCAGGATGTTATGACATACGAGAAATGTGGAGCAGATTAGACAATGTACGGCCGAGTTACAACAACTTCCTCTTTCGCAGCGAATGGTGTTTTTTTGACGCCACGCCACGGCCACATAGTTCGATAACTTTTTGATCTTTGAGTAACTTTTCACTGCCAAGGTCTCAAGAGCAGACTAGCCGAATCTGAAGTCAATCGGGTCAAATCTCTGGGAGGAGTTCGTTAAAGTATGACGCCTTGAAACGGTCAAAAAACGTCATAAAAGTAAAAATGGCTGACTTCCTGTTTGGTTTAGAGAAACATTCCAAGAGGATTTTTTGTGCGTCTCATCACAATCCACATTCGCACCAAATTTCATACAGCTAGGTGAAACCTGATGTTGGGGCTACTCAATAGGGGGCGCTAGCGAGCCAATATTTCATACCGCAGCTGGACACCCCAATCAGACTGCAATTTTCGCAAATTCTGGCTTACGTGCCAAATTTCACAAAATTCCTAATATCCCAAGCACCTCCTTTTTGCGACGAAACACTTAAAATAAGAATAAGAATTAAAGCTGCGAGCAGCGATGACCGGGCCCTCGCCATATGCACGTCGGGGTGCCGGCGGGACTCCGGCCTGCGCGGCCGAGATCGTCCGCGACCGTCGGACGGCGCGAGGACTCTGGTTGATGCTGCCATTCAGTTCTGTGACCGTCAGACACTGCATGCAGGTTCAGAGCATGGCCCCAACATACTTTTATGTAAGTCCATATGTGATACATGTTCCTACCAAATTTCATAGATCTAGGTGAAACGTACTGCGAGGGCTGCTTCGTCGAAATTTTGTAGGGGGCGCTATTGAGCCGATTTGCCACTCTGAACCAATAAAATCATATTGTATCACTACATTTTGGGCTTTAAATGTGTATGCCAAGTTTGCTTATGTTTCGAGCATTTTTAGCCGGTCAAAATGACCGTTGTTAACGGCGAAGAATGCGTCGCCACGGCAACAGCTTTTCACGAAACAACAAGCTTTGAGTAACTTTTCATCACAAAGGTCTTTAGACTGTACCGACCAAATTTGAAGTTGATCTGATTAATTCCCTAGGAGGAGTTCGTTAAAGTGCAGCGCCTGGAAATGACAGAAACGACACTAGAAATTCATAGAAAATTCAAAATGGCTGACTTCCGGTGGGGTTTAGAGCATGGCCCCACGAGACTTTTATTGAAGTCCATATGTGATACATGTTGCTACCAAATTTCATACATCTAGGTCAAACGTACTGTGAGGGCAGCTTCGTCGAAAGTTTGTAGGGGGCGCTATTGAGCCGATTTGCCACTCTGAACCAATACAATCATATTCTACAACTACATTTCGGGCTTGTAATCTGCTTGCCAAGTTTGCTTATGTTTCGAGCATTTTTAGCCTCTCAAAACGACCTTCGTTGTTAACGGCGAAGACTGCATCGCCACGGCAACGGCGTTCGACAAAACATCAAAAGCTTCATGATCTGGCATTATGAACTTCTTGTATTTGTGTGGAACAAATTTGATATTGATTTGATTTACCTGCTAAGAGAAACAAGCCAAAGTATAAAGACTTTAACTTCCTGTTACCAGTAGGTGGCGCTATGACTATGATTCAAAATTGGCCTGCGGATGTCTTCAGGCCTGGAGTCTAATCAAGCATGTGAAATCTGGTAAAGATCTGATGATGTGGAGTCGAGATACATCAGTTTATTCGTTCATGGCGAAGGATCGAAATTCGCCGAGCTGCCACGTCGCCGCCCTTCAGTAACTTCTTACAATTTTCACAATGAAGCATTATCAAGGTCTTAAGGCTGTTCTGCCAACATTTGAGAGGGATCTGATTAATCTGTGAGGAGCAGGATGTCAAAGTACACAACGTACAACTTCCGGTTGCCACTAGGTGGCGCTATCACGAGGATTCTAAATTATCATATAGATGTGTTCCGGGTCAGGATGTTATGACATATTAGGAATTTGGAGCAGATTCGACAATGTACGGCCGAGTTACAACAACTTCCTGTTTCGCGGCGAATGGTGTTTTTTTGATGCCACGCCACGGCCACATAGTTCGATAACTTTTTGATCTTTGAGTAACTTTTCACTGCCAAGGTCTCAAGAGCAGACTAGCCGAATCTGAAGTCAATCGGGTCAAATCTCTGGGAGGAGTTCGTCAAAGTATGATGCCTTGAAACGGTCAAAAAACGTCATAAAAGTAAAAATGGCTGACTTCCTGTTTGGTTTAGAGAAACATTCCAAGAGGATTTTTTGTGCGTCTCATCACAATCCACATTCCCACCAAATTTCATACAGCTAGGTGAAACCCGATGTTGGGGCTACTCAATAGGGGGCGCTAGCGAGCCAATATTTCATACCGCAGCTGGACACCCCAATCAGACTGCAATTTTCGCAAATTCTGGCTTACGTGCCAAATTTCACAAAATTCCCAATATCCCAAGCACCTCCTTTTTGCGACGAAACACTTAAAATAATCGGAATAAGAATAATAAGAATAATTAAAGCTGCGAGCAGCGATGACCGGGCCCTCGCCATGTGCACGTCGGGGTGCCTGCGGGACTCCGGCCTGCGCGGCCGAGAACGTCTGCGACCGTCGGACGGCGCGAGGACTCTGGTTGATGCTGCCATTCAGTTCTGTGACCGTCAGACACTGCATGCAGGTTTAGAGCATAGCCCCAACATACTTTTATTTAAGTCCATATGTGATACATGTTGCTACCAAATTTCATACATCTAGGTCAAACGTACTGTGAGGGCAGCTTCGTCGAAAGTTTGTAGGGGGCGCTATTGAGCCGATTTGCCACTCTGAACCAATACAATCATATTCTACAACTACATTTCGGGCTTGTAATCTGCTTGCCAAGTTTGCTTATGTTTCGAGCATTTTTAGCCTCTCAAAACGACCTTCGTTGTTAACGGCGAAGACTGCATCGCCACGGCAACGGCGTTCGACAAAACATCAAAAGCTTCATGATCTGGCATTATGAACTTCTTGTATTTGTGTGGAACAAATCTGATATTGATTTGATTTACCTACTAAGAGAAACAAGCCAAAGTATAAAGACTTTAACTTCCTGTTACCAGTAGGTGGCGCTATGACTATGATTCAAAATTGGCCTGCGGATGTCTTCAGGCCTGGAGTCTAATCAAGCATGTGAAATCTGGTAAAGATCTGATGATGTGGAGTCGAGATACATCAGTTTATTCGTTCATGGCGAAGGATCGAAATTCGCCGAGCTGCCACGTCGCCGCCCTTCAGTAACTTCTTACAATTTTCACAATGAAGCATTATCAAGGTCTTAAGGCTGTTCTGCCAACATTTGAGAGGGATCTGATTAATCTGTGAGGAGCAGGATGTCAAAGTACACAACGTACAACTTCCGGTTGCCACTAGGTGGCGCTATCACGAGGATTCTAAATTATCATATAGATGTGTTCCGGGTCAGGATGTTATGACATATTAGGAATTTGGAGCAGATTCGACAATGTACGGCCGAGTTACAACAACTTCCTGTTTCGCGGCGAATGGTGTTTCTTTGATGCCACGCCACGGCCACATAGTTCGATAACTTTTTTATCTTTGAGTAACTTTTCACTGCCAAGGTCTCAAGAGCAGACTAGCCGAATCTGAAGTCAATCGGGTCAAATCTCTGGGAGGAGTTCGTCAAAGTATGACGCCTTGAAACGGTCAAAAAACGTCATAAAAGTAAAAATGGCTGACTTCCTGTTTGGTTTAGAGAAACATTCCAAGAGGATTTTTTGTGCATCTCATCACAATCCACATTCCCACCAAATTTCATACAGCTAGGTGAAACCCGATGTTGGGGCTACTCAATAGGGGGCGCTAGCGAGCCAATATTTCATACCGCAGCTGGACACCCCAATCAGACTGCAATTTTCGCAAATTCTGGCTTACGTGCCAAATTTCACAAAATTCCCAATATCCCAAGCACCTCCTTTTTGCGACGGAACACTTAAAATAATCGGAATAAGAATAAGAATAATAATAAACATTAGAAATACAATAGGTCCTCCGCTCCGACTACGTCGGTGCTCGGGCCCTAATAATAAACATTAGAAATACAATAGGTCCTCCGCTCCGACTACGTCGGTGCTCGGGCCCTAATAAACATTAGAAATACAATAGGTCCTCCGCTCCGACTACGTCGGTGCTCGGGCCCTAATAATAATAAGAATTAAAGCTGCGAGCAGCGATGACCGGGCCCTCGCCATATGCACGTCGGGGTGCCGGCGGGACTCCGGCCTGCACGGCCGAGAACGTCCGCGACCGTCGGACGGCGCGAGGACTCTGGTTGATGCTGCCATTCAGTTCTGTGATCGTCAGACACTGCATGCAGGTTTAGAGCATGGCCCCAAGATGCTTTTATTTAAGTCCATATGTGATACATGTTCCGACCAAATTCCATACATCTAGGTGAAACGTACTGCGAGGGCTGCTTCGTTGAAATTTTGTAGGGGGCGCTATTGAGACGATTTGCCACTCTGAACCAATAAAATCATATTATATAACTACATTTCAGGCTTGTAATCTGCTTGCCAAGTTTGCTTATGTTTCGAGCATATTTAGCCTCTCAAAATGACCTTCGTTGTTAACGGCGAAGACTGCATCGCCACCGCAACGGCTTTTCACGAAACAACAAGCTTTGAGTAACTTTTTATCACAAAGGTCTTTAGACTGTACCGACCAAATTTGAAGTTGATCTGATTAATTCCCGAGGAGGAGTTCGTTAAAGTGCAGCGCCTGGAAATGACAGAAACGACACTAGAAATTCATAGAAAATTCAAAATGGCTGACTTCCGGTGGGGTTTAGAGCATGGCCCCAAGAGACTTTTATTTAAGTCCATATGTGATACATGTTCCCACCACATTTCATACATCTAGGTGAAACGTACTGCGAGGGCTGCTTCATTGAAATTTTGTAGGGGGCGCTATTGAGCCGATTTGCCACTCTGAACCAATAAAGTCATATTCTATAACTACATTTCGGGCTTGTAATCTGCTTGCCAAGTTTGCTTATGTTTCGAGCATTTTTAGCCTCTCAAAATGACCTTCGTTGTTAACGGCGAAGACTGCATCGCCACGGCAACGGCGTTCGACGCAACATTAAAAGCTTCATGATCTGGCATTATGAACTTCTTATATTTGTGTGGAACAAATTTGATATTGATCTGATTTACCTACGAAGAGAAACAAGCCAAAGTATAAAGACTTTAACTTCCTGTTACCAGTAGGTGGCGCTATGACTATGATTCAAAATTGGCCTGCAGATGTCTTCAGGCCTGGAGTCTAATCAAACATGTGAAATCTGGTAAAGATCTGATGATGTGGAGTCGAGTTACATCAGTTTATTCGTTCATGGCGAAGGATCGAAATTCGCCGAGCCGCCACGTCGCCGCCCTTCAGTAACTTCTTACAATCTTCACAGTGAAGCATTATCAAGGTCTTAAGGCTGTTCTGCCAACATTTGAGAGGGATCTGATTAATCTGTGAGGAGCAGGATGTCAAAGTACACAACGTACAACTTCCGTTTGCCACTAGATGGCGCTATCACTATGATTCTAAATTATCATATGGATGTGTTCCGGGTCAGGATGTTATGACATATGAGAGATTTGGAGCAGATTCGACAATGTACGGCCGAGTTACAACAACTTCCTGTTTTGTGGCGAATGGTGTTTTTTTGATGCCACGCCACGGCCACATAGTTCGATAACTTTTTGATCTTTGAGTAACTTTTCACTGCCAAGGTCTCAAGAGCAGACTAGCCGAATCTGAAGTCAATCGGGTCAAATCTCTGTGAGGAGTTCGTTAAAGTATGACGCCTTGAAACGGTCAAAAAACGTCATAAAAGTAAAAATGGCTGACTTCCTGTTTGGTTTAGAGAAACATTCCAAGAGGATTTTTTGTGCGTCTCATCACAATCCACATTCCCACCAAATTTCATACAGCTAGGTGAAACCTGATGTTGGGGCTACTTAATAGGGGGCGCTAGCGAGCCAATATTTCATACCGCAGCTGGACACCCAAATCAGACTGCAATTTTCGCAAATTCTGGCTTACGTGCCAAATTTCACAAAATTCCCAATATCCCAAGCACCTCCTTTTTGCGACGAAACACTAAAAATAAGAAGAATAATTAAAGCTGCGAGCAGCGATGACCGGGCCCTCGCCATGTGCACGTCGGGGTGCCTGCGGGACTCCGGCCTGCGCGGCCGAGAACGTCTGCGACCGTCGGACGGCGCGAGGACTCTGGTTGATGCTGCCATTCAGTTCTGTGACCGTCAGACACTGCATGCAGGTTTAGAGCATGGCCCCAATATACTTTTATTTAAGTCCATATGTGATACATGTTCCTACCAAATTTCATACATCTAGGTCAAACGTACTGCGAGGGCTGCTTCGTCGAAAGTTTGTAGGGGGCGCTATTGAGCCGATTTGCCACTCTGAACCAATAAAATCATATTATATCACTACATTTCGGGCTTGTAATTTGCTTGCCAAGTTTGCTTATGTTTCGAGCATTTTTAACCTGTCAAAATGACCTTCGTTGTTAACGGCGAAGAATGCGTCGCCGCGGCAACAGCTTTTCACGAAACAACAAGCTTTGAGTAACTTTTCATCACAAAGGTCTTTAGACTGTACCGACCAAATTTGAAGTTGATCTGATTAATTCCCTAGGAGGAGTTCGTTAAAGTGCAGCGCCTGGATTTGACATAAATGACACTAGAAATTCATAAAAAATTAAAAATGGCTGACTTCCGGTGGGGTTTAGAGCATGGCCCCAAGAGACTTTTATTTAAGTCCATATGTGATACATGTTCCCACCACATTTCATACATCTAGGTGAAACGTACTGCGAGGGCTGCTTCATTGAAATTTTGTAGGGGGCGCTATTGAGCCGATTTGCCACTCTGAACCAATAAAGTCATATTCTATAACTACATTTCGGGCTTGTAATCTGCTTGCCAAGTTTGCTTATGTTTCGAGCATTTTTAGCCTCTCAAAATGACCTTCGTTGTTAACGGCGAAGACTGCATCGCCACGGCAACGGCGTTCAACGCAACATTAAAAGCTTCATGATCTGGCATTATGAACTTCTTATATTTGTGTGGAACAAATTTGATATTGATCTGATTTACCTACTAAGAGAAACAAGCCAAAGTATAAAGACTTTAACTTCCTGTTACCAGTAGGTGGCGCTATGACTATGATTCAAAATTGGCCTGCAGATGTCTTCAGGCCTGGAGTCTAATCAAACATGTGAAATCTGGTAAAGATCTGATGATGTGGAGTCGAGTTACATCAGTTTATTCGTTCATGGCGAAGGATTGAAATTCGCCGAGCCGCCACGTCGCCGCCCTTCAGTAACTTCTTACAATCTTCACAATGAAGCATTATCAAGGTCTTAAGGCTGTTCTGACAACATTTGAGAGGGATCTGATTGATCTGTGAGGAGCAGGATGTCAAAGTACACAACGTACAACTTCCGGTTGCCACCAGGTGGCGCTATCACTATGATTCTAAATTATCATATAGATGTGTTCCGAGTCAGGATGTTATGACATACGAGAAATGTGGAGCAGATTAGACAATGTACGGCCGAGTTACAACAACTTCCTCTTTCGCAGCGAATGGTGTTTTTTTGACGCCACGCCACGGCCACATAGTTCGATAACTTTTTGATCTTTGAGTAACTTTTCACTGCCAAGGTCTCAAGAGCAGACTAGCCGAATCTGAAGTCAATCGGGTCAAATCTCTGGGAGGAGTTCGTTAAAGTATGACGCCTTGAAACGGTCAAAAAACGTCATAAAAGTAAAAATGGCTGACTTCCTGTTTGGTTTAGAGAAACATTCCAAGAGGATTTTTTGTGCGTCTCATCACAATCCACATTCGCACCAAATTTCATACAGCTAGGTGAAACCTGATGTTGGGGCTACTCAATAGGGGGCGCTAGCGAGCCAATATTTCATACCGCAGCTGGACACCCCAATCAGACTGCAATTTTCGCAAATTCTGGCTTACGTGCCAAATTTCACAAAATTCCTAATATCCCAAGCACCTCCTTTTTGCGACGAAACACTTAAAATAAGAATAAGAATTAAAGCTGCGAGCAGCGATGACCGGGCCCTCGCCATATGCACGTCGGGGTGCCGGCGGGACTCCGGCCTGCGCGGCCGAGATCGTCCGCGACCGTCGGACGGCGCGAGGACTCTGGTTGATGCTGCCATTCAGTTCTGTGACCGTCAGACACTGCATGCAGGTTCAGAGCATGGCCCCAACATACTTTTATGTAAGTCCATATGTGATACATGTTCCTACCAAATTTCATAGATCTAGGTGAAACGTACTGCGAGGGCTGCTTCGTCGAAATTTTGTAGGGGGCGCTATTGAGCCGATTTGCCACTCTGAACCAATAAAATCATATTGTATCACTACATTTTGGGCTTTAAATGTGTATGCCAAGTTTGCTTATGTTTCGAGCATTTTTAGCCTCTCAAAATGACCTTCGTTGTTAACGGCGAAGACTGCATCGCCACGGCAACGGCTTTTCACGAAACAACAAGCTTTGAGTAACTTTTCATCACAAAGGTCTTTAGACTGTATCGACCAAATTTGAAGTTGATCTGATTAATTCCCGAGGAGGAGTTCGTTAAAGTGCAGCGCCTGGAAATGACAGAAACGACACTAGAAATTCATAGAAAATTCAAAATGGCTGACTTCCGGTGGGGTTTAGAGCATGGCCCCAAGAGACTTTTATTGAAGTCCATATGTGATACATGTTGCTTCCAAATTTCATACATCTAGGTCAAACGTACTGTGAGGGCAGCTTCGTCGAAAGTTTGTAGGGGGCGCTATTGAGCCGATTTGCCACTCTGAACCAATACAATCATATTCTACAACTACATTTCGGGCTTGTAATCTGCTTGCCAAGTTTGCTTATGTTTCGAGCATTTTTAGCCTCTCAAAACGACCTTCGTTGTTAACGGCGAAGACTGCATCGCCACGGCAACGGCGTTCGACAAAACATCAAAAGCTTCATGATCTGGCATTATGAACTTCTTGTATTTGTGTGGAACAAATTTGATATTGATTTGATTTACCTGCTAAGAGAAACAAGCCAAAGTATAAAGACTTTAACTTCCTGTTACCAGTAGGTGGCGCTATGACTATGATTCAAAATTGGCCTGCGGATGTCTTCAGGCCTGGAGTCTAATCAAGCATGTGAAATCTGGTAAAGATCTGATGATGTGGAGTCGAGATACATCAGTTTATTCGTTCATGGCGAAGGATCGAAATTCGCCGAGCTGCCACGTCGCCGCCCTTCAGTAACTTCTTACAATTTTCACAATGAAGCATTATCAAGGTCTTAAGGCTGTTCTGCCAACATTTGAGAGGGATCTGATTAATCTGTGAGGAGCAGGATGTCAAAGTACACAACGTACAACTTCCGGTTGCCACTAGGTGGCGCTATCACGAGGATTCTAAATTGTCATATAGATGTGTTCCGGGTCAGGATGTTATGACATATTAGGAATTTGGAGCAGATTCGACAATGTACGGCCGAGTTACAACAACTTCCTGTTTCGCGGCGAATGGTGTTTTTTTGATGCCACGCCACGGCCACATAGTTCGATAACTTTTTGATCTTTGAGTAACTTTTCACTGCCAAGGTCTCAAGAGCAGACTAGCCGAATCTGAAGTCAATCGGGTCAAATCTCTGGGAGGAGTTCGTCAAAGTATGACGCCTTGAAACGGTCAAAAAACGTCATAAAAGTAAAAATGGCTGACTTCCTGTTTGGTTTAGAGAAACATTCCAAGAGGATTTTTTGTGCGTCTCATCACAATCCACATTCCCACCAAATTTCATACAGCTAGGTGAAACCCGATGTTGGGGCTACTCAATAGGGGGCGCTAGCGAGCCAATATTTCATACCGCAGCTGGACACCCCAATCAGACTGCAATTTTCGCAAATTCTGGCTTACGTGCCAAATTTCACAAAATTCCCAATATCCCAAGCACCTCCTTTTTGCGACGAAACACTTAAAATAATCGGAATAATAATAAACATTAGAAATACAATAGGTCCTCCGCTCCGACTACGTCGGTGCTCGGGCCCTAATTAAAGCTGCGAGCAGCGATGACCGGGCCCTCGCCATATGCACGTCGGGGTGCCGGCGGGACTCCGGCCTGCGCGGCCGAGATCGTCCGCGACCGTCGGACGGCGCGAGGACTCTGGTTGATGCTGCCATTCAGTTCTGTGACCGTCAGACACTGCATGCAGGTTCAGAGCATGGCCCCAACATACTTTTATGCAAGTCCATATGTGATACATGTTCCTACCAAATTTCATACATCTAGGTGAAACGTACTGCGAGGGCTGCTTCGTCGAAATTTTGTAGGGGGCGCTATTGAGCCGATTTGCCACTCTGAACCAATAAAATCATATTGTATCACTACATTTTGGGCTTTAAATGTGTATGCCAAGTTTGCTTACGTTTTGAGCATGTTTAGCCCCTCAAAAACACCTTAATATTTTATGGTGACGAATGCGTCGCCACGGCAACAGCTTTTCACGAAACAAGCTTTGAGTAACTTTTCATCACAAAGGTCTTTAGACTGTACCGACCAAATTTGAAGTTGATCTGATTAATTCCCTAGGAGGAGTTTGTTAAAGTGCAGCGCCTGGAAATGACAAAAACGACACTAGAAATTCATAACAAATTCAAAATGGCTGACTTCCGGTGGGGTTTAGAGCACGGCCCCAAGAGACTTTTATTTAAGTCCATATGTGATACATGTTCTTACCACATTTCATACATCTAGGTGAAACTTACTGCGAGGGCTGCTTCGTTGAAATTTTGTAGGGGGCGCTATTGAGCCGATTTGCCACTCTGAACCAATAAAATCATATTATATAACTACATTTTGGGCTTTAAATGTGTATGCCAAGTTTGCTTATGTTTCGAGCATTTTTAGCCGGTCAAAATGACCTTCGTTGTTAACGGCGAAGAATGCGTCGCCACGGCAACAGCTTTTCACGAAACAGCAAGCTTTGAGTAACTTTTCATCACAAAGGTCTTTAGACTGTACCGACCAAATTTGAAGTTGATCTGATTAATTCCCTAGGAGGAGTTCGTTAAAGTGCAGCGCCTGGAAATGACAAAAACGACACTAGAAATTCATAAAAAATTCTAAATGGCTGACTTCCGGTTGGGTTTAGAGCAAGGCCCCAAGAGACTTTTATTGAAGTGCATATGTGATACATGTTCCTACCAAATGTCATACATCTAGGTCAAACGTACTGCGAGGGTTGCTTCGTGGAAATTTTGTAGGGGGCGCTATTGAGCCGATTTGCCACTCTGAACCAATAAAATCATATTATATAACTACATTTCGGGCTTGTAATCTGCTTGCCAAGTTTGCTTATGTTTCGAGCATTTTTAGCCTCTCAAAATGACCTTCGTTGTTAACGGCGAAGACTGCATCGCCACGGCAACGGCTTTTCACGAAACAACAAGCTTTGAGTAACTTTTCATCACAAAGGTCTTTAGACTGTATCGACCAAATTTGAAGTTGATCTGATTAATTCCCGAGGAGGAGTTCGTTAAAGTGCAGCGCCTGGAAATGACAGAAACGACACTAGAAATTCATAGAAAATTCAAAATGGCTGACTTCCGGTGGGGTTTAGAGCATGGCCCCAAGAGACTTTTATTGAAGTCCATATGTGATACATGTTGCTTCCAAATTTCATACATCTAGGTCAAACGTACTGTGAGGGCAGCTTCGTCGAAAGTTTGTAGGGGGCGCTATTGAGCCGATTTGCCACTCTGAACCAATACAATCATATTCTACAACTACATTTCGGGCTTGTAATCTGCTTGCCAAGTTTGCTTATGTTTCGAGCATTTTTAGCCTCTCAAAACGACCTTCGTTGTTAACGGCGAAGACTGCATCGCCACGGCAACGGCGTTCGACAAAACATCAAAAGCTTCATGATCTGGCATTATGAACTTCTTGTATTTGTGTGGAACAAATTTGATATTGATTTGATTTACCTGCTAAGAGAAACAAGCCAAAGTATAAAGACTTTAACTTCCTGTTACCAGTAGGTGGCGCTATGACTATGATTCAAAATTGGCCTGCGGATGTCTTCAGGCCTGGAGTCTAATCAAGCATGTGAAATCTGGTAAAGATCTGATGATGTGGAGTCGAGATACATCAGTTTATTCGTTCATGGCGAAGGATCGAAATTCGCCGAGCTGCCACGTCGCCGCCCTTCAGTAACTTCTTACAATTTTCACAATGAAGCATTATCAAGGTCTTAAGGCTGTTCTGCCAACATTTGAGAGGGATCTGATTAATCTGTGAGGAGCAGGATGTCAAAGTACACAACGTACAACTTCCGGTTGCCACTAGGTGGCGCTATCACGAGGATTCTAAATTATCATATAGATGTGTTCCGGGTCAGGATGTTATGACATATTAGGAATTTGGAGCAGATTCGACAATGTACGGCCGAGTTACAACAACTTCCTGTTTCGCGGCGAATGGTGTTTTTTTGATGCCACGCCACGGCCACATAGTTCGATAACTTTTTGATCTTTGAGTAACTTTTCACTGCCAAGGTCTCAAGAGCAGACTAGCCGAATCTGAAGTCAATCGGGTCAAATCTCTGGGAGGAGTTCGTCAAAGTATGACGCCTTGAAACGGTCAAAAAACGTCATAAAAGTAAAAATGGCTGACTTCCTGTTTGGTTTAGAGAAACATTCCAACAGGATTTTTTGTGCGTCTCATCACAATCCACATTCCCACCAAATTTCATACAGCTAGGTGAAACCCGATGTTGGGGCTACTCAATAGGGGGCGCTAGCGAGCCAATATTTCATACCGCAGCTGGACACCCCAATCAGACTGCAATTTTCGCAAATTCTGGCTTACGTGCCAAATTTCACAAAATTCCCAATATCCCAAGCACCTCCTTTTTGCGACGAAACACTTAAAATAATCGGAATAAGAATAATAAGAATAATTAAAGCTGCGAGCAGCGATGACCGGGCCCTCGCCATATGCACGTCGGGGTGCCGGCGGGACTCCGGCCTGCGCGGCCGAGATCGTCCGCGACCGTCGGACGGCGCGAGGACTCTGGTTGATGCTGCCATTCAGTTCTGTGACCGTCAGACACTGCATGCAGGTTCAGAGCATGGCCCCAACATACTTTTATGTAAGTCCATATGTGATACATGTTCCTCCCAAATTTCATAGATCTAGGTGAAACGTACTGCGAGGGCTGCTTCGTCAAAATTTTGTAGGGGGCGCTATTGAGCCGATTTGCCACTCTGAACCAATAAAATCATATTGTATCACTACATTTTGGGCTTTAAATGTGTATGCCAAGTTTGCTTATGTTTCGAGCATTTTTAGCCGGTCAAAATGACCTTCGTTGTTAACGGCGAAGAATGCGTCGCCACGGCAACAGCTTTTCACGAAACAACAAGCTTTGAGTAACTTTTCATCACAAAGGTCTTTAGACTGTACCGACCAAATTTGAAGTTGATCTGATTAATTCCCTAGGAGGAGTTCGTTGAAGTGCAGCGCCTGGATTTGACAAAAACGACACTAGAAATTCATAAAAAATTAAAAATGGCTGACTTCCGGTGGGGTTTAGAGCACGGCCCCAAGAGACTTTTATTTAAGTCCATATGTGATACATGTTCTTACCACATTTCATACATCTAGGTGAAACTTACTGCGAGGGCTGCTTCGTTGAAATTTTGTAGGGGGCGCTATTGAGCCGATTTGCCACTCTGAACCAATAAAATCATATTATATAACTACATTTTGGGCTTTAAATGTGTATGCCAAGTTTGCTTATGTTTCGAGCATTTTTAGCCGGTCAAAATGACCTTCGTTGTTAACGGCGAAGAATGCGTCGCCACGGCAACAGCTTTTCACGAAACAACAAGCTTTGAGTAACTTTTCATCACAAAGGTCTTTAGACTGTACCGACCAAATTTGAAGTTGATCTGATTAATTCCCTAGGAGGAGTTCGTTAAAGTGCAGCGCCTGGAAATGACAAAAACGACACTAGAAATTCATAAAAAATTCTAAATGGCTGACTTCCGGTTGGGTTTAGAGCAAGGCCCCAAGAGACTTTTATTGAAGTGCATATGTGATACATGTTCCTACCAAATGTCATACATCTAGGTCAAACGTACTGCGAGGGCTGCTTCGTCGAAATTTTGTAGGGGGCGCTATTGAGCCGATTTGCCACTCTGAACCAATAAAATCATATTATATAACTACATTTCGGGCTTGTAATCTGCTTGCCAAGTTTGCTTATGTTTCGAGCATTTTTAGCCTCTCAAAATGACCGTCGTTGTTAACGGCGAAGACTGCATCGCCACGGCAACGGCTTTTCACGAAACAACAAACTTTGAGTAACTTTTCATCACAAAGGTCTTTAGACTGTATCGACCAAATTTGAAGTTGATCTGATTAATTCCCGAGGAGGAGTTCGTTAAAGTGCAGCGCCTGGAAATGACAGAAACGACACTAGAAATTCATAGAAAATTCAAAATGGCTGACTTCCGGTGGGGTTTAGAGCATGGCCCCAAGAGACTTTTATTGAAGTCCATATGTGATACATGTTGCTACCAAATTTCATACATCTAGGTCAAACGTACTGTGAGGGCAGCTTCGTCGAAAGTTTGTAGGGGGCGCTATTGAGCCGATTTGCCACTCTGAACCAATACAATCATATTCTACAACTACATTTCGGGCTTGTAATCTGCTTGCCAAGTTTGCTTATGTTTCGAGCATTTTTAGCCTCTCAAAACGACCTTCGTTGTTAACGGCGAAGACTGCATCGCCACGGCAACGGCGTTCGACAAAACATCAAAAGCTTCATGATCTGGCATTATGAACTTCTTGTATTTGTGTGGAACAAATTTGCTATTGATTTGATTTACCTGCTAAGAGAAACAAGCCAAAGTATAAAGACTTTAACTTCCTGTTACCAGTAGGTGGCGCTATGACTATGATTCAAAATTGGCCTGCGGATGTCTTCAGGCCTGGAGTCTAATCAAGCATGTGAAATCTGGTAAAGATCTGATGATGTGGAGTCGAGATACATCAGTTTATTCGTTCATGGCGAAGGATCGAAATTCGCCGAGCTGCCACGTCGCCGCCCTTCAGTAACTTCTTACAATTTTCACAATGAAGCATTATCAAGGTCTTAAGGCTGTTCTGCCAACATTTGAGAGGGATCTGATTAATCTGTGAGGAGCAGGATGTCAAAGTACACAACGTACAACTTCCGGTTGCCACTAGGTGGCGCTATCACGAGGATTCTAAATTATCATATAGATGTGTTCCGGGTCAGGATGTTATGACATATTAGGAATTTGGAGCAGATTCGACAATGTACGGCCGAGTTACAACAACTTCCTGTTTCGCGGCGAATGGTGTTTTTTTGATGCCACGCCACGGCCACATAGTTCGATAACTTTTTGATCTTTGAGTAACTTTTCACTGCCAAGGTCTCAAGAGCAGACTAGCCGAATCTGAAGTCAATCGGGTCAAATCTCTGGGAGGAGTTCGTCAAAGTATGACGCCTTGAAACGGTCAAAAAACGTCATAAAAGTAAAAATGGCTGACTTCCTGTTTGGTTTAGAGAAACATTCCAAGAGGATTTTTTGTGCGTCTCATCACAATCCACATTCCCACCAAATTCCATACAGCTAGGTGAAACCCGATGTTGGGGCTACTCAATAGGGGGCGCTAGCGAGCCAATATTTCATACCGCAGCTGGACACCCCAATCAGACTGCAATTTTCGCAAATTCTGGCTTACGTGCCAAATTTCACAAAATTCCCAATATCCCAAGCACCTCCTTTTTGCGACGAAACACTTAAAATAATCGGAATAATAATAAGAATAAGAATAAGAATAATAATAAACATTAGAAATACAATAGGTCCTCCGCTCCGACTACGTCGGTGCTCGGGCCCTAATTAAAGCTGCGAGCAGCGATGACCGGGCCCTCGCCATATGCACGTCGGGGTGCCGGCGGGACTCCGGCCTGCGCGGCCGAGATCGTCCGCGACCGTCGGACGGCGCGAGGACTCTGGTTGATGCTGCCATTCAGTTCTGTGACCGTCAGACACTGCATGCAGGTTCAGAGCATGGCCCCAACATACTTTTATGTAAGTCCATATGTGATACATGTTCCTCCCAAATTTCATAGATCTAGGTGAAACGTACTGCGAGGGCTGCTTCGTCGAAATTTTGTAGGGGGCGCTATTGAGCCGATTTGCCACTCTGAACCAATAAAATCATATTGTATCACTACATTTTGGGCTTTAAATGTGTATGCCAAGTTTGCTTATGTTTCGAGCATTTTTAGCCGGTCAAAATGACCTTCGTTGTTAACGGCGAAGAATGCGTCGCCACGGCAACAGCTTTTCACGAAACAACAAGCTTTGAGTAACTTTTCATCACAAAGGTCTTTAGACTGTACCGACCAAATTTGAAGTTGATCTGATTAATTCCCTAGGAGGAGTTCGTTGAAGTGCAGCGCCTGGATTTGACAAAAACGACACTAGAAATTCATAAAAAATTAAAAATGGCTGACTTCCGGTGGGGTTTAGAGCACGGCCCCAAGAGACTTTTATTTAAGTCCATATGTGATACATGTTCTTACCACATTTCATACATCTAGGTGAAACTTACTGCGAGGGCTGCTTCGTTGAAATTTTGTAGGGGGCGCTATTGAGCCGATTTGCCACTCTGAACCAATAAAATCATATTATATAACTACATTTTGGGCTTTAAATGTGTATGCCAAGTTTGCTTATGTTTCGAGCATTTTTAGCCGGTCAAAATGACCTTCGTTGTTAACGGCGAAGAATGCGTCGCCACGGCAACAGCTTTTCACGAAACAACAAGCTTTGAGTAACTTTTCATCACAAAGGTCTTTAGACTGTACCGACCAAATTTGAAGTTGATCTGATTAATTCCCTAGGAGGAGTTCGTTAAAGTGCAGCGCCTGGAAATGACAAAAACGACACTAGAAATTCATAAAAAATTCTAAATGGCTGACTTCCGGTTGGGTTTAGAGCAAGGCCCCAAGAGACTTTTATTGAAGTGCATATGTGATACATGTTCCTACCAAATGTCATACATCTAGGTCAAACGTACTGCGAGGGCTGCTTCGTCGAAATTTTGTAGGGGGCGCTATTGAGCCGATTTGCCACTCTGAACCAATAAAATCATATTATATAACTACATTTCGGGCTTGTAATCTGCTTGCCAAGTTTGCTTATGTTTCGAGCATTTTTAGCCTCTCAAAATGACCGTCGTTGTTAACGGCGAAGACTGCATCGCCACGGCAACGGCTTTTCACGAAACAACAAGCTTTGAGTAACTTTTCATCACAAAGGTCTTTAGACTGTATCGACCAAATTTGAAGTTGATCTGATTAATTCCCGAGGAGGAGTTCGTTAAAGTGCAGCGCCTGGAAATGACAGAAACGACACTAGAAATTCATAGAAAATTCAAAATGGCTGACTTCCGGTGGGGTTTAGAGCATGGCCCCAAGAGACTTTTATTTAAGTACATATGTGATACATGTTCTTACCACATTTCATACATCTAGGTGAAACTTACTGCGAGGGCTGCTTCGTTGAAATTTTGTAGGGGGCGCTATTGAGCCGATTTGCCACTCTGAACCAATAAAATCATATTATATAACTACATTTCGGGCTTGTAATCTGCTTGCCAAGTTTGCTTATGTTTCGAGCATTTTTAGCCTCTCAAAATGACCGTCGTTGTTAACGGCGAAGACTGCATCGCCACGGCAACGGCTTTTCACGAAACAACAAGCTTTGAGTAACTTTTCATCACAAAGGTCTTTAGACTGTATCGACCAAATTTGAAGTTGATCTGATTAATTCCCGAGGAGGAGTTCGTTAAAGTGCAGCGCCTGGAAATGACAGAAACGACACTAGAAATTCATAGAAAATTCAAAATGGCTGACTTCCGGTGGGGTTTAGAGCATGGCCCCAAGAGACTTTTATTGAAGTCCATATGTGATACATGTTGCTACCAAATTTCATACATCTAGGTCAAACGTACTGTGAGGGCAGCTTCGTCGAAAGTTTGTAGGGGGCGCTATTGAGCCGATTTGCCACTCTGAACCAATACAATCATATTCTACAACTACATTTCGGGCTTGTAATCTGCTTGCCAAGTTTGCTTATGTTTCGAGCATTTTTAGCCTCTCAAAACGACCTTCGTTGTTAACGGCGAAGACTGCATCGCCACGGCAACGGCGTTCGACAAAACATCAAAAGCTTCATGATCTGGCATTATGAACTTCTTGTATTTGTGTGGAACAAATTTGATATTGATTTGATTTACCTGCTAAGAGAAACAAGCCAAAGTATAAAGACTTTAACTTCCTGTTACCAGTAGGTGGCGCTATGACTATGATTCAAAATTGGCCTGCGGATGTCTTCAGGCCTGGAGTCTAATCAAGCATGTGAAATCTGGTAAAGATCTGATGATGTGGAGTCGAGATACATCAGTTTATTCGTTCATGGCGAAGGATCGAAATTCGCCGAGCTGCCACGTCGCCGCCCTTCAGTAACTTCTTACAATTTTCACAATGAAGCATTATCAAGGTCTTAAGGCTGTTCTGCCAACATTTGAGAGGGATCTGATTAATCTGTGAGGAGCAGGATGTCAAAGTACACAACGTACAACTTCCGGTTGCCACTAGGTGGCGCTATCACGAGGATTCTAAATTATCATATAGATGTGTTCCGGGTCAGGATGTTATGACATATTAGGAATTTGGAGCAGATTCGACAATGTACGGCCGAGTTACAACAACTTCCTGTTTCGCGGCGAATGGTGTTTTTTTGATGCCACGCCACGGCCACATAGTTCGATAACTTTTTGATCTTTGAGTAACTTTTCACTGCCAAGGTCTCAAGAGCAGACTAGCCGAATCTGAAGTCAATCGGGTCAAATCTCTGGGAGGAGTTCGTCAAAGTATGACGCCTTGAAACGGTCAAAAAACGTCATAAAAGTAAAAATGGCTGACTTCCTGTTTGGTTTAGAGAAACATTCCAAGAGGATTTTTTGTGCGTCTCATCACAATCCACATTCCCACCAAATTTCATACAGCTAGGTGAAACCCGATGTTGGGGCTACTCAATAGGGGGCGCTAGCGAGCCAATATTTCATACCGCAGCTGGACACCCCAATCAGACTGCAATTTTCGCAAATTCTGGCTTACGTGCCAAATTTCACAAAATTCCCAATATCCCAAGCACCTCCTTTTTGCGACGAAACACTTAAAATAATCGGAATAATAATAAGAATTAAAGCTGCGAGCAGCGATGACCGGGCCCTCGCCATATGCACGTCGGGGTGCCGGCGGGACGCCGGCCTGCGCGGACGAGAACGTCCGCGACCGTCGGACGGCGCGAGGACTCTGGTTGATGCTGCCATTCAGTTCTGTGACCGTCAGACACTGCATGCAGGTTTAGAGCATGGCCCCAACATACTTTTATTTAAGTCCATATGTGATACATGTTCCTACCAAATTTCATACATCTAGGTCAAACGTACTGCGAGGGCTGCTTCGTCGAAATTTTGTAGGGGGCACTATTGAGCCGATTTGCCACTCTGAACCAATAAAATCATATTATATAACTACATTTTGGGCTTTAAATGTGTATGCCAAGTTTGCTTACGTTTTGAGCATGTTTAGCCCCTCAAAAACACCTTAATATTTTATGGTGACGAATGCGTCGCCACGGCAACAGCTTTTCACGAAACAAGCTTTGAGTAACTTTTCATCACAAAGGTCTTTAGACTGTACCGACCAAATTTGAAGTTGATCTGATTAATTCCCTAGGAGGAGTTTGTTAAAGTGCAGCGCCTGGAAATGACAAAAACGACACTAGAAATTCATAACAAATTCAAAATGGCTGACTTCCGGTGGGGTTTAGAGCACGGCCCCAAGAGACTTTTATTTAAGTCCATATGTGATACATGTTCTTACCACATTTCATACATCTAGGTGAAACTTACTGCGAGGGCTGCTTCGTTGAAATTTTGTAGGGGGCGCTATTGAGCCGATTTGCCACTCTGAACCAATAAAATCATATTATATAACTACATTTTGGGCTTTAAATGTGTATGCCAAGTTTGCTTATGTTTCGAGCATTTTTAGCCGGTCAAAATGACCTTCGTTGTTAACGGCGAAGAATGCGTCGCCACGGCAACAGCTTTTCACGAAACAACAAGCTTTGAGTAACTTTTCATCACAAAGGTCTTTAGACTGTACCGACCAAATTTGAAGTTGATCTGATTAATTCCCTAGGAGGAGTTCGTTAAAGTGCAGCGCCTGGAAATGACAAAAACGACACTAGAAATTCATAAAAAATTCAAAATGGCTGACTTCCGGTTGGGTTTAGAGCAAGGCCCCAAGAGACTTTTATTGAAGTGCATATGTGATACATGTTCCTACCAAATGTCATACATCTAGGTCAAACGTACTGCGAGGGCTGCTTCGTCGAAATTTTGTAGGGGGCGCTATTGAGCCGATTTGCCACTCTGAACCAATAAAATCATATTATGTAACTACATTTCGGGCTTGTAATCTGCTTGCCAAGTTTGCTTATGTTTCGAGCATTTTTAGCCTCTCAAAATGACCTTCGTTGTTAACGGCGAAGACTGCATCGCCACGGCAACAGCTTTTCACGAAACAACAAGCTTTGAGTAACTTTTCATCACAAAGGTCTTTAGACTGTATCGACCAAATTTGAAGTTGATCTGATTAATTCCCGAGGAGGAGTTCGTTAAAGTGCAGCGCCTGGAAATGACAGAAACGACACTAGAAATTCATAGAAAATTCAAAATGGCTGACTTCCGGTGGGGTTTAGAGCATGGCCCCAAGAGACTTTTATTGAAGTCCATATGTGATACATGTTGCTTCCAAATTTCATACATCTAGGTCAAACGTACTGTGAGGGCAGCTTCGTCGAAAGTTTGTAGGGGGCGCTATTGAGCCGATTTGCCACTCTGAACCAATACAATCATATTCTACAACTACATTTCGGGCTTGTAATCTGCTTGCCAAGTTTGCTTATGTTTCGAGCATTTTTAGCCTCTCAAAACGACCTTCGTTGTTAACGGCGAAGACTGCATCGCCACGGCAACGGCGTTCGACAAAACATCAAAAGCTTCATGATCTGGCATTATGAAGTTCTTGTATTTGTGTGGAAGAAATTTGATATTGATTTGATTTACCTGCTAAGAGAAACAAGCCAAAGTATAAAGACTTTAACTTCCTGTTACCAGTAGGTGGCGCTATGACTATGATTCAAAATTGGCCTGCGGATGTCTTCAGGCCTGGAGTCTAATCAAGCATGTGAAATCTGGTAAAGATCTGATGATGTGGAGTCGAGATACATCAGTTTATTCGTTCATGGCGAAGGATCGAAATTCGCCGAGCTGCCACGTCGCCGCCCTTCAGTAACTTCTTACAATTTTCACAATGAAGCATTATCAAGGTCTTAAGGCTGTTCTGCCAACATTTGAGAGGGATCTGATTAATCTGTGAGGAGCAGGATGTCAAAGTACACAACGTACAACTTCCGGTTGCCACTAGGTGGCGCTATCACGAGGATTCTAAATTATCATATAGATGTGTTCCGGGTCAGGATGTTATGACATATTAGGAATTTGGAGCAGATTCGACAATGTACGGCCGAGTTACAACAACTTCCTGTTTCGCGGCGAATGGTGTTTTTTTGATGCCACGCCACGGCCACATAGTTCGATAACTTTTTGATCTTTGAGTAACTTTTCACTGCCAAGGTCTCAAGAGCAGACTAGCCGAATCTGAAGTCAATCGGGTCAAATCTCTGGGAGGAGTTCGTCAAAGTATGACGCCTTGAAACGGTCAAAAAACGTCATAAAAGTAAAAATGGCTGACTTCCTGTTTGGTTTAGAGAAACATTCCAACAGGATTTTTTGTGCGTCTCATCACAATCCACATTCCCACCAAATTTCATACAGCTAGGTGAAACCCGATGTTGGGGCTACTCAATAGGGGGCGCTAGCGAGCCAATATTTCATACCGCAGCTGGACACCCCAATCAGACTGCAATTTTCGCAAATTCTGGCTTACGTGCCAAATTTCACAAAATTCCCAATATCCCAAGCACCTCCTTTTTGCGACGAAACACTTAAAATAATCGGAATAAGAATAATAAGAATAATTAAAGCTGCGAGCAGCGATGACCGGGCCCTCGCCATATGCACGTCGGGGTGCCGGCGGGACTCCGGCCTGCGCGGCCGAGATCGTCCGCGACCGTCGGACGGCGCGAGGACTCTGGTTGATGCTGCCATTCAGTTCTGTGACCGTCAGACACTGCATGCAGGTTCAGAGCATGGCCCCAACATACTTTTATGTAAGTCCATATGTGATACATGTTCCTCCCAAATTTCATAGATCTAGGTGAAACGTACTGCGAGGGCTGCTTCGTCGAAATTTTGTAGGGGGCGCTATTGAGCCGATTTGCCACTCTGAACCAATAAAATCATATTGTATCACTACATTTTGGGCTTTAAATGTGTATGCCAAGTTTGCTTATGTTTCGAGCATTTTTAGCCGGTCAAAATGACCTTCGTTGTTAACGGCGAAGAATGCGTCGCCACGGCAACAGCTTTTCACGAAACAACAAGCTTTGAGTAACTTTTCATCACAAAGGTCTTTAGACTGTACCGACCAAATTTGAAGTTGATCTGATTAATTCCCTAGGAGGAGTTCGTTGAAGTGCAGCGCCTGGATTTGACAAAAACGACACTAGAAATTCATAAAAAATTAAAAATGGCTGACTTCCGGTGGGGTTTAGAGCACGGCCCCAAGAGACTTTTATTTAAGTCCATATGTGATACATGTTCTTACCACATTTCATACATCTAGGTGAAACTTACTGCGAGGGCTGCTTCGTTGAAATTTTGTAGGGGGCGCTATTGAGCCGATTTGCCACTCTGAACCAATAAAATCATATTATATAACTACATTTTGGGCTTTAAATGTGTATGCCAAGTTTGCTTATGTTTCGAGCATTTTTAGCCGGTCAAAATGACCTTCGTTGTTAACGGCGAAGAATGCGTCGCCACGGCAACAGCTTTTCACGAAACAACAAGCTTTGAGTAACTTTTCATCACAAAGGTCTTTAGACTGTACCGACCAAATTTGAAGTTGATCTGATTAATTCCCTAGGAGGAGTTCGTTAAAGTGCAGCGCCTGGAAATGACAAAAACGACACTAGAAATTCATAAAAAATTCTAAATGGCTGACTTCCGGTTGGGTTTAGAGCAAGGCCCCAAGAGACTTTTATTGAAGTGCATATGTGATACATGTTCCTACCAAATGTCATACATCTAGGTCAAACGTACTGCGAGGGCTGCTTCGTCGAAATTTTGTAGGGGGCGCTATTGAGCCGATTTGCCACTCTGAACCAATAAAATCATATTATATAACTACATTTCGGGCTTGTAATCTGCTTGCCAAGTTTGCTTATGTTTCGAGCATTTTTAGCCTCTCAAAATGACCGTCGTTGTTAACGGCGAAGACTGCATCGCCACGGCAACGGCTTTTCACGAAACAACAAGCTTTGAGTAACTTTTCATCACAAAGGTCTTTAGACTGTATCGACCAAATTTGAAGTTGATCTGATTAATTCCCGAGGAGGAGTTCGTTAAAGTGCAGCGCCTGGAAATGACAGAAACGACACTAGAAATTCATAGAAAATTCAAAATGGCTGACTTCCGGTGGGGTTTAGAGCATGGCCCCAAGAGACTTTTATTTAAGTACATATGTGATACATGTTCTTACCACATTTCATACATCTAGGTGAAACTTACTGCGAGGGCTGCTTCGTTGAAATTTTGTAGGGGGCGCTATTGAGCCGATTTGCCACTCTGAACCAATAAAATCATATTATATAACTACATTTCGGGCTTGTAATCTGCTTGCCAAGTTTGCTTATGTTTCGAGCATTTTTAGCCTCTCAAAATGACCGTCGTTGTTAACGGCGAAGACTGCATCGCCACGGCAACGGCTTTTCACGAAACAACAAGCTTTGAGTAACTTTTCATCACAAAGGTCTTTAGACTGTATCGACCAAATTTGAAGTTGATCTGATTAATTCCCGAGGAGGAGTTCGTTAAAGTGCAGCGCCTGGAAATGACAGAAACGACACTAGAAATTCATAGAAAATTCAAAATGGCTGACTTCCGGTGGGGTTTAGAGCATGGCCCCAAGAGACTTTTATTGAAGTCCATATGTGATACATGTTGCTACCAAATTTCATACATCTAGGTCAAACGTACTGTGAGGGCAGCTTCGTCGAAAGTTTGTAGGGGGCGCTATTGAGCCGATTTGCCACTCTGAACCAATACAATCATATTCTACAACTACATTTCGGGCTTGTAATCTGCTTGCCAAGTTTGCTTATGTTTCGAGCATTTTTAGCCTCTCAAAACGACCTTCGTTGTTAACGGCGAAGACTGCATCGCCACGGCAACGGCGTTCGACAAAACATCAAAAGCTTCATGATCTGGCATTATGAACTTCTTGTATTTGTGTGGAACAAATTTGATATTGATTTGATTTACCTGCTAAGAGAAACAAGCCAAAGTATAAAGACTTTAACTTCCTGTTACCAGTAGGTGGCGCTATGACTATGATTCAAAATTGGCCTGCGGATGTCTTCAGGCCTGGAGTCTAATCAAGCATGTGAAATCTGGTAAAGATCTGATGATGTGGAGTCGAGATACATCAGTTTATTCGTTCATGGCGAAGGATCGAAATTCGCCGAGCTGCCACGTCGCCGCCCTTCAGTAACTTCTTACAATTTTCACAATGAAGCATTATCAAGGTCTTAAGGCTGTTCTGCCAACATTTGAGAGGGATCTGATTAATCTGTGAGGAGCAGGATGTCAAAGTACACAACGTACAACTTCCGGTTGCCACTAGGTGGCGCTATCACGAGGATTCTAAATTATCATATAGATGTGTTCCGGGTCAGGATGTTATGACATATTAGGAATTTGGAGCAGATTCGACAATGTACGGCCGAGTTACAACAACTTCCTGTTTCGCGGCGAATGGTGTTTTTTTGATGCCACGCCACGGCCACATAGTTCGATAACTTTTTGATCTTTGAGTAACTTTTCACTGCCAAGGTCTCAAGAGCAGACTAGCCGAATCTGAAGTCAATCGGGTCAAATCTCTGGGAGGAGTTCGTCAAAGTATGACGCCTTGAAACGGTCAAAAAACGTCATAAAAGTAAAAATGGCTGACTTCCTGTTTGGTTTAGAGAAACATTCCAAGAGGATTTTTTGTGCGTCTCATCACAATCCACATTCCCACCAAATTTCATACAGCTAGGTGAAACCCGATGTTGGGGCTACTCAATAGGGGGCGCTAGCGAGCCAATATTTCATACCGCAGCTGGACACCCCAATCAGACTGCAATTTTCGCAAATTCTGGCTTACGTGCCAAATTTCACAAAATTCCCAATATCCCAAGCACCTCCTTTTTGCGACGAAACACTTAAAATAATCGGAATAATAAGAATAAGAATAAGAATAATAATAAACATTAGAAATACAATAGGTCCTCCGCTCCGACTACGTCGGTGCTCGGGCCCTAATTAAAGCTGCGAGCAGCGATGACCGGGCCCTCGCCATATGCACGTCGGGGTGCCGGCGGGACTCCGGCCTGCGCGGCCGAGATCGTCCGCGACCGTCGGACGGCGCGAGGACTCTGGTTGATGCTGCCATTCAGTTCTGTGACCGTCAGACACTGCATGCAGGTTCAGAGCATGGCCCCAACATACTTTTATGTAAGTCCATATGTGATACATGTTCCTACCAAATTTCATACATCTAGGTGAAACGTACTGCGAGGGCTGCTTCGTCGAAATTTTGTAGGGGGCACTATTGAGCCGATTTGCCACTCTGAACCAATAAAATCATATTATATAACTACATTTTGGGCTTTAAATGTGTATGCCAAGTTTGCTTACGTTTTGAGCATGTTTAGCCCCTCAAAAACACCTTAATATTTTATGGTGACGAATGCGTCGCCACGGCAACAGCTTTTCACGAAACAAGCTTTGAGTAACTTTTCATCACAAAGGTCTTTAGACTGTACCGACCAAATTTGAAGTTGATCTGATTAATTCCCTAGGAGGAGTTTGTTAAAGTGCAGCGCCTGGAAATGACAAAAACGACACTAGAAATTCATAACAAATTCAAAATGGCTGACTTCCGGTGGGGTTTAGAGCACGGCCCCAAGAGACTTTTATTTAAGTCCATATGTGATACATGTTCTTACCACATTTCATACATCTAGGTGAAACTTACTGCGAGGGCTGCTTCGTTGAAATTTTGTAGGGGGCGCTATTGAGCCGATTTGCCACTCTGAACCAATAAAATCATATTATATAACTACATTTTGGGCTTTAAATGTGTATGCCAAGTTTGCTTATGTTTCGAGCATTTTTAGCCGGTCAAAATGACCTTCGTTGTTAACGGCGAAGAATGCGTCGCCACGGCAACAGCTTTTCACGAAACAACAAGCTTTGAGTAACTTTTCATCACAAAGGTCTTTAGACTGTACCGACCAAATTTGAAGTTGATCTGATTAATTCCCTAGGAGGAGTTCGTTAAAGTGCAGCGCCTGGAAATGACAAAAACGACACTAGAAATTCATAATAAATTCAAAATGGCTGACTTCCGGTTGGGTTTAGAGCATAGCCCCAAGAGACTTTTATTTAAGTCCATATGTGATGCATGTTCCTACCAAATGTCATACATCTAGGTCAAACATACTGCGAGGGCTGCTTCGTCGAAATTTAGTAGGGGGCGCTATTGAGCCGATTTGCCACTCTGAACCAATAAAATCATATTGTATAACTACATTTCGGGCTTGTAATCTGCTTGCCAAGTTTGCTTATGTTTCGAGCATTTTTAGCCTCTCAAAATGACCTTCGTTGTTAACGGCGAAGACTGCATCGCCACGGCAACGGCTTTTCACGAAACAACAAGCTTTGAGTAACTTTTCATCACAAAGGTCTTTAGACTGTATCGACCAAATTTGAAGTTGATCTGATTAATTCCCGAGGAGGAGTTCGTTAAAGTGCAGCGCCTGGAAATGACAGAAACGACACTAGAAATTCATAGAAAATTCAAAATGGCTGACTTCCGGTGGGGTTTAGAGCATGGCCCCAAGAGACTTTTATTGAAGTCCATATGTGATACATGTTGCTACCAAATTTCATACATCTAGGTCAAACGTACTGTGAGGGCAGCTTCGTCGAAAGTTTGTAGGGGGCGCTATTGAGCCGATTTGCCACTCTGAACCAATACAATCATATTCTACAACTACATTTCGGGCTTGTAATCTGCTTGCCAAGTTTGCTTATGTTTCGAGCATTTTTAGCCTCTCAAAACGACCTTCGTTGTTAACGGCGAAGACTGCATCGCCACGGCAACGGCGTTCGACAAAACATCAAAAGCTTCATGATCTGGCATTATGAACTTCTTGTATTTGTGTGGAACAAATTTGATATTGATTTGATTTACCTGCTAAGAGAAACAAGCCAAAGTATAAAGACTTTAACTTCCTGTTACCAGTAGGTGGCGCTATGACTATGATTCAAAATTGGCCTGCGGATGTCTTCAGGCCTGGAGTCTAATCAAGCATGTGAAATCTGGTAAAGATCTGATGATGTGGAGTCGAGATACATCAGTTTATTCGTTCATGGCGAAGGATCGAAATTCGCCGAGCTGCCACGTCGCCGCCCTTCAGTAACTTCTTACAATTTTCACAATGAAGCATTATCAAGGTCTTAAGGCTGTTCTGCCAACATTTGAGAGGGATCTGATTAATCTGTGAGGAGCAGGATGTCAAAGTACACAACGTACAACTTCCGGTTGCCACTAGGTGGCGCTATCACGAGGATTCTAAATTATCATATAGATGTGTTCCGGGTCAGGATGTTATGACATATTAGGAATTTGGAGCAGATTCGACAATGTACGGCCGAGTTACAACAACTTCCTGTTTCGCGGCGAATGGTGTTTTTTTGATGCCACGCCACGGCCACATAGTTCGATAACTTTTTGATCTTTGAGTAACTTTTCACTGCCAAGGTCTCAAGAGCAGACTAGCCGAATCTGAAGTCAATCGGGTCAAATCTCTGGGAGGAGTTCGTCAAAGTATGACGCCTTGAAACGGTCAAAAAACGTCATAAAAGTAAAAATGGCTGACTTCCTGTTTGGTTTAGAGAAACATTCCAAGAGGATTTTTTGTGCGTCTCATCACAATCCACATTCCCACCAAATTTCATACAGCTAGGTGAAACCCGATGTTGGGGCTACTCAATAGGGGGCGCTAGCGAGCCAATATTTCATACCGCAGCTGGACACCCCAATCAGACTGCAATTTTCGCAAATTCTGGCTTACGTGCCAAATTTCACAAAATTCCCAATATCCCAAGCACCTCCTTTTTGCGACGAAACACTTAAAATAATCGGAATAAGAATAATAAGAATAAGAATAAGAATAATAATAAACATTAGAAATACAATAGGTCCTCCGCTCCGACTACGTCGGTGCTCGGGCCCTAATAATAAACATTAGAAATACAATAGGTCCTCCGCTCCGACTACGTCGGTGCTCGGGCCCTAATAATAATAAACATTAGAAATACAATAGGTCCTCCGCTCCGACTACGTCGGTGCTCGGGCCCTAATAATAATAAGAATTAAAGCTGCGAGCAGCGATGACCGGGCCCTCGCCATATGCACGTCGGGGTGCCGGCGGGACTCCGGCCTGCACGGCCGAGAACGTCCGCGACCGTCGGACGGCGCGAGGACTCTGGTTGATGCTGCCATTCAGTTCTGTGATCGTCAGACACTGCATGCAGGTTTAGAGCATGGCCCCAAGATGCTTTTATTTAAGTCCATATGTGATACATGTTCCGACCAAATTCCATACATCTAGGTGAAACGTACTGCGAGGGCTGCTTCGTTGAAATTTTGTAGGGGGCGCTATTGAGACGATTTGCCACTCTGAACCAATAAAATCATATTATATAACTACATTTCAGGCTTGTAATCTGCTTGCCAAGTTTGCTTATGTTTCGAGCATATTTAGCCTCTCAAAATGACCTTCGTTGTTAACGGCGAAGACTGCATCGCCACCGCAACGGCTTTTCACGAAACAACAAGCTTTGAGTAACTTTTTATCACAAAGGTCTTTAGACTGTACCGACCAAATTTGAAGTTGATCTGATTAATTCCCGAGGAGGAGTTCGTTAAAGTGCAGCGCCTGGAAATGACAGAAACGACACTAGAAATTCATAGAAAATTCAAAATGGCTGACTTCCGGTGGGGTTTAGAGCATGGCCCCAAGAGACTTTTATTTAAGTCCATATGTGATACATGTTCCCACCACATTTCATACATCTAGGTGAAACGTACTGCGAGGGCTGCTTCATTGAAATTTTGTAGGGGGCGCTATTGAGCCGATTTGCCACTCTGAACCAATAAAGTCATATTCTATAACTACATTTCGGGCTTGTAATCTGCTTGCCAAGTTTGCTTATGTTTCGAGCATTTTTAGCCTCTCAAAATGACCTTCGTTGTTAACGGCGAAGACTGCATCGCCACGGCAACGGCGTTCGACGCAACATTAAAAGCTTCATGATCTGGCATTATGAACTTCTTATATTTGTGTGGAACAAATTTGATATTGATCTGATTTACCTACGAAGAGAAACAAGCCAAAGTATAAAGACTTTAACTTCCTGTTACCAGTAGGTGGCGCTATGACTATGATTCAAAATTGGCCTGCAGATGTCTTCAGGCCTGGAGTCTAATCAAACATGTGAAATCTGGTAAAGATCTGATGATGTGGAGTCGAGTTACATCAGTTTATTCGTTCATGGCGAAGGATCGAAATTCGCCGAGCCGCCACGTCGCCGCCCTTCAGTAACTTCTTACAATCTTCACAGTGAAGCATTATCAAGGTCTTAAGGCTGTTCTGCCAACATTTGAGAGGGATCTGATTAATCTGTGAGGAGCAGGATGTCAAAGTACACAACGTACAACTTCCGTTTGCCACTAGGTGGCGCTATCACTATGATTCTAAATTATCATATGGATGTGTTCCGGGTCAGGATGTTATGACATATGAGAGATTTGGAGCAGATTCGACAATGTACGGCCGAGTTACAACAACTTCCTGTTTTGTGGCGAATGGTGTTTTTTTGATGCCACGCCACGGCCACATAGTTCGATAACTTTTTGATCTTTGAGTAACTTTTCACTGCCAAGGTCTCAAGAGCAGACTAGCCGAATCTGAAGTCAATCGGGTCAAATCTCTGTGAGGAGTTCGTTAAAGTATGACGCCTTGAAACGGTCAAAAAACGTCATAAAAGTAAAAATGGCTGACTTCCTGTTTGGTTTAGAGAAACATTCCAAGAGGATTTTTTGTGCGTCTCATCACAATCCACATTCCCACCAAATTTCATACAGCTAGGTGAAACCTGATGTTGGGGCTACTTAATAGGGGGCGCTAGCGAGCCAATATTTCATACCGCAGCTGGACACCCAAATCAGACTGCAATTTTCGCAAATTCTGGCTTACGTGCCAAATTTCACAAAATTCCCAATATCCCAAGCACCTCCTTTTTGCGACGAAACACTAAAAATAAGAAGAATAATTAAAGCTGCGAGCAGCGATGACCGGGCCCTCGCCATGTGCACGTCGGGGTGCCTGCGGGACTCCGGCCTGCGCGGCCGAGAACGTCTGCGACCGTCGGACGGCGCGAGGACTCTGGTTGATGCTGCCATTCAGTTCTGTGACCGTCAGACACTGCATGCAGGTTTAGAGCATGGCCCCAATATACTTTTATTTAAGTCCATATGTGATACATGTTCCTTCCAAATTTCATACATCTAGGTCAAACGTACTGCGAGGGCTGCTTCGTCGAAAGTTTGTAGGGGGCGCTATTGAGCCGATTTGCCACTCTGAACCAATAAAATCATATTATATCACTACATTTCGGGCTTGTAATTTGCTTGCCAAGTTTGCTTATGTTTCGAGCATTTTTAACCTGTCAAAATGACCTTCGTTGTTAACGGCGAAGAATGCGTCGCCGCGGCAACAGCTTTTCACGAAACAACAAGCTTTGAGTAACTTTTCATCACAAAGGTCTTTAGACTGTATCGACCAAATTTGAAGTTGATCTGATTAATTCCCTAGGAGGAGTTCGTTAAAGTGCAGCGCCTGGAAATGACAAAAATAACACTAGAAATTCATAAAACATTCAAAATGGCTGACTTCCGGTTGGGTTTAGAGCATGGCCAATCAGACACCCCAATCAGACTGCAATTTTCGCAAATTCTGGCTTACGTGCCAAATTTCACAAAATTCCCAATATCCCAAGCACCTCCTTTTTGCCATGAAAGTGGCGGAAGAATAATAATAATTAAAGCTGCGAGCAGCGATGACCGGGCCCTCGCCATATGCACGTCGGGGTGCCGGCGGGACTCCGGCCTGCGCAGCCGAGAACGTCCGCGACCGTCGGACGGCGCGAGGACTCTGGTTGATGCTGCCATTCAGTTCTGTGATCATCAGACACTGCATGCAGGTTTAGAGCATGGCCCCAACATACTTTTATTGAAGTCCACATGTGATACATGTTCCTAGCAAATATCATACATCTAGGTGAAACATACTGCGAGGGCTGCTTCGTCTAAATTTTGTAGGGGGCGCTATTGAGCCGATTTGCCATTCTGAACCAATACAATCATAGTATATAACTACATGTTGGGCTTTAAATGTGTATGCCAAGTTTGCTTATGTTTTGAGCATTTTTAGCCCCTCAAAACACCTTAATATTTCATGGTGAAGAATGTGTCGCCATGGCAACAGATTTTCACGAAACAACAAGCTTTGAGTAACTTTTCATCACAAAGGTCTTTAGACTGTACCGACCAAATTTGAAGTTGATCTGATTAATTCCCTAGGAGAAGTTCGTTAAAGTGCAGAGCCTGGAAATGACAAAAACGACACTAGAAATTCATAAAAAAATCAAAATGGCTGACTTCCGGTTGGGTTTAGAGCATTGCCCCAAGAGACTATTATGTAAGTCCATATGTGATACATGTTCCTACCAAATTCCATACATCTAGGTCAAACGTACTGCGAGGGCTGCTTCGTCGAAATTTTGTAGGGGGCGCTATTGAGCCGATTTGCCACTCTGAACCAATAAAATCATATTCTATAACTACATTTCGGGCTTGTAATCTGCTTGCCAAGTTTGCTTATGTTTCGAGCATTTTTAGCCTCTCAAAATGACCTTGAAAACGGCGGTTAATGCGGCTCGGAACGGGAACGGGAGTCTGACCTTTCCTCTGCCTCCTAAGAGGGTTGAAAGGGCAGTCCATCAGGTCACGGTTCGCCTTCTGGACAATCCGAGGCCCTCTAAAGGCCAGGCGGGTTCCCATAAACTGTTCATACCATTCAGGGAGACGGCATTCCAAACTGTGGTCTACTTAGTCCATTTCTGGCCAGATCATTCCGTCATGGGGTGTGGTGGAAGACTCAAACGCAGACCAGACCAGAAGTAGAGTGTGTGGTAGAATATTTCCTTTAACAGTTCAGGTGAAGTTGGTTTTATCCAAAGTGTTCAAAATAGACAGAGTCTTGATGAATGATCAAAGTTTCAGAAAGTCAATTTAATGTTTGCAAACAGAGAACACAACCACAGCCACGTATCACAGTGAAATGTGCTCATGCTCAGGGGACAGCAAATCAAAACAAGGTATTTATACAGGCAACACAGAGAAGACAAGATAAGACAGAGGAGACGGGGAAGACAGGTGGGGGCCAGTGTTCTGGTGCGAACTCTCACAGACAGTAGGTCTTCAGCAAATGTTTAGGCTAACAGAAAGAACAGTTGATTACTTAAGAACACTCTGGTCGCTTGTCCAAAATAAGATAGAAAGTGACCTCTGTATCAGAACGAACATGTCAATGTGTTCAGACATCCAGACGCCTGTGAAAATGAACTTTCTAACAGCACATATCATCAGAGAATATGAGGACATGTTAAAACATTTTTTACCATCACACTCCACTCTTTTGGTTACAACATAACCACAATTAAACATAGTAAAAAATGTTCAAATACTAACTAGAGAACAAAGGGTAGACCGCCTTTGCCTCTCAGACCCCAGAGGATTATTCTGCCTCTGTTTTGAGGGGTCTGTTCCAAGCTAGATCATGAAAGAAAACATAAAACAAATCAATGATGTTGGCGAGAAGAGGGTTGTTCTGCTCTTCGTTTCCCTCAGTTTCCTCTCCATCCTGCTGGAGATCTGTAGTACACTAGAGTTTGTTTCGTCATATCAACATCAATTCATCGCTGCAGTAATCTCCTCAAACATGGTATGAAAGTACATTCAAGATGAACCAAACACTTTTGTAGACCCCTCCTCTCTCCGCCAGCAGCACGTCTTGACCCCTCTACGTATTGTTGCCCACCAAAATAGTACCGTTTCAAACCCCGCAGCAATTTGATTTCCCCTCGGGACTCCAATGTCATCTATGTACACAGACTGACTGAAACTGCCAGATGGGCTGACCGTTGTGTGGTCTGTCTCTAGGAGGTTACGCAGGGAGGCAATATCCATAGTCAATGCATCGAATGACCTCACCAACTGTGCCAATGCACGAGTTCCACTCCACTGCTTCGCTTACCTCCACAGAACCATCAGGTGCCAGCCCTGGGCATCGTCCATATTCATCAGCTGTCTGTGTGATGTTTCTACATAGTTTGCTGCATCGGGTGAGAAACAGGATGTCATTTTGTTTAATCAGGTGGCAACAGATAGTGCAGAGTGATACAATTGTCGCTACTAGACAGTTTGAGGAGGAGAAAACTATTTGTAAGGCACATTTGAAACCTGTTTGGTCAATTTCTGGTGTCATGTGGAACAGAATTGTTCCCAGCGTGTAATGTTCGTTTGGTTGTATTTTCCTATTTATTGATGGTCAATTTTATCTTCTCAATTTCTCGCTATAATATTGAATTAATTATTATTGATTCCGATTCTGATTCTGATTAAAGCAAAGCATAGCAAAGCAAAACATAGTTCCCCTTATCCCACATAGCCCTGGCTGTCTAAAGTTATCAATTTCTGCGATGTTAGTTGTATCACTGAGCTCTTTTGTTTCTTACAGACACCACTAACCCCTCTGAGCGTGTTAGTATCTTCACTGGTCAGACAAATGGCCACAGAGGCTTCAAATCCCTGTTCTTCCAGACTCACCCAGAGGGAAACAGGTGCCCCAAGATTAGGAGTTATCAGTGCAACTATTTTGTTGTTTTCTTTCTCTGCTATGTGGACAGCTGGTGTGCTGGTGTGCTGAGAACTTGAAACGGTCGGTGCATTCCAAGTTGTCGTAACCTTGTGCGTGGACTATTATGATCCTCCCGAGTGGAAGAGACAACAATTTATTTTCTTTTTAACATTTTTCTTTATCCCATTATGTTCATCTTGTCCAACCAATGATTTAGGCTCGGCAAGATATGTGTTCTCAATTTTTTAGTTAATTGTACCATTAGTTATTTCAATTAACCCTGCTGACTGTGGGTGATAAGAGCAATGATATTTCGTGTTTATTCCAAATACCTCAGCCAAATGTTTTATTACTTTGTTTACAAAATGTATATCATTATCACAATAATTTATTACTGGTATTTCAAAATGTTCCTTATCCTTAGTCAAAGCTTTTGCTTCCGTACTGACATCTTGATCAGTTTAAAGTATCTGTCAATTATTGTCAAACAATATTTCTTCTCTTCATATTAGTTTAGTTCAATGAAATCCATGCAAATATGTTGAAATGGATTATATTTTCAGTAGTTTTTTGAAACCTGGCTGCAATTGAAACCTGGCTGCAAAGACCCTCTTTATCATAGATACCTTCCCCCATGTTGAGACATGGTCCAACCCATGGCTCAATCGTATATCTATATAAGGTCTTAGGTAATATTAGTTTGCCCTCAGGTCATTCCCAGAAAGTTTGTTTATTCTGCAGTTTTGTTTGCATGTATTTTAAGATCTCGTAATCTAAATGTTGGCCTTCAAAAGAAAATTTGGTATCAATTCTCTATGTATAATAGGTTTGTTAGTTTTTCTAATTGCAGAAATGCAGAAAATTGATTAATATATCAATTGAATGTGGTTCAATCAAAGGCAGCAGCAAACAGAAAAGTCTTCAATCTTGATTTAAAGGAGCTGAGGGTCTCAGCAGACCTGCAGCTTTCTGGGACTTTGTTCCTTTTGTTGTTGTTTTTGAGTGCTAATGAGAAATGGAATATCGTTCTGTACCTTTGTAGAGAAAAGAAATTATTTAACCTTATATCAGTTTGAGTTACCCACACCTTTAGCATAGAGTGGCATATTTAGTTAAATGTATCATAAAAACACAAAAAAAACATAATTCTGTCCTATTTTCTCCTTTTAAATTTCATCGTGTTCTGTTTTCTGCTGAGGAAATCTTTTTTTTTTTTTTTTTTACTGCTGAGCAAACACATGTAAGCATGAGTATGCATAGTTACTATCTGTATCGATAGTGATGACCTTGTCTTTTCTCAGTTCGCCTCTGTGAGAGTCATTCGTTCTGCAGCTTTGTGCTGGAAAAAATGTTTGAGACTCAAATTTTAACACTTTATTGTTTGTCACCATTGCATATCCCGTTGCATTTTTACCATCTAATTTCTTCTTACACGAGTCATCAACAAGCATAGTCAGATCTGCGTCTTCAAATGGAATGTAAACCCCCTCTGTAGTCTACTGTTTGTGTGAATGGCCTGTCATAATTTGGCAATCCCAACACTGATGGACTTGTTAACATCTTATTTAATATCATGTAAAGCTTCGTCTGCTTCAAGAGTTCAGCACAATTTGTCGTGTGCTGCCCTAGGTTTATCATAAATCAATTTTGATAAAGGTTTAGCTAATTCATCGTAATTAGGAACCCAACTTTTACAGAAATTAGTCATTGCTGAGAATGACATAATTTGTCTTTTTGTTTGCTTTGAGAATGGCTTCTTCTCTTTTGTATCGGCCATTCTTAGATAAATCATAACCCAAATGTTTTACTTTTTTTTCCCAAAGCTGGAGTTTGTCTTTGCTTACTTTATGATCATGTTCATCCATATAAAGTAACATTCTTCCCCTGGTGGGTCGAATTTAGCTATTTTAGTTGCATTAATTGCTTTCAAAGCCTCTTTCTCTGCAGAGGAGAGAGAAATGTCTCCCTTAGTTTGTTTAACTTTAGATAAGAGCACGGCCTTTGCTGTGACCGTGTCCTAGTTTATCAACACTGCAGTAATAATTTGTTGAGTTAGAAACCTCTTGCATACAACAGTCAATTATTTATTCAAACCACTTTCATTCTCTTAATGGTACCGATAGATATTCTGTTTGTACCTGCTCCAAAATCAAACAAAAGAAAATAAAAAATATTTCACACCCTTCAATATCTCTAACCCCACAATTTTATTTGATATAGTTCCAATATGTCTATCTATTATTCTTTACCGTCAGTTTGTGTCTGTGCATCAGTGTGTGGGTGCGTGTTTTTACATGACCTGCATCTGTTGAATGTGGTGGTCAGACGGCCCCCTCCTCCGATGTCCTCCCCATGTCCACTCTCTCTCTGGTCCTGCAATCACGTGCCCAGTGTCCCATCCTTCCACAGACGAAGCAAGCCCAACTCCGTCCACCTTTGCTTCCCCCTCGAGCCCTCCTCCCCCTCTGAGAGAGAGAGGAGAGGAGTGACGCACTTAAATCAGAACAGGAAACTTACAGGGAATCCACGGACGAGACAAGAGACGTATATGTCTGTACGTTTGTTGGCAGGGAGAACAAGCTGTAGTCATGGCTCCCAGCCGCCACAGTCCAACAATAAATAAATACAACAAACTTGTGTTCTCCTTGGCTCCTTCATCACATCACATCTCCACCACTGGCCGCAGCATAGGTAACGGCGGTGTGTCGTTACAAAGATAGATTCAGAACGAAGGCGAACATAATCTATCAATCTATTCTTCCTCATCCTGTGCAGTGTCATAGGGGGTTGGAGCATATGCCCACACTAACCCTGGACAGGTTGCAGGTCAAACACAGGACCAACATTCCTAGTGAAAACCTTCCAAAGAGTTTCCAAGTGACCTAACACTGTAATTTGTAATGTAAATTGTGTTTAATTTTCCAAGCATAATGACTATCAACAAATACGCTGGTAGTCTTTTAGCTCTTTATCCCACAGGAACACATTTCTGGAATCAACTGAATGACAGGACATTGCTATTGGCATTAAATAAAGCATTTTAATTTAAGATGTAGAGACGAAAAAGGGTTGGATGGAATTTTGGTCGAAGAAAGACAGCTAGACATCTACATAGCAGCCAATCACGATACAGCATGAAACTACAGAATACTGATGTGACTCTAACATGTCCCTGCTGTCATAAATGATATTTTCAAATTATATCATAGTGCTACAATTCACCAGTTATTCATGACACTGACACAAAATGCATAAAAACGGACACAGTATAGCCTAAGACAGACACGGAACAAGATAATATTAGAGCCATCCCACACAGAGGGACATGTGATGAACCTGTACGACTGCTGTTATTGCACACTATAAAGTGGCCTTTAGAATGCTGTGGCAAAGCAGGGGAAAGAGACAATCGCGAGGCGGTGGAACTCCAGGCTAAGGTTGGGGAGGTGATAGAGGGAGTGTTTTAGAAATGATCTCTGTCCAGACTAAAACACCTGAAAACGAATATCACGTGACTATTCACATACACTGGGCATGTGGGTGGGTGCCGGTGTAAACAGGAAGTAGATTGGTTGCTTAGTTTAAAAAAATACAACAGAGTAATAAAGTAGTCTTTGATAATGAACCATCGTGTTTGATACTTAAGCTTTTCTCTAAAATCTTCCTCTATAAACTCAAACAGACACATTTCATGGAAAGTTTTAGAAGTTTTATTTTTCAGACTTGGTGACAACGCTCTCTCGCTCTCGTTGTCTGTTCTCACTCGTAGCTCTGCTGGTGTCTGAAGTCTCTGTCCTACTGAAGAGCAATTCATGTTTTGTTCGTTTATAGTTCATGTGTGTGGACTTCACAATAGTTAAGAAATAGTAAGAATAAACAATACTAAGAAAAGGAAAGTCCTCCGTTTTGTGTCCGTCCTCAAAGCAGCTAACCGTGACTTCAGATGTAGGTCTGATAACGCTGCTGGACACGCCGCTCAAAATGACTGCAAAAACTGGACAACAGCTGCTAGTAAAGACAACAAGGTCAGCAACACCTGTAAGCAGGTGTCCATGTTGAATTAGCCTGGTAGTCGATCGATAATCAAGGCTGCTGTTTGTGATTTTCCGGGAAAGGGTCACGTGATAGGGGTGTGACGAATCAGGGAAGGACACGGCGTGACTGCTAAGAACCAATCAAGTAGTGAAGACGTGATCGTTTCCAAATGTATGCGTTTACGCCGTCCACACGACAAAGCAACCCGGGAATTTTCAAACTCCTCCGTTTTCGCTGTTTTAAAACTCCGGCGTAGTGTGGACGCACAGTGTAAACGTAGCAGAACATGTGTATTTTCAAATGGAAACGTTGTAGTGTGGACGTGGCCTCAGGCTTTGACCAAAAATAACACGGAAATGAATAACGGTTATTTTCATTTTATTTTTTGCCCAGTGGGCAATCGTTCAAAGGGAACACCTCTTATCGTGGAGTTTGAGGTGATACTGTCACTGAAAATGGCAATAAAATGTCAAGAATTGTCTTTATTCTTGTTCTATAATTTTATAAATACAACAAACTATAGTTTTTGTAAATATAATATAACTATATATAAAACTTTATAAGCTGTGATATCAAATAGCTTTTGCGGCTCCAGACGAATTATATTTGGTGGAAAAAAGGGCAAACTGGCTCTTTGGATAGAAAAGGTTGCCAACCCCTGCCCTAACCAGTGGGGACAAGAGTGATGCTCTCTGTCTGCTCTACCCCACAGTACAGTGGAACAGCTCTGCTTTGAGAGAAGGCTGAAGGCATACACTGTGGACTGCAGGCATCTTCAGTTAAAGTTTGACCCCATCCCCTGAACTCTTTATTAAAAGACCCTTTATGTTTCAAGTCTACTGTCTCTGAGTCTCCTATTTAGTTGTGAATCTTTCCTCAGAGTCTCAGTTTTGCCACAATACTTCAGATCATAGTGTTTTATAGTAGTTGTACCTTTCCTCATCTGAAATAAAGAGCACCTCTCCTTCATGGAATACAATATCAGGCTTATTAAGCCTCTGGGAAAATGAACAGTTCTGATACGTGACAACGCTAAGGCCTCATATTTAATGAGTGAGGCCATAGTTTAAACCATCACTCACTACATTGATCATGAGATGTGTCAGATTCTGTCTGATTCAGATTAGCAGGTGATTGATTGGTCGGTCACATTTTTTCGTTTCTCAAGCAGTCACAAGTTTACACATTTATTTCATTAGAGTCTGCGTCGAGTTGTAGTTAGATGAAAGTTCATACTGATCCGCTGGACTTTTATCATGACTGGCTGTGATCCGACATGGAGTTGGTGATGGGGGACAGCACTAGTTTCAGGGGGGGAACCCTGCAACCCTCAAAAGTTGAAAATATTTTAACTGTACATAGAAGTGACCTAAAATTCATTTTTTCTGACCCCAAAAAATAACGACATGTGACTCCTAAACTTCCAAAGTGAAGTAACTTTAAATGATGGGCCACATGGAATATAAACAGGGTGGGGGAGTATACATTTTATATAAAACTGACCTGCAACACCTCCATTCAGAATTCCTCATTTGATGCGTTTTTGTAATTCCTTCATGAGTTTTCTATGAAACTGTAAGGATTACAGATAATAGAACCCAAAAGCACAACTCAGAGACAAGATTCAGGTATAGGTTTCTTTACTTGGTAAAGGCAGGGTCAACACCGGGAGGTCAGTCCAAAAGGCAAACAAATTCAACAAGGGGCAGGCAAAAATCCAAGGTCGAGAAAACAGACAGACAGGGTCGGAACAGGCAGATCAGAATAGTACGATATATAACACTGGAGAGCTTGGCAGAGACACACAAGACAATCTGGGCTGAAGGGGGCTCTCCTTGACAGGTTTAATCCTGGAGACATGAAAGGTGGGATGAATTTTCATGGACGATGGTAGGCGAAGACGGACAGCAGCAGCATTGATGATTCGAGAAACAGGGAAAAGGCCCACGAAGCGAGGAGCCAATTTCTTGGATTCCACTCTGAGGGGAATGTCCCGCGTAGACAGCCAGACACGTTGTCCCGGGGCATAACAGGGTGCAGGAACACGGCGTCTGATGGCAGACCTTTGGTAGCGGTCGGACGAGCGCAAGAGTGTGGAGCGGGCCTGCCTCCAAGTGCGTCGGCACCGCTGGATGAATGCCTGGACTGAGGGGACACTGGCCTCTTGTTCCTGCTCCGGGAAGAGTGGTGGCTGATATCCACGGGCACACTGGAATGGTGAGAACCCGGTCGCTGAACTGGGAAGGGTGTTACTCGACCCACAAGAGCTGCTCAGACCAGGAGGAGGGGTTGCGGGAGGAGAGACAGCGTAAGGCTGTCTCCATCTCTTGATTCATCCGCTCAGCCTGCCCATTAGACTGTGGATGGAACCCTGACGACAGACTGACCGTGGCTCCCAGCAGCCTGTAAAACTCTGACCAGAAGTGAGAGGTGAAATGTGGACCCCGGTCGGAGACCACATCAATGGGCAGACCATGCAGCCGGAAAACATTTTGCAGTAATAGTTTAGCAGTCTCTTTGGCAGTAGGTAACTTGGATAATGGAATGAGCAGAGCAGACTTGGAAAATCGATCAATGACCGTGAGAATAATTGTGTTACCGTCAGAAGGAGGTAGGCCGGTTACAAAGTCCAAAGCGATGTGAGACCAGGGACGACTAGGAACTGGCAGAGGATGAAGAAGCCCAGAGGGAGGTTGGCGAGTGCTCTTATGCTGAGAACAAACCTGGCAAGCACCAATGAACCCCTTGGTGTCTTCCTCCATGGAAGACCACCAGAAACGCTGTCTGAGCAGTGCTAGTGTGCGTCTGATCCCAGGATGGCAAGCTAGGCGGGAAGAGTGGCCCCACTGGAGGACCTGAGTACGGAGATCGACAGGAACAAACAACCGGTTATCAGGACAAGCACTGGGCGCAGGGTGTTCGGCATGGGTGCGCTTTACCTTGTCCTCCACCTCCCAGGTTACCACACCAATAACGCACTCAGGGTGGAGGATACCTTCAGGATGGGAAGGAGGGCTCTCTTGCTGGAACTGACGAGACAAGGCGTCTGGCTTGACATTCTTTGAACCTGGTCTGTAGGATAGTGAAAACTCAAAACAGTTAAAAAACAAGAGCCCACCTAGCTTGACGAGAGTTCAGTCGCTTGGCCAAACGGATGTGTTCTAGATTTTTGTGGTCTGTCCATACCACAAACGGCTGTTCCGCCCCCTCTAACCAGTGTCTCCACTCCTCCAATGCCAGTTTGACTGCCAACAGCTCCCGGTTCCCAATGTCATAATTCCTCTCCGCGGGGGACAGCTTCCGGGAGAAGAAGGCACATGGGTGAACCTTTTGGTCCTCAGCCGACCGCTGAGAGAGGACCGCTCCTACACCAGTGTCCGAGGCGTCCACCTCCACAATAAACTGCCGGGCAGGATCTGGGAATATGAGGATGGGAGCAGAGGGAAAACTTGATTTTAACTCACCAAAGGCCCCTGCTGCCGCAGAGGACCACCGGAAGGGCACATGCGGGGAGGTGAGAGCGGTGAGGGGAGCAGCCACGGAACTGTAGTTACGGCTGAATCACCGATAGAAGTTTGCAAAGCCCAAAAAGCGCTGAAGCTCCTTGCGTGTGGATGGGGAGGACCAGTCAGCAACTGCTTTGGTCTTGGCAGAGTCCATCTGGATATTACCAGCATTGAGGAAAAAACCCAGGAATGATACCTCTGTGGTGTGGAACTCGCACTTCTCCGCCTTTACGAAGAGCTGGTTCTCCAAAAGCCTTTGGAGGACTTGGCGTACATGGACCACATGTTCCTGTTGAGACTTCGAGAAGATAAGAATGTCATCCAAATACACAAAAACAGAAACATTGAGCATATCCCAGAGAACATCATTGACCAACCCCTGGAACTGTAGGGGCATTGGTGAGACCAAATGGCATAACTAAATACTCATAATGTCCACTAGGAGTATTAAAGGCAGTCTTCCACTCGTCCCCCTCTCGGATTCTGACCAAATGGTAAGCGTTGCGGAGATCGAGTTTGGAAAAAATGGTAGCACCTTGTAGCAGCTCAAAAGCAAAGGCAATAAGTGGAAGAGGGTACCTATTTTTTACCGTAATGTTATTGAGTCCTCTGTAGTCAATGCAAGGGCGCAGGGATTTGTCCTTTTTTCCCACAAAGAAAAACCCCGCTCCCGCTGGAGATGAAGATGGCTGAATGATTCCTGTAGCCAATGAGTCAGTAATATATCTCTCCATAGTCTTCGTCTCAGGAGCAGATAGGGAAAAAAGTCTACCTCTGGGAGGAGATGTACCCGGGAGGAGGTCAATGGCACAGTCATACGGGTGATGAGGCGGCAACGAGGTGGCCCGGGCCTTGTTAAAAACCTCCTTAAGGTCAAGATACTCCGTAGGAACCCCGGAGAGATCTGGGGACTCAGAAGAGGCGGGCAGACTAGGGACAGACGATGAGGCAGATTTTAAACAGACAGCATGACAATGACCACTCCACTGTAATACAGTTCCTGATGCCCAGTCAATGTGTGGATTGTGTCTCCTAAGCCATGGATAGCCCAAAATGACTGGTTGTTGTGGTGCATGGATGAGATGGAAGGTGAGCATTTCATTATGATTACCTGACATTGTCATTTGCAGCGGAGTGGATTAATGGGTAACCCTGCAGAGGAGATGACCATCTAAAGCTGTGGCGTGGATGGGTTTCCCCAGGGCCACCTGCTCAACCCCCAGCTGGGAGGCCAGCGTCCTGTCCATAAGGTTAGCATCTGCACCAGAGTCAATGAGGACTGAGACAGTATGATTGTTCCCTGAACAAAACAGTTGAGCATGAATCAAAGGGCGAGAGGGCATTTTTAAGTTCACATTTCGACTAACCAGCGCCCTCCGGATGACTGGTGAGCCATCTCTTTTACTGGACATGAGGTCGCAAAATGGCCGCTCTGGCCGCAGTAAAAGCATCGATCCTCCTGCAGGCGGCGCTGTCGTTCTGCTGTGGAGAGCCGGGTCCGCCCCAGCTGCATAGGCTCAGGAGAGTCGGCCGGACCGTCAGAGACCCGTTCCGACGGAAGCCCCCGAGGATCGGCGAAATGGCCCTGGTGGAGCAGCGGAAAAGCCCCCCTCTCTTCTCCGTTCCCGCAGACGACCGTCGATACAGAAGGAGAGAGCGACCAACTCGTCCAAGCCAGCAGGAAGATCTCGAGCCGCCAACTCGTCCTTCAGGCGGTCCGAGAGACCGTGGTAGAAGGCATCGAGGAGCGAGGAGGCGTTCCAGTTGCTATCGGCTGCTATGGTGCGGAACTCGATGAAGTAGTCAGCTACGGATCTCCCTCCCTGCTTCAGGTCAAACAAACCTCGAGCGACCTCTCTTCCAGGCGTGGCATGGTTGAAGACTTTCAGCAGTTCCTCCGAAAACAGCTGGACTGAAGCGCAGATCGACGATTGTCGCTCCCACTCTTCGGTTCCCCAGTCCTTGGCTCTGCTCGTGAGGAGAGATACGATGTACGCTACTCGGGACCTCTCGGAGGGGAAGGCAGAGGGCTGAAGCTCAAAGGCGAGGGAGCACTGAATCAGAAATGGCCAGGCAGTGTTAGGATACATCTAACCAGGTAGCTGTGTGGGGTAAACCTAACCAGGTAGCTGTGTGGGGTAAACCTAACCAGGTAGCTGTGTTGGGTAAACCTAACCAGGTAGCTGTGTTGGGTAAACCTAACCAGGTAGCTGTGTGGGGTAAACCTAACCAGGTAGCTGTGTTGGGTAAACCTAACCAGGTAGCTGTGTTGGGTAAACCTAACCGGCCAGCTCTGTTTCACAACAATAAATAAGACGTCATATATTTGTTTTTGAAATTCTTTGGCAAACAACCTATTCTGTCATTTAGGTATGAGGACGTGTTGGTTCAAGTGCAGTAGGTGTAAGTTTGATGAGTTTTCACCAGTTGTGATGAAGAATATTACATTTTTGTTGTTGCAGAAAAAAGCTTTATCCCCAGAATTAAGTGCAGCTGCCACGAAGGCTTTACCCAACTCCAACTCAACGGGAGCAATTTTCCTTTTAACTTGGAAATGGTCATTTCAGTAAGTACACTTGGACAACTTTAAGATGTATAGACGTTTTACATAATGATTCTGAAAGTTTCAACCTTCTTTCTTTTCTTTTTAACCAGGTCTTTTAGGCGGTGGAAAAGCCTGTTTGTAATGACAAGCAGCTGGTAAAAGCCCCATCTTTACGGATCCATTTGACATAATGGCATTCTGAATGTTGAAATTACCTGCCATGCGGATGTCAAAGTTTCTGGACTGAGTGGTAGGATAACAATTCCCCAACGGCAGATGTGAAACTTTTCCATTTCATTCAAACTCTGAATTAACAATGGAAACAAATACCGCAATAAAACCATTACTAAATGATGGCTTTAAGAGTGTCTAGAGAATGCTTCAGCAGAGTGCTTTCAGTGAACCTGTTTGTCTAAATAACTCATAATTTGTCAGTGGGCTCCTAGAAAAATCATCCATCACTGTTGACCACTTTGCTTTTGGTTGGTTTTCTTTGTACTTAACTGTATCTACTTTATGACCTGCTTTGACCACAAGTTCTGAACAGTACTGCAATTTCTCATGCAAAAAGGAGACCCAGCTCTTCCCTGAACATTGCATTTGATGTGTGATCTGTGGGTAGTTAGAGTAAAATAAGGTGGTCTGACTCACCGTTTGGGTTTTTATAACGCAAATAACTCTGAAGTACAGGCCTTTCAGCCCACAACATTTCCTACATGTGTGTTTTTATGTTTTCCATTGTGACAAATTGTAATTTTACCTCGTAGAACATGGGAGTTGCTGGTCTATTACACCATCACATGCCTGCACATAAAAGCGCTTTCTCAGTGGCACTAAAACAGATCAGGATAATTGAAAACAGATAAAAAAGTTATAGCAATTATTCAAATGATGATCGTTGTTTTTTATAGAATTACCTGATCAGATTAACAGAAGCAACTTCTTAGCTTCTACACATGCTGTTAAATGTGTTTTGTTTCATTAAAAGAGAATGGCAAAATAGATTGCCGTTGTCATGGAAATTCTGTTGAATCAACAGAAGCATACACAAAATAAAATTACAGACACCGATGGATTTGAAGATTATTGAGATTATCACTGATCAATAATAGGAGACACTCACACAGAGTTGGCAAACAATGGCAGTGTCTCTTTTTTACATCAGACAACCTGACGATACAGTTTTCTGGAGAGTGCATCTCACTCTGAAGACTTTAGAGCTTTTGACTAATGACTACACATTGCCTCATCAGTTTATGTATGTAGAACCAACACACAGCTGTTTCAAATTTGAGACGAATAGGGATCACAGGACACACTGTTGGGAACTGGTAAAATACTGTAAATTTGTCAAATTAAAACAACCAGCTCAGATCTCACTGCAGTAAAGATATATTTAGTATAATCTGTGGTGATACCGATGATAGCAACAGTGATGATGATAATGATGATATTAGCATGGTGGTGGTGGTGTCGATGCTTGTGGTCATATTGAGACCCAAAATGAGCCTGTGGTAAAAACATGCTAATGGTGGTTGGGTTCCTCTGAAGTACATTAACACACGGTTATCATCTTACAGCTCATCAAATAACAAGTAATTACACCTGCTCAGCTTCTTGCTTAAACATTGTGCTGGCACTCCAAATGTACCAATGCAATTAAGAGCTGACAAAACAGTGGCTTGTACTGGGCTGCTTTTGAAGGGCCTCGTTCTGCCTCTCAGCTAAACAGCAACGTGAATAATAAAGAGAATGCACCACTCAGATCCTGAGGGTTAGTGGCTGTGCTGTAACTGAAAAACTAAAAACTAACAGCCAACACAAACAGAACCTAGACAGAAGTTAGATAGCAGCATGGAGACACAGACGAGGGCAGCTCTAAACAAACAGCTGTTGACTAGATACTGCTGTGCGGTGGGAAGAAGGGAGGGAGAAGACGACCAGGACTGCATCAGAACATTGCACTACTAAGAAAATGATGGGAATTTAAGAAGAGCTGTACTGTTACCCCCAAGATAGGATCAGCATGTGACGAGACCACAGTGTTTTAACTCAAAAGACCCCAACAGGGCTCAGACTTTTTGAAATAAATCCTTATAGGACATTTTCTGTGACCTAGATACTACTCATAGAATCATTTGAAAGAGGTTAGGTTACTCTATGTTAACACTTAGACCGTGGGATGGAGCTCAAGACGGGTGTGACTACTGGGCTCCCTCACTCCCACTTAAGTGCCCTTGATTAAGACCCCTGCTCGGTGGCCAACAGATCAGACTGGTTGTACTGGTTGGAGTGACTGTGGCTCAGTGGTAGAGCAGGGTCGTCCTTCAATCAGAGGATCAGCGATTCCCTCGCTCCTTGTGCAAGACGCTTAACCCCAAATTGCTCCCGTAGCTGCCTACAGTGTGTTAAGTACAGTCTATTTACCATTTACTAGGCAGTTCAGGTATGAACGGGCAGAACTCTCCGTGAAACTTACTTAAATAATTGCAAGTGTCATGGTTTGGTGCAAGTTTGGTAAAGCTGAGAGGTTTTACTTACCCAATAGCAAAACTTACTTTGGAAATGTAGACCTACATAAAATCAACAGATATTTGGACAATTCCACAAAAGAAATGGCAAACAATAAAATCCTTATCCTTTTACTTTGTCATTGTCATTTTTAGTGGTTATTAGCAAAAAACAAGACACAATTCATATTTTAATTTTTTAATTTAACTATTTGCGTTCATTATACATATTTGGGGCATTGGTAGTTCAACTCATTTATTATAAGCTGCTTAAAGCTGCTGTTATGGAGTTAAACAGGTCATAATTAATATCGAACATCTATTTTATAATTGCTGTGAAAAAACATCTCCTTTAAACATCTGTATTTAGTTTCTCACCAAAAACTAAACTTTAGTGATAACATTGAAAACTAGTGTTGGTTGAAGGTAAATTACAGAGTTTGGAGCTCAAACGCACCATAACATAACTGAATGGAACCTCCGTGCATTTTCTGTTAGCTCCATTATAAGCAGGACTGTACTTGGGAGAGACCCCGAGCTGTAGGCAGAAGAGACTCACTGTGATGCTCTGACCAGCGTGATGGTCATTGAATTACAGTATAAGAGGCCTACGTGTCTGATTAAGTTAGTTGTTCCAAATGTTGTTATGGTGTTGGCTCCAATATTTGGCCAAGCAGGACTGCGCTGCCAACCAGCTGCTAACAGCTAACATTAGCTCTCCTTTTGCCAATTTCACAATGGAGCATTATCAGAGATCCGAGACCATGAAGCATTAATGCCCATCTCCAGATCACATATTACAGCTGTTGGGGTCTGAGCATATGGCTGCACATGTGCTGTGAACAAAGAAAATCAGGCCTTCCCTTTTGCAAGCAAAGGTTTCATCCTGATTGTGGTTTGATGAGCACCAAACCCCCTCTGAAGGACTTTCACATTAGGGTGTGAATTCCCCCCCCCCCCAAAAAACTATGGTTCCTGAAGTCACCTGAGAGCACCGCTGCAACCTCATTGGCCGAGAGCCAAGACAGCACCAGGACCCCTGTGGTTCAACCAGTGTTCAACAAAACTAACTGCAATTCACACCTCCACGCTTTTTCCCCCTCGACCTCCGTCGAGTAAGGAGGCACACAAACTCTCTTCGTTCTGGACTCCGTCCAGTACCTCATGGAGAGGCCCCAGAGGGCCGATCACCGTCAACTCAGCGACCACGTGCCATTTCGCCGGCCGAAATAGACCACGCATATTCTGAGTTACGGCCCTGAGCCCGCGAGAACCGCATCCGCTCCGCCGCTTTTTCTTTCGTGCACGACCCAACGGTACCAGATCGACTAAACCTCCTTCTTCACCGTTCATTACCGGCAGATACGAATCGACCACGTATCTCGGCCCGACGTTGAAACCAGGCCCTCTCTCTGCAGGAGTGGGACCCAGCAGCACCGCAAAGCCGTGCAAAGCTTCCAGCAACAGCAAACGCTGCCCCGCTGTGCTCAAAACAGCCAGCGCCCCAAGACTTTTTTTTCTTCTTCAGGAAGAACCACAAATCCTGCACGCACTCTCCCCGCCACAAAGAAGCGTCTCCAACGTAAGTTCATTGTGCATCTGGGCTAGCTTAGCTTAAATTAACTTAAAGTTCATTCAAGTTAATTCATGTATATGTTGATATTCCCGTGTTTTTGAGTGTTTCGTTACTATTGCGTAATATCAAGGTATTGCGCAACACTCAGCGGGCCCCAGCTCCGCTCCACTGTGCATTGCCCGTATTCTGTTCGCGTTAAAGACACCGTCGCAGTATACGGAGGTAAATACACAAACCTCACGGACCAGAGAAGTTCCGTTTGTATTGTGTATTAACTCGGCTCTGTGAGTGAGCTGAGTGCCGTGTTCATCACTGTGTAAGCTGCCGACAGTTCAAGACGACAACGGTATGCTTATGCGTGAGAGAATAACGTACTTATGCTCCTCAGGATATCGCAGCAGAAGTTTGATTTATGTTGACTTACGATTTCTCTCCACCTTTTCTTGGCTCACCCTCCTGCCAACACAGCAGGAGGTGACCCCCTCTCTCTCTGACCCTCTCTCTCTCACACGTGCTCACACACAGCGACCCCCCCCCTCTCCTCCGCCAGTTTGCCCAAGTCACTCGACTAGGCCATCTAGTGGTGGGTCACGGTAGCACCTTAAGGTTCACCCCCCCCCCAGTTTGTCTAAGTCCCTCGACTACGCCATCTGGTGGTGTTCAGCGGTAATACCTTAAGCCCTTCCCCTTTTAACCCACAGTCTCACCCCCTTCTGCTTGGTGGCCAGCGGCCATCTTTGTAGTCTTTGACTGTGAGTGTTAAGGGCCCTCACCCCCCTTCCTTTTATACACAGACACACACACACACATACACATACACACATACTTATATACACACCCTCCTCCTCTTTTATTTTCATTTCTTTAGATATTAGGTACATAAAATTGTATGATGGCGTTTGTTGATTGCGATATTAATTGATCTGATCTTTTATTATTCTAATTTAATAAACTCTATTATACTTTAAAGAGCAGTCGTCTGTGATTAATGGTGCATATGTATGTGATGATCTGTATGTAGTAGCCTGCGCTCGGATTCAAACCTTCACTGTCACTGATGAGTGACTACTAATTATGAGACTTAGTTTTATCGTTTGGTTATCGGTCCCTGTTCGCAGGGTGGTGCCCATTTATCCCATTTATTTTTCACTTGCCCAATCGGACAACTGCATGAGGCATTCCAGTAGCCTGAGTTTCTGGCAAGTGGCCTTGCTGAACAATGCAAACTGTGAGAGAGAGAGAGGCAAGAGAAGCTGTGATAAAGGTACATTATCAGAAGTTGAAGTATTTACAGATATGTAGGAGAGAAGCTTGCCACATGTTGTTACTAAGATACTGAGCTTTGTAAATCAGTGTGGAGACAAGGTAAACGCTGAGCCAAATGTGATGCATTCATAAAAACTAGAAAAATATACAGAGACCGCTGTAACCACTTTCAGTGCCATAGGTATGTGTATAGGTATGTGTATGTAAACGGGAATACAGAATCATTTAAAATGATATGCCATTATGGGCAACTTGCATGAACAGGGTAAATAGGCTTCCGAACATGACTATTGCAGATGATCATTTGCATCTCCCTCCAATTTCACTCACTAAAGGGTTTAGAGCAGGGGTCTCAAACTCATTCTCTCTCTGGGCCACATCAGCATCACGGTCGCCCTCAAAGGGCCGGTTGTAAATGTAAGACTGTGTAAATGTAACTACTCCTAACATATTGGTAAATAACTGTCTCTGCATTTGATTATTGTTTATTCAAGTGTAAAACTATTGTACATGCAGTTATATAAATGTAAAACTATATTTAAGCACATTTCCCCTATAACTTAAATCCTTTTAATTTAGGGTTAAGAAACCCACATTACTCTATCAAAGATCAAACAATTAAAGAAAATATCAAAGACAAATATCAAACAAGTTATTACAATAACTTTGTTCAAAGCTTAAAATCCTTTCAAGGGTGCGTTTGTACAATCCCACGTGAAGTATTTCACGTGTTGTAAAGACACGTTTAAAGTCTTCAATGTACTCACAATACATTTACATGTCAAATGTACAGTAACCAGCCAAAGAGCTGCTTCTGTGTTTAAGTATCTCATCATTATGACTTTCTATCTCATAACTTCGACTTTCTATCTCATAATTTCGACTATGGGGATATTTTTATTGTCAAGTCGAACTTAAAAAAAAAATTATTTTAATTATTTTTTAAAACTTTTTTTTTTTTTTTGCTGGCGGATTCGCGGGCCACATAAAATGACGTGGCGGGCCGAATCCCGCGGGCCGGGAGTTTGAGACCCCTGGTTTAGTTGGTTTCGAGAGACATAATTGAAATCCTGCAGTTAAAGTCACAGCCTCTGCCAAACTGGCTGGCAGAAAACATGCATGTATTTTCTAGCCTGCTAACATACAGTAAATGTCTTTATACTGACTGCTAAACCAATGGCTTTCACAGGATTGTCATAGAACAAGAACTACAAGAGGTACCAAAGCCAGTGAATTAGAGGTAGGATAGGCATTACACCTTTGGCGTCATTGGGCAAAAATTCCATAATAACCTTTCAGCATATTGTAAGTCAAGTGGTGTAAGAGAAAACTACTCCTGCACTTCCTCTTGGCTCTGTTTTCAGGCTTTAGAAAGTCTAGCCTTTGATGGGACACTTTGGCCAACCGAAGGAAAACTTACTATTCCAGCATTGGCAACAACTGCCTAAACTGCTAAAAAATAAATAAAACGGACTTATCAAAAATAAATTCCAAAAGGGAGTCCGACAATAAACATGATAAAACTGTCAAGATCTGCGAAGAGATAATAGTTTGGCCTTCAGCTAACAGTACAAGTGGACTCACGGCTGCAGCTGGCAAATCACCTTAGTTGGGCCCCAGTCCTATTTTTAGGCCTCTGCTCAAAAACTGCATACCCATACTAAAAAGAGTGTATTTCTCTAACTACAAGGTCTATTTGAATAATTTTGATGTTATAATAAAGGGAACACTTGTGAGATCTGTTCAGATGTGTAAAATCAGTGTATATGTTACTGGTTAAGAGTAAATGAAGATGGCACACAGCTCAAATTGAAAAGTTTCAGGTTCGCCTTTAAAAAAAGCACTTTTATTGATATTATTTCTTTGAAATAATACAGCTGAAAGCCTAAAAACTCTCCCAAATCATAGCACAACATGTCAGCAGTCTCTATGCATTTGACTTTGATAAAGTGAAGCATGACAACGTTAGAGAGGTTTTAGTACAGAGAGGTCAGGCGGGGTCAAGCTAAATATATAGTTATATAGTATATCAAATTACCAAACATGTTCCATTGTAATTTGATACACTATATAACTATATATGTCACTTGTTTTATCACTAATAGTGTTTAATCTATCCAAATACAGCAGTTTGGCATCATTGTGAGAGCCTGAATCCTCCCTGAGCTGTGAACATGGATCCATCCTCAACTGACTGCTGTTTGCCTGTGTCTATGTGAGGCTATCTCAGCCTATGATTGGTCGATTTCAGACAATGACACCTCGTTCAACGCGTCAGAGTCTCAGGAAGTCAGTGGGAGTAGCCTGGTGTTGATTTTATTCGCCAAAAGTGAAACCCTTCCCCTTCAGTCCCCCATGCTTGTCAGACCCCCCTTTCTTCAGCAAACAGCTCAGAAACACACAGGATATACGTAGCAACCGTGTTTAGCCGGGAAACGGGATATTATTCCTTTATCTTCATGATTCTTCTCAAAGTAAGGGGCATATATGATTGTTGCTGCGGTGGAGCGGCTTGTTGTGTTGCTTGTTGGCTGTATCTTTGTAATGGTTTGACGGAGAGAACTTCTGAAGATATGTCTGGATTCTGTGTTGAATTCTCTTGCTTTCTGATACCTCGGTTGTCCGTTTTAGCTTTCAGCTTTGTGTTTGTAGCTTTGTCCGGAGTGCGTAGCTCGATAAATACGTGATATTGTGGTACATCTGCTAGTTGATATTAGTTTGTGTATAATTGTGTTTGCAGTGTGTGAAATGGCTTCGATGATATTTTTGCCCAGAATCTCTTCGTTAACTGGGTATATAACACGTGTGTTGCGTCCATTATATTAGTTTCTGAGAAGTGCATTCTACGACACGCTGTACGCTAAACCTTCTCCATAGCCCCCCCCCCCCCCCCCCTTCACGGGGAAGGAAGGTTAAAAGACTTTGCAGTCCCACAAGTTTGTAAAGAAAACAGGTTACTGTATGAAGGATGATGTATGAATGAATGACTAGTACTAGTACAGGTTACTGTATGAAGGATGGTGTATGAATGAATGACTAGTACTAGTACAGGTTACTGTATGAAGGACGATGTATGAATGAATGACTAGCACTAGTACAGGTTACTGTATGAAGGACGGTGTATGAATGAATGACTAGCACTAGTACAGGTTACTGTATGAAGGATGATGAATGAATGAATGACTAGTACTAGTACAGGTTACTGTATGAAGGATGATGTATGAATGAATGACTAGTACTCGTACAGGTTACTGTATGAAGGACGATGTATGAATGAATGACTAGCACTAGTACAGGTTACTGTATGAAGGATGATGAATGAATGAATGACTAGTACTAGTACAGGTTACTGTATGAAGGATGATGTATGAATGAATGACTAGTACTAGTACAGGTTACTGTATGAAAGATGATGTATGAATGAATGACTAGTACTAGTACAGGTTACTGTATGAAAGATGATGTATGAATGACTAGTACTCGTACAGGTTACTGTATGAAGGACGATGTATGAATGAATGACTAGTACAGGTTACTGTATGAAGGATGATGTATGAATGAATGACTAGTACTAGTACAGGTTACTGTATGAAGGATGATGTATGAATGAATGACAAATACTAGTACAGGTTACTGTATGAAGGATGATGAATGAATGAATGACTAGTACTAGTACAGGTTACTGTATGAATGATGATGTATGAATGACTAGTACTAGTACAGGTTACTGTATGAAGGATGATGTATGAATGAATGACTAGTACTAGTACAGGTTACTGTATGAAGGACGATGTATGAATGAATGACTAGTACAGGTTACTGTATGAAGGATGATGTATGAATGAATGACTAGTACTAGTACAGGTTACTGTATGAAGGATGATGTATGAATGAATGACTAGTACTAGTACAGGTTACTGTATGAAGGATGATGTATGAATGAATGACGAGTACAGGTTACTGTATGAAGGATGATGTATGAATGAATGAATGACTGGTACTAGTACAGGTTACTGTATGAAGGATGATGTATGAATGAATGAATGACTGGTACTAGTACAGGTTACTGTATGAAGGATGATGTATGAATGAATGACTAGTACTAGTACAGGTTATTGTATGAAGGATGATGTATGAATGAATGACTCGTACTAGTACAGGTTACTGTATGAAGGATGATGTATGAATGAATGACTAGTACTGGTTACTGTATGAAGGACGGTGTATGAATGAATGAATGACTAGTACTAGTACAGGTTAGTGTATGAAGGATGATGTAACTGCTTAACTATCCATGAACCAAACACCTATCTCTCCTGCTGTCCTGCACTCGTGTGCTATGCTTTTATCACCTCCCCTGACCTACTGTGTGGTGTTGACAATTCAATTCTTTCCCCACATGCTGAAAGCTGATCCCCAAAATACTGTATCAATAAAGCCCTAAACACAACATGACACACACTATATAAAATGTATCGTAAAAATGTCTGCTCTTCAGCAGTCACTCATCATTTATTGAAATTGGTTTCTTTCAAAAAACAATGATGTTGGTCAAATTCAGTCCAAGTGTGCACTAAACAGCTGTATTACCGAGTAAAATAAACATTTGTCTTCCCCATTTATATAAAAACGTGGACTGAATATTAGACATCATCCCCATAACACATCACCACCTACTACATCCTCATTAAGAGATAAAACTTCATGAAGTTAGACACAGTGCTCTTCTATTGGCCAGTATCAGCTGTAGCTGTGTGTACCTCATAAACTGTATCAGCACGTACACAACATTACATGACTCATGTTGGGAAGGTGTGACAGCATTACCGCAATATTTCAAAACATAGAAAAAACACCCTTCCACTCACAAGTTCCATCAGTAAATAGAAGCATCATCTCAAAAATGAAATCAGATTTTCAAGGAACATACATAAATGTCTTCTTATACTGTGGTATTGAACAGTTCTGCTGGATGCTTGTGAGTTTAAAACCAGGGGCTCATATTAATAGAATCATCTTTATTTCTTTGGTTTGTGGACTACGGTTTTGAAACCTGGAGTTTAGTATTTTGGTCGTAGTCATCTTGTTTTGTTAAAACCAGATGTGAAGGTGAGGTTGGAGCTAAGTACAACGAAATGCCTAATGAGACATTTTTAGGCGACCAAAATGTTACAATTATCTTTCATGAAGTGAAAACACACTATGGAAGGGTTAAAGTTACAAGACACAAAGCGGATAACGCCGTGGTAGCAACCTTTCAATCACAAGGTAGTCACAAGATTGAAGAAGACTTGAAACTAGAGATTGAGAGCATAACCTCATGTTTACAATGTTTACTGAGGTAATAAATCAAGAGAGAAGTTGAGTCATTTTCTCATAGACTTCTATACAACCAGAGGAGTCGCCCCCTGGTGGACACTAGAGAGAATGCAGCTTGAAGACACGTGATCATTGGCTACACTTTCCAGAAGCAGAAGTTGCCATGTGGTAGTACCCTACCAATGCTCAATGCTTCACTTGCAGTGTGTGCAGCAGTCTGCACTCAAGGAAAGGATGTGAAAATAACCTCAAATGTTCATTCTGCCTGAAATCAACTTTCTTACATCCCTTAAAAGGAAAACAAAGGAAAATCAATGGCTCAGCCAATATTTTCTTTTTTTTGTTCTTTATGCAGTAAACACACTTACCTTCAACCTTGCTGTCTTCTCACGGCCTCACAGATGGATAATTATAGAGAGGATGGAGGACCGGATGGAGCGAAGCAGTGCTCGGCTGGGGGGGCAGAGGGAATAGAAAAAACAAGACAAGTTTAATTACTGTAGGGTACAGAGGACTAACAATACTTCTCTGTCACATTGTGATCAAACATATGGGGGTCGTGAGCCGGGATGTTGCGCTGAATGATTAAGGATGAGGCCCGTGTGACAGCAGCACTCTGGCAGGAAGCTACTTCACCATTGACAAAGAGAGCTGAGGCGCCCCAGACAGATCCCAACAGGTTTGTTACACCTGTAGCTCTGCTAATGAGTTAAATCACCCACATACACATGATGTCATTCTTACATACATCTGCATGAGCTTGTGTTTTGGTCAGAGTGAAATATCTGAACTTATATCTGACATTTTGTTCAGACCTTCATGGTCCCTATACAACGGACCCTAACATTACCCATGTCAGCATGCTAATGTTAGCATTTGGCTCAAACTCCACCTCATAGACTCGTAGTCCTGTTTACCCTGATGGGAGGTCGTGCTCACTCTACAGTAAAGGTATGTTATCTATCGGATCTATATTGTTGAACCCTTGCTCCACGCTGGCAATACAGGAGCACACCTAGATAGTATGATATTATCAATATGTTATTACATCACGATGGATGGCTTCAATTGCAACACTAAAAAAACGACTTATCATTTAAAAAAGTATGTTTACTGTCAAGATTTAGTTTCAGTTCCATATTCCCACATGGCACACCTCTCTGTACAGTCACTCATGTCCTTTAAAAATACATGAATAAATAAAACTGCAGTGCTTGAGATTCACATGCCTAAATACCTTTATAAATACACCAAGGTACTGCAGATGAAATATTTACTCCCTCCTACCTTAATGTTTCTTTAATTCACATTACATCATGATGTATTTTTTGTGTCGTGGGTCTGCGTGTGAGGTAAATGCTCCCTCAGCTAACCCTGGAATATGACAATTGTTCCTCATATTGTGAACCAGGACACACAGCCACACAAATAGCTGTGTGTACCTTGGTTCACCAGGGAGGCAAAACATAATATTCTGACCTTTACTTAAACAGACAAATGAGATGACAAGCTCAACACTGACCGCAAACTTACATAACGGTGCCCTATTTCTTTGGCACAGCAAACTCCCATTGACTCTGTTTACATCTTTTATTTGCTCACACTGATTAAAGTACACACTTCATACTTGCCACCACTGATATGTCTTTATCTCAGCTATAGCGGGCCCAAAACACCTGAGCAAGGCTTCTAAAACACACAAGAGGTTACCTCAAATACTTACTGTTTGTGTATAAAGCACTGCATGGTCTCTGCCTGTATATTAGTGAACTCCTGTCCTTACACTGCTCTATTAGAAACCTGAGCTCCTCCCACGCTTCTGTCCTTCCATCTGGGAAAATTATGTCCTCTGGGTGATCTGACAATGCCTGTGGATACTGGTGGAAACGAGAGTACATTCACTAGATGATCATAGGATCATGTGATATCATCAAAAGCTCTAGACCAGCTACCAAAAAGACACTGTTTTGTGAGACTATTTTCTCAATCAATCTTTGATCATATTTCAGTATGGATGAAGACGCTGACAGCTGTGAACTTGCACACAGGCAGAATGCTTCTATGCATATTACAACCAGTGGTGTATAAAGTACTCAAAAGCCATACTTGACTAAAAGTAAAGATACCTTACTGGAAAACTACTCCAGTAAAAGTAAAAAGTCACCTATTAGAATACTACTTGAGTAAAAGTCTTAAAGTATCTGATATTTATTGTACTTAAGTACAAAAGTACTTAAGTATCAAAAGTAATTTTCTGATATTAAATGTACATCATAACCTGGACATTAAATGAACATCATAACCTGTTCATTGAAAGTAAAAGTACAAGTAAATGCTGTTAATAAAAAAGCAAAGGGTCAGAATTTTGAGAATTATGAAGTTTATTCTTTTAAGTGCTGTGGCCACCATGACCACGGACATGGAGCTGTGTTGAACATAATTGGGTTGGCTGTGATCCATCCAGGAGAAACAATGTTCAACATAATATATTGTACATAAGTATACTTTTGCATCTACTATGAATGTATCATCATAATTCTCCGAAAAGCAATATGACACTATGAAGGAGTTGTAACAGTGCGTTTATAAGTATGCTCATTCCGACTAGAGGATGTAGAGGGCAAATGCATAATATTATGTTCAGCAAAAAATATCCACTTGATGCATCAGGTCAGTGTTTAGAGAAAGGACACCTGTCTTGTAAACTCCTATGGGCCTGATTTGAACACAATAGACAAAGGTTTTGCTCAAGCTGAATCTGCAATTGGGCGACTGCTACCATCATAACTCCATCTGATCATCCACAACATGACTCAAATATCAAAACATGATCAATACTAAAGCAGCACCGAAAGTAACCCAGTCATTACTTGAAACTGAAAAATGTCCTGTTCATCTTCAAAAGAAGTTGGTTTTCAAAATTGCGAGAATTCAGTGTCGCTCTTCTTGGGCTGAAGACTAGTCCTGCAATGCTAAATAGCCTTTCACAGGCCGCTGAGGCAGGTAGAGGTGTGTTCAGCGTCACAGACAGCTTGCACACAGCTGCAACAAATGCTGCAGACAGGTCCAGGAGAATCAGGACAGAGGAGAGAGAGTTCGCTCTTGCGGCGTGAAGCGACTCTGTCACTGCAAGGAGGGCTGTCTCTGTCGAGTGACCCACCTTGAACCCAGACTGGTGGGGGTCCAAGAGGTTGTTCTGGTGGAGATAGGAAAACCAGACCCCCACTTTAAAAAAAGTTGCTGTTACCACAAGTAGGCACAGTTTTACCAAGTTAACCTATAAGAATATCTTATAGATTATAAATTCAAGAATGAAATCAAAAGTTGAACAAGTTAAAACACTCCATAAATAAAGTTACTTGATCTTATTGTATACGACCAAAGCCCTTGAGCACCTATTTAGCCTCTTTGTTGTGCTGTTTGATGACCATGTGTCTGTGTGCTGGATCGGATTGGGACAGGAACAGCCCATTTATCACGACATCAACTGCTCAGCAGGCAGAGAGCCGAGCTGGCACTGTCACTGTTGGACTGGCAAAGGCCTCGTATAACCACGTCCCCCAGTCTCCCAATAGCCGCACTGATAAGCCGCTTGCCTGCCATCATCCCCTGCATTCCCTTTCCATTTCTCTCCTTTCCCAGTCAGAGATTCCCAGGGGTGACAGTGAGGCATTGGGTGGCTGATAGCCAGAGTAATTAAAAGGGCTGATTCGAGTGACGGAAGGAGGACACTTGAGGAGACATAAGAAGGGAGGGAATAAGAAGAGAGAGGTAGAAATCATGTCAGATCAGTCTTCAAGTTAACAGGGGAAGAATGTTTTCATCCTCAGTCACTTCAATTGGGGCAGAATCTCAGGGGACGCCCCGTCATACAAGTACCAGAAACACGGCACAGAGGAGAGTAGATGTGCTCTTCTGAGAGCTGTTCAAGGTAAAGCCAAGAGCAAGGCTGGTAGGCCTACTTCTCCCTCTCCCACAGAAACAACTGTACATCTATATTTTCCTATGATTTTATTATTCAGACTCAAGCTTTGAACACACATGATAAAGGGTGATAGCACCAGGCAACTCATATAATGTTGATTAATTTAGAGCAGAGGTCTTCAACAGGGGGTACTGCAGGGGGTCCGCGAAATTTTTGGTTGATTCGCCAATTTTCTTTTCTCTAAACATGAATGTGTCCATTATTTTAATAGTTCAGTATTGTATGCAAGATAACAGGTATGTTTATGCATGGCAGTGGCACTAATAGGCCATCACTCATTTTCGTTTCCACATTTATGTTTAAAAAAACGCCAATTTGAATAGCTTGTGTGCATGATTATCATGCAATTGACAGACAATGTTGATGTTGGCATTGGTATCAGCTGACAAGGTACGTTTATAAATGGCAGTGGCACGGCCACCCTACTCACTGTACCTTGCACATGTTTAAAATAAATACATGAATATATGAACCTTTGTATTATTTGAATAGCTTAGCATTGAATGCACAATAAAGAGGTATGTTTATACATGGTACTAGGCCCATTTAATATAAAACACAATTTTATTCAATATATATAGTCGGGGTCCCTGCTCCATCTCTCTATCAGTTTGGGGGTCCTTGGCCTGAAAAACGTTGAAGGCCCCTGATTTAGAGGACTTACTGACTTCAGTCCCAAAGCATACATTCAAGCACAGAGTAAACAGTATGAACCTGACAAAATCCAGGTTTACAATGAGAGATAGACAAAATTACTTTGACAGGAATTTGTACTTTTAACATGACCAACGCAGGGGATTAAATAGAGAGTTAAAGGGCAGAATTCATGGAACAGCTGCAAGGATGAAATGTTTTTGTTTAATGGAATTATTGTGTCGACAGCACTGTATGATTAAAAACCTGCAGCATGGTTTGGTGTGTATTATATGCCAGATTTTATGGACATGCAAAAGGCTTACAACCCCGGGCTGCCCTTTGGGGGGTACTGCGGGAATATGAGGTACCGAGATCGTTGCAACAAGCCGTGCGGTCAAACCAAGAGTCCTTGGTCGTCTGTATACCCGGCACAAAGTCAAATACATTTCCAGTGGGTGCTGGCCTGTGCAAGGGTTGTCACCTTGTCTGTGATTTTGATGGTCAGGATCTCAAGGTGCAGCCAAGGGGAGGAGAGTGTCTGGTGTAGGGACCTCAAAATTGCGCCTCTGCTCTTTGAAGATGATGTGGTTCTGTTGGAATGCTTAACAGCATTCCAACAATAACTATTATGGTAGTAATTCATTACTGTTGACTATTATGATGATTCAGAATGAAAGTATCTTGATTTTTCTTTTCCTTTGGCTTGAAGAAAATAAATCAAATCAGGAAAGCTGCCAGTCTCTGCTCAATAGAATTATGTTACAACAATAGCAAGTGCTCTTCAAGAGTCCTCTTGGCAGAAAGGCATCACAAAGCATTTGCATATGACTGGCTCGAACATACATACATGCTGCAGATATGCCCTTGGATTCAAGTCAAGTTTAATTATAGGTCTGCACCACATACAGTCTCCTGCATGAGTAATTCAATATTTACCGGGGAAGATGCTCTCCATGTTTGGTCCACATTATTGGGTTGACATGCCACTGCTGTCTAACTTCATCACCTCAGTAAATAATGTCTTCCATTCTTGTTACTTTTTGACATGGTAAAACCATAATGGACAACATCATACTACATGTTTGTCCATATTTGCTGCAGTGTGAACACAGGATATTAAATGCACAAGAGTAGACCAATAGACAGTCAGTCAGTAATGGCCACAGTGAATTGTCTGCTGATGTCTCATTGGCTAAAAGAGAAAGGATAGGAAGCACTGAAAGACCTTCCTACAGCATTTAAAGAATTCTAAATTACCTTACTATGGATGACACTGAGATACTTTGAGGTCACTTCATGGAGTTTTCCCGATTGCAGAGATGCTTGAATGTTTCTGACTATTTTGACATGCATGACAGATGCAGGAGGATTCAGCAGTGAAGCTCCTGGACCTGGACCTGTTCCAGCAGAGCTCCACCCAAGGCAACATGGTTCGGGATGCAGAGTGACCTTGATCACTGCTCCTATCTAATGAGTGATGCAGTGGTGGGCCGTGCATTTTATACCTGGGCCTTCAGTGCTGTCCTGTAGCTGAGCCACCTCCTAATAACCTCATTATGACGACACAGCTGCGGTTATTTGTTTCTAGGGCTGTAACAATACACGTATTCGTATTAAACCGTTCGGTACGAGGCTTACGAACCGAACAATACGTTTGAATAATACTAGTGCATTTGGAAAACGCAGAAGCTTAAATTGTAGGAAATATAATGTTTTCTGCGCTCACATAGGAGACAGCGGGCTGTGTGGCCTCTGAATCGGAACAAAAACAACCAAAACCAAAAACAGCTGAGTTACCGCACGTGTGTTCTGGGAGGCTACGCTAAACTAGCTTAACGGGAAAAACACAGCAGCGACATGCATTCTGCTACACACTCAAGGGCCAATCAGATATTAGATTTAAGAAAACAAACGCAGTTGACTTAAAGACAAACTCCATCCTCCTTTCTTTGTTGACCAAGAGTTTAATCCAACGGTTAAATCCCTACTACTTTAAGTTTCACAATAGTCACGTGTTCGCCCACTGACCAATGGGTCACACGCTGCACCTCACTGCAGCGCTGCTCCTTAAAACTGAGCTGCGAGTTAATGCTGACGTACTTGTAGGCCAGCTAGCAGCTCTGACACGTCAAAGAATACGCCCAACATGTCAAACTAAAGATCTGTTTGGTTGAAGACTATGACAATCAACAATATCGTCCCCATTCACTTAAAGTGCACATGGATGCACTTGAGAGTCTGCAGGCCTCTGGCTCTGTTCTACCTAGAGACACAGAGGTGAGATCTGATTGGATAAAAGCTATACTTAAAACAAGCTGCACTGGAAGCAGAGCAACTGAGGAAGACAGGAGCTGTGCAATGAGAAAATAAGATAATGGGGAAAATATTTATATAAATTATAATACATGTAGTGCAGTGGTTCTCAAACTGTGGGGCGCGCCCCACTAGTGGTGGTATTACAGGTGGGGTGCAGGGGGAAATGCAGAAGACATTTTTTTTTTTTAAAGTAATTAATAAATGCCTGTACTTTCGTGTGAATTTTTTACGTTACGCCCTTAACAGGTTACGCTTGCGCGACGGCCATGATCCTTGGCGACTCACATGTGTGGCTTAGTGTTCCAAATGAAGAGACATTTGGCAGGAACAGAAAAGCAACCGCAAGCGACGCATCCGAAACGAACAGCAAGCAGCCAAGAAGAACATATGATGACGCCTCTCTTGCTCTGGGTTTCACAGTGAACGCGGTAGGAGATGAGGAGAGACCAGTCTGTGTTTTATGCCTGAAAACTAACATGAAACTTGTATGATAGTGTGAAACTTGTTTTGTTTAGTTTTTTATGGGGTCAGATCAGTCTCAATAATCACAAATGCACACAGAAAGATTCACAAATGCGTACAGAACAATTCACAAATATATTCGATTTACAAATGCACGCAGAACGATTTACAAATGCACGCAGAACGATTCACAAATACATTCCAATGCACAAATAAATAAATTACGATTTATATAAATGTAAAAAGAAATCACAAATATATTTCTGCATTTGTAAGTATTTCTGTGTGGATTGTTTACATTTGTTTGTGGATTTGTATGCATTTCTTGCAGACTTTTACTCAAGTAGTATTCTAATAGGTGACTTTTTACTTTTACTGGAGTAGTTTTCCAGTAAGGTATCTTTACTTTTAATCAAGTATGGCTTTTGAGTACTTTATACACCACTGACAACAGTCATACCTTCAATGACCTTAATATATTGTCACATAATGTCAAATAACAACAAATAAAGGCTAAAGTACCGCGGAACCGCACCAAAACGGTGGCGCTTGCAACAGAAAGTGCCTTTGAGCTTCCCATGTCGCTTCCGCAAATTGCGTATCTCTAACGCTGCCACCCTCGTGGGGAGGGGAGGGGGGGAGCTGCGCTCATGTGATTGGTTGAAAAAGAGAATGTTGAAAAAACGCATATTTGTGAATCTAGCGACGTCAGGGGAGTCTCAAAAATCCGTGGAAAGATCTGTAAAGAAATGCAGTGCGATCCACAAAGAAATGCATACAAATCCACAAACAAATGTAAACAATTCACACAGAAATACTTACAAATGCAGAAATATATTTGTGATTTCTTTTTACATTTATATAAATCGTAATTAATTTATTTGTGCATTGGAATGTATTTGTGAATCGTTCTGCGTGCATTTGTAAATCGTTCTGCGTGCATTTGTAAATCGAATATATTTGTGAATTGTTCTGTACGCATTTGTGAATCTTTCTGTGTGCATTTGTGATTATTGAGACTGATCTGACCCCATAGTTTTTCACAGGTTGCACTTTATTCTTATCTTTTAAAAGATGTTTAGTGCAAAACAGGTTAATTGCAGCCATTTGCAATAAGCTATTTTTTGCCAAATTGTAGTTATTTTTTGCAGATATAACTTTATTTGCATTTTTCGAACAAAGTGATTGCACATTTTATTGGTTTTTGTCTGATGGAGCAATCTGGTTTTCTTAAAAGTGATTGCAATTTTCTTTATTCTATTATTTAAAAAAGCACAGACGGAGGAGTCACAAAATGTTTCAATAAAAGGTCAACATGGACCATTTTGTTACAATTTTGTTGGGGCATGAACATTTTTCTTCCTCCAAAGTGGGGCGCGACAGAAAAAGTTTGAGAACCACTGATGTAGTGTATTTAAGAAAAATTATTAAGTTATAAAATAGCTATAACTTTGTGATTCTGTTTAGGCCAGCAGAGAAGGCTTTGAAGGCCCTGACGGCCCACCATGGCTGAGGGCAAGCATACTGCTCAGACTAAGATCCTTAGACCCCCTTTGCATCAGTCAAGTGAAAAAGCTATGCTTGCCCCTCTAGTCTGCTAACACCAATACAAATAAGCAAGCAGCAGTATGCAGTGTTTCCCCTACCATTATATTAGCCCCCCCCCTTGAAGGTCAGGTTCATTTTGTTTAATTTTATTTTCTATATAGCGCCAGATCACAACAGAAGTCATTTAAGGTTACTTTCCTGTATAACAAGTCAACACCTTGTTCTTTTATTGAACAAACTAAACAGGCGTATGTTATTTATCTTATTTACACGACGACATGTCATTTCTGTCTCTACATGGTCGCACGTTTATTAGATAAAACATGTTGACACAGTTTTCCTTTGGGGACATGATTTGAAGTTGAAAAAAGTAATAAATCGCAATATATGTTATCACAATACTCTCAGTATCGCAGTATCGTGATATATCGAAGTATCGTGATAATATGGTATCGTGACCCAAGTATCGCGATAATATCGTATCGCGAGATCTCTGGCGATTCCCACCCCTAGTGAGCACGCTCCCACCAGCTGACAGAGAGTGCGAGTCGGAAAATATGTCACGTCAACCACCTGAAAAGCAGACAACAACAAGATGGCAACACTCGCTCTCCTGCAAGTGTTGACTGCTGTCATTAAAAGAAACACATGAACACCATGACTCCTTTGTGTGTTTGCGTCGGTGTCCCCCCTGCACATACATCCATTTATCATAGGTTACAATATCATGGAGACAATACACATTTCCATTTTAGGTAAAAGTGGAATGAAAACATTCATCTTTCTTCAGGCTTTTAAAGCACATGGCAGCATAATGATACACTGATATCCATGCAATCATTAGATCGACACATTCAGATCCTCCCATCCAATCCTCAATCATCATATTAATCCAATTAAAATACTTAAAAGCATTTGTCTTTTTTCTTTTTTATATGTGACCAAGTAAAACTATTGAGTTCATTCACATAAATGCAGTTTGACAGGCTGTTGCATTTATGGCCTCTGGTTGTGGAATCTTGATGTCACATGAATAAATCGGACATTTACTGCAGCTAATATTTACTATCTTTGTCCAGCGTAGCATTCACAGATCCCCCAGCTGGGAGTCATAATGCACACAAATGATAATATATTGCTTAAATCCTCTGCAATAAAGTCACCCATAAAACTAAAAGATTTGCGTTTGTTTTCCGTTTAAATGAGACAAATGTCAAAGTGGATTCCGCCTGTCTCAGGAAATTAAGGGGGACCAATAGGGACAGATTTGTCCCTAATTTGCACTAGGGGTTAGGTTTGTGCCATCGAATGTGGTTATCCATTTAGAATGGCCTACATTTTCTCCTCTAATACTCTTAAAGGAACAGTCCAACAATGAGAGAAATACTCTTATCCAGAATCAGATTAGACAGCCTGGCTGGTTTCAGCCAGAGCTGGACTTCTTAATTACTACCACTACTCTTGACATGTCATATCTAGTGTATTTAACATGTAGAATCTAATGTGAAAAATAAGAGCGTTGATGATGAATGATATTGGCAAATTGCCATATTTCTTGATTGCTATAGAAAAACAAAAACTAGCAACCCTAATGTAGCCTTTTTTTTGGTTGACTGAAAATGTTAGAGGATGGAAATGTCACTTGCTATCACACTGTAGCTACTGAAGCTAGCTAGTGAAGTAGCTTAACACATTGAGATTGACTGATGGTAATATAATAAACAGTTATCCATTATTGGTTGGCCTCACCTGATATCTGTTGGTTCGGGGAAAAACCAATGATTGGTTAACGACAAATAAGAAACAACCTCCCAACATAAATCAGCTGACATGAGCAGTGTCAGATGAATGCAGTGAAATGATATGGCCATGCAGTCTGATTGTCAAGCATAGCCTACTTTCCTTTAAAGCCTGCATGTGAAGACTTAGAAAGTTTCTGACTTGACATCCCTGAGAATCCAGAAAGCAATGCACATTGCATTTCCACTTACAGATAATCAGGACAAAGCCGTTACACTGAAGACTGTAGTAAAACGAGGAGGATGCGTATGCTTAGTTTCACTGTGAAACAGAGAAGGAGGCACAGTAAAGACAGACATATCTTGACTTCAGTCATACCTGCATTAAGAGCTTGGCCAGCTCTGTGTAAGCCTGAGGCGAGGCAGCTGACAAAAACAAGCAGCAGTGGATTTCTGTGCCAACACGTTTTGCCTTCTCTCTCGCTCCTCTTTATACATTTTCTGTCACCAAACACATTTCTTTCATTTGTATCTGCATTTGCACAAATAATACAGTGACTGCAGAATGACAGCAACTATGAAGAGTTCCTTTTTCATTTTTGAAAAAGTGCCCATCCACTTTATTTGTCAAATTTTTTGCAGCTCCCAAATTAAGAGTTGCCCGTTCCCTTTTGCACATCAACTTGTATTAATCCACAGCTACATCCCTCCACAGGTCAACTTGTTCCCAACCTACTGAGGTCATATCAAATACATGATCCCTCATCACACAAACCAATTGACCCTTCGCTAAGTCCCACCCCTGGAACTCAGACTGGCCAATCCTAGCGTAGCATGGTGCCACTCTGACCAGGGTCCTACAACTATCAGACTCTGCTCCAGGCTCTCATCAGTTGTCTCAGATGTTCCTCATGTTCAGGCTGGTTTAGTGGATTTGGAGCTTGTCATGGTTAAACGTTTAAGTGATACTCGTTACCCAGAGAGGTTGAAGGAGTGTGACGACCCCTCCCTCCCACAAGGGGTCTGTGTCCTGGTTGCTGCCTTCTGTCTTTCAGGATGTTGATCAGCAGCTAATGAGCCACACCTGAGCCTGATTGGGTGATGGATATGTAAATCCACAGGTCAACACGCGCGGCAATCTTTTTTGGGGCCGCGGATATCCATTGTTTCAGACAGTTCATAGATTGGTTTAATCAGAAAGTGTGATTTTGCTCTGTAGTTTTGCTTGCATTCAGTATATGATAACACAAGGGACAGAATTTAAGGGTCATAGTGAAATTTGAAAACACAAATATGAACTTTTCTCAAATAAAGAGAGAGAAATCATTTTCCTGCTTGTAAAGGAAAGACGGATAAACTAGCTTTTCATATCCGCACACCTTAAAGGGGCCGCACACAATGGATGAAGACAGTGTCAACTTTTGAGTTGTTCACTTGTTTCATTATGAGCAGAAGGGAATAGGATTTTGATCAACATTTACATCTATTTTGTTCTCCATATAGTTTTTACATACCAGTGATATTTTATGCTCATTTGGACACTATCACTGAGATAAAGATGAACTAGTTCAGTGTCAAATATACTATTCAATGGAAAAAAAACATGAATAACAAAAATAAAAGAACACATTTCAAGTACATCTTAATTATCGAATGATAAATATTGTATGATGGGCTGAAATGGAAGGAATCTTCTTATATCCATCTGGTCAATGAATTGGATGGTATACCGGTACAATAGCATTACGAGGGACACTATGACATTTAGTTTTCACTAGCACTAACTGATTATAAACAACAACATTCTACAGGGACTGATATTATTGTTTCGAAATACTAGAGAGATATATTAATGCAAAGAATAGAGAGATGTCGATAGTTGTTTCTTGTATTTCGAATTCACTCGTTCACACTCTTGCTCACTGGAGACAGTTTCTAACGAGCTAGCTAGCTTAGTGTTAACATAGCCCACTACAATATTCCCTTTCATTTGCCTCAAGTAAACCTAAATTTAAGCAGGTAACAACCACAGATAGCCACATTCTGTAACTACATGTACTTACAATTTTACTCCGTGCATCATTTACTTTGAGCTAAGCTCCTTGGCTATAATCCTGGCTGTCGTTGACGAGAGACATTACTTGGCAGAGTGAGAAAGCCAGTACAGCAGCCTCCCCAAGGTCCTAGTGCCCAGGGTTTATATCGTTAAGTATGATGATAGGCTATTGGATTGTAATTTGAAGGCAGAGAAAACATACAAACCAGAACGCACGCACATATGTAGCATGTTAGAGTTATAAATAACTTGTCCATGTGAGAAACAATAGTTCAATTTAATGACACCACCAGAATAAAAAAAAAATTTTTTTTTTTTTTTAAAGCCAATAATGCCAAATTATTTGGGGGTGCTGAAGAACATTTTGGGCGGGGCTTCAGCCCCCCTAAAATAGGCCTAACGACGCCCCTGGCCGGCTGGCTACCTTGAGACCAGCTGCACTGTTGGTTATAGAGATCGGCCTCCATATAACAAAGCTACGGGTAATATTTACGTTGTTCATCTTTTGCTGGGATGTGGTCTAGTCGACCTATCGTCAGCAGTATTATGAAAGGAGACCAGTGAATCAGAAAGACAGTGAGGTAACTAACGGTCATGAAAAAAGTTAGCCAAACCAAAGTGGATAGAGGCCGTAACATTACAGCTTGTAATCACAAACCTACCTCCTCACTTCAACTCTATTCAAGATCAAAATATTCAAATAGTCAACCGTCATATTCTATTCTGTTCATATTCACACATCAGGTGACAGTGAGGCTAAGGCTGACTAGCAGAGCTGTTCGAACACAATAACGTTAGCTACCAACTTAGCCGAGGCCTAACGCTGAGCACTTGAACCCGGCTAGTAACGTTGGCTACCCTGGTTGTTTTAAACATTACACATCCACAAATAATAAATCATAATTAGAGGTCGTGATCCTGAACCGCCATCGTGTTTCAACAGTAAGCGTTTAGAAAATCCAGCCGTGAACTGTGTCTAGTTTTGAAAGTTGTCCCCGGTAAATGCATTAAAAATGAAGTTTAGCCACTTGTCCTTCAGGTCATCTTCCTTTGGGAGTCCATACAAAGAGCATTTCCTCTAGCAGAGCAGAACACAGCGTCTCCTCGATATACACTAAACTATATAATACACTAAAGGAACGGGGAAAAGAGGAAAAGCACAATAGGGGCTCTTTAATTAAATAACAACCCAGAAAATGTATGTGTTTAATTGTTACATTTTGTTTAAGTCAAGCCTGTGGAGAATTTCAGTATTAAACACATTATAAGTAGTATTGAATAACACCCCTAGTGGTGAGTAGAAGTGTCACAATATATATGTTAGTCACAATATGTTTACAATATTCTTACTTGTAGAATATATTATATGTTACAGTATATTAACTCATTGAATGTATTAAATCATAAAAGCATAGTCACTAAAGGTATTAAAACACTGTAAGAATAGTTTTGAGGGTCAGATAGGGAATCTGAGTGAGACATGCAGCAAATGGAGGATGTGGCCAGAGGGGAGGACAACTGACCAGAGGTGGAGCCAAGATGTTTTGTAAGGAGCCAAGATGTTTCGCTAAAGGATCGATAATGGGAGGGGACAGAATTCAAATGGAGCCAATCACTGATCAACGGAGGATCAGTCACACGTTTTATGACAGTTACAACACTTTCCAACTGTCGGGGCATATAAAAGACTGTTTTAGAGAGCATTCCTCAGACCGCATCCGCCCCTCTTTTTCAGCACCTGGAGTGGCCAGACCAGTGAGGAGGACGCGTGCATGTGGTCTCTGTTCTCGAGAACAATACTATTGATAGTTGATTCAGTTTGGAAGTGAACTTTGTGTAGTACATTAAATATTGTTTCATTTTGAAACCGGATCCAGTTCCGTTTTTCTGATGCGCGTGCGCAGTAGGAAGCTCGAAGCAGAAATCTCCCTGCAGCCTGCTGAAGCCTCGCATCCTTCTGTTTTAAACCCTAACAAGCCTAATGTTGCCGTAGAAATAAAAGAGTGATCCATGTTGCTTCCACACATTGAGGTATGCAGCTTATTATTTAAACACTGGTATCAGATTGGTACTCGGTATCTGCCGAAAAAAAACTACACACCCTTACTTTTTGTCCCAATGCATAAAGGACAAACTACTTCCTGTATTGTTAAAAAGTATATACTCCCAGTTAAACAGAAGTTAGAGCGTCTTAAGCTTCTGCACTGACATATTACCAAGTGAAACATAATATTTGAGCGGTGTACAGTTACAAGAGTGATTTTAATCAAATCAAATCCTTCACATTTGATTGGACACGAACAAGTGGGCGGGCTTATAATGTAGCGTGATATGGAGCCACAGAGTCTTGATATCATCTTAAGCACACCTCATATTTTGTTAAACAGGAAGAAAAGATGGATGGATTCAGATAGAAATATGTGAAATAGGTGCACACTATGACAGGGGATCTAAAAGGGTTAAGTGTGCTGCAGATCTTATATGAATAAGATCTGAATATGAATGAATATTGATGAATATATGATGAATAGTATATAATAACACTGAGACTGGGCTGCCAGCTGCAAACATTATTCTGAAATGCTTGTGAGGCTTGTGTCAGTTCATACAACATCCTGATCATTCTTTTACAGCACATTAAATGCTTTTCTTGGAAAGCTCATTTTTTTCCAGGACATTTTGGACAATTATGTGATTTTTCAGGATATAACTGGTAAGCACAGTAAATTCCAATCTCCCTTTACCTCTCTCTCTCATCATATTTTGGCTTATCTGCCTTAACAACATTGTTGTGATGTGCAATCACTAACAGTCTAATATTTTCTTGCCCGTACAGAAACAACCAAGTCAGACCACGAGCTAACTTGTATCTGAGAGTTTTCGGATGGATTAATGGCTCGAGCTACAGAGTGAGGATAAATGACGATCCTCTGCTGGGATCTGCAGACAAGCAGCCGTGGCGTCTTTTTTCTTCCCCATTCAGCGAGCGCTGACGTTGATGTACATTAAGCTCCAGCCAAGAGACGCGAGCCGTCGCCACAGCAACACTAACAGCATAGACTCAGCTGAAGGCCATGCAAAATACGCATGTGATTGTATATTCAAAAAGATCTTACCTATTGTACTCTACCGCTTGTATTGCATTTGAATGATCCGTGACTTTGACATATCCCCATTCATTTGTCCATGTTACTGCAAACAGTGAGCCCAAATAAACAACATATAATACATGACTGAAGGCCTGCAGGGCCTTGTGATGAGTTTACAAGTTCTAGGCTCAGTTGACTGAAGGACCAAACTAGAACACCATGGTATTGTCCAGCCATGCACAATGAGGACAGGGCTGACAAATGTTCACAAATAAGCCCTCTTTCCATTGCTCATTACTTTATATCTGTAATATATAGGTGAACTCTCCTTTGAAGCCAACTTCAGATTAGACTAATTCAAAAATCAACTCCCTAAAATGACATTAGGGTATACAGAACAGCAGGAACAGCAGGAACACGCGCAACTGTGCTGGACTAGAGATAAATCTCTTTTTCAAAAGTCTTTCTGTAGTCAGCTGATTCTCTGTGGTTGGAGATGTATCTGCACTCCAACATGCCTGTACAGATATCAGCTACCAACCTTATATCACTGCTGGCTTTTAGCTGTTCTGTTCATACCTGCCAACCTGGAGACCTCAAAGATAGGGAGGACCTCAAAAGTCAACGCAGGATTCTGCAGGTCCCCAAAAACATTTCAGTTTCAGAGACTTTGTTTCCTGCATTCGGATGACTTTTAAAAGAATGAAAATAGCAAAGATAATAACAAAGTAAGTACACTGCACCAGCAATTTGATGTTAAGTTGCCGACTTCTAATTTCACTTTTAATTCTAAGGAAAGAACACAGGTTAATTTACGCCTCTGGCATGAACTAATGTTCATCATTTTGCATTCATTCATTTTTGGCCCCTGCTTCAGTATTCTCTCCGTCTCTCCCTCACTGAGGCTCCTGTCAGACACAACATGACCACGGCACCACTGCTCTCTGAAACCCACGAGCCCTGCTCAAAATCCATCACCGGCAAACATCACGTTTTCTACAAAATCCATATTTTCTGTGTAATTGTTATAGTTTGTAGGCTGTTAGTCTCATGTTGTGCAATGAAGGTTCAGTCTGTTAACAATCATATATTGTATAGCACTTATCAATACACACATATATACACACACATATATCTGTTTGTATACTATCCAGGCGAGGCACAGTTCCTCTTGAACCAGCCTTTTACACAGGCCTGTGTAACTGTTCAGCATAAAAACAAAGACCAAACTCTGAAACCTAACTAGAAGTGCTGGCCTTGTGCTTCCTCTTGGATAAATGACTTTGTTGTATTTTATTTTCCCTTTTTCAAACACACTCAAACCTAGAGTCTGTGGACTCCTATTGGTCCGTGTCTATATTGCAGAGGGTCCACGGAGGATTTGTGAAAATAAAAAAATAATTGTGAATATCGAGTAAATATAACATTTTTGATTTAAATCAGACTCACAATATGTCAACACCTGCTGCATGGAGAAAGCAGCACGTCAGCAGCAGCAGCTTGTGTCTGTACTCACTGTAGTCATGTGAGTCTAAAGCAGTGATTCTCAACTGGTGGGTCGCGACCCAAAAGCGGGTCACTGACAAAAAAATAAAATAAATAAAAAATTGTGATTTTATTTTGAAGGGCATTTTTTATGCAGCGGAAATTTTCCAGCATTTATGGCGCTTGTTCAGCGGTGCAGGAAAAACACCGACCAATGCGTTGTGAATCACATCACGTGATGCAGCTCATCCAATCAAATATGAGTATTCTCACTAGTTTCCTGACTCAGTGAGATGTACACACACCGTGACACACGGGGAGAGACGAGGATACAGAGAGCAGAGCAGGACTGTTGAAGTGAGAGTCGTGAAAGTCAAATCATAGGACGATTTCCAAAAGAGAAAATGTCCAGAGAGACCAGAGTCATTAGACTCTGACTGGACAGACTCATAGAGGTGAATTCTTTAAACAATACTTTCTCTTTTTAGATGAGAGAAATATAATATCGTGGCTTTTTCACTTCACCCTGAATGAACTGAGTTTAAAGATGCAGGGCAATTCAGTGAACATCATTTATCTAAAATGAATTGTGTTACGTAATTTATTCTTTAATCCAGCCGTTATTTTACTTGAAATGAGAAGAACATTTATTTATGTATTTCTCTGTATTATTTATAATCCATCCAGTTAAATTTGAAAAATGAGAATATTTATTAAAATATAATTAATGTGTACTTTCTTTATTTGATTTGACAGTTTACTACACAGAGACGTTACTAGACTTCTTGAATATAGATATACCCAAATTATATATATATATATATCATTTGAATATATAATTTATATATATATATATATATATATATATATTAGGGGTGTAACGGTTCACAAAAGTCACGGTTGGGTTCGGTACGATACAGTGGAGCCACGGTTCGGTACGTTTCGGTACAGTATAAAACTTTAAATGCCAGAGAAATGTACTTGATTTTAAAATATATTTATTCATTACAACTAACATCATGAAGTTATTCTTTGACTTTGAACAATGATGGAACTATACCTGAGTGACCCATCTTCTGGGGTGTCTTCTTAGCGACACATAAGCATAAAAAACAAAAACTGATCCTTAATGTTATGTAGTATTGTTACTTACATCTTGCTTACATCTTGTATTGTTACTTACATCTTGCAAAAGAGATTTTTAATCTCAATGGGACTACCTGGTTAAATAAAGGTTTTTAAAAAAAAAAAAATTAAAATTTTTTTTTTTTTTAATTGTTTTTATTCAAACGTATTCGGTTCGTCATGCGTACCGAACGGTGAGCCTCGTACCGAACGGTTCAATACGAATACACGTATCGTTACACCCCTAATATATATATATATATATAATTTGGGTCGTGGGTCCCGGCTTGTCATTAAGGTGTGATGGTGGGTCCCGCAGCCAGACCAGTGGAGAACCACTGGTCTAAAGGATGCCTTGGGTTTTATTTGAACCTGGACTACTTGGAGTGTCATCTTTTATTGTGATTTGTCTTTTTACTTATCAACATAACAGCATCATTAAACATTAGTGGTACCAGTCCAGTACTTTTGTATGTGTGGTGCAGGAAATTACTCACTTTTCAAATGAATGGAGGCAGAATTAGTGAGTGCTTCAGTCTAAAGCGCTGAGAGCTCGCAGATACTGTTGAATGAGCCTTTTGCTTGCGCACAGCTCACAAGAGTTTGTTTGCATCACAACTGATTTGCATTAATTACTGAGGATGAATACTCCAACTTACAAGAACCGTGCTTGAATGAAAAATTGTGTCCACTTCACAATAGTGTCAACCATTTTAAAAAGTGTTTTTGACATGTTTCACTGTTTTTAAAGTTGTCATTGACGCTTCCAAGACTGCTCTTTCTGTCAAACCACTGGTTTCAGCAGATCCTTTTAAAAAACGTTCCTTCAAGTCTTTGCAAGAGGATTTTCATTTGCTCTGAAATGAGCAGAAAACAGTGACTGCCATGAAGCTAGAACATCTTTCTAAACAGCGTTCTGTGAACTGTCAAGTGTAAAGGTGCGTTCACAACGGTCGCGTTGATTTTTTGACGCGCGTCGAGATTACATACAAAGTCTATGCACAGACGCGATGAGACTGGCGCGCCGCGATTTTGCGATTTTGCGATTTTGCGATTCTGCGGCGCGTTGGACGCGTTATTGCAGTGCGGTGGACGTGTTGGACGCCGCAAAATCGCCAACGCGCGAGTTGAAAACTTCTGCGGCATAATCGCGTGACACTGTGGCGCGCTAGCCTATCAGCGTTGAGTTGCTGCCCCCGTCATCAGTGCCACTGCTCCCGCCGGTGAATCGCAAACAGCAATGGAGGACAAGTTAATGGTGGCGGTTTGCGGGTACCCCGAGCTCTACGATACGTCGTCGTATCTGTACCGCGACAGGACTAAAAAAGATCTGGCATGGAGGCACGTAAGTGAGGACGTCGGACAACCTGGTAAGTTATTATTATGTCTTTGTTACTTGATTCTAGCTATCGGTTGTACTTTACTAACTAGCTGTATATGAACCATGTTAGCATGTAAAGCTAGCTCAACCACCGGCTGGCTTTCACACTAAATACGTGCGTTTCTTGTCAGATGAGATTTGCCGAAAGAAGTGGAAGACCTTGAGAGACACGTATATGAGAAAGAGGAGAGAGGAGACAGAGAGAAAGAGTGGCTCAGGAGCAGGGCCATCAAAAAAATGGAAGTACTCTGTGGTTATGTCTTTCCTCAACCCCTTCGTGACTCCCAGGGAGAGTACCGGTAAAATGGGGAGGGTCGAGGGAGACAGTACCGCAGAGTACTTCACTGATGCAGGACCAGACCAGGACGAGATGTCAGAGGCAGCAGCAGGGCCATCTGAGCTTGACAGGAGAGGTTTGTTGAAGTGAAGACACAAAACCACAGCATAGTTGAGTCATACAGAAAATATTACTACAGCTGAAGTAGTAACGACAGGCCAAAGCAGTGCAAGAGGTTTGTTTTTTTTCATTTGGCAAAGCCTGGTTCTGTATAGTTTTCATACTTATTAAAAAAAATGTTTCATGAGCAAAAATAAGTTATAATAAAGGTCAGTTTTGAACCCTGGGCTCCGGATCTTAAACCACTATACTATCATAGCTTTAAAGGCAAATTACTATTTAATTAAAGCAGCACTTTTGAATTATAAAAGTTTTATTGTTTATGTTCAAAGATGAAACAGATTGGTCAGAGGAAGAACCTGAAGGTGCTGCTGCTCCTGCTCCTCCTCCTGCTGCTCCTCCCGCTCCTGCTCCACCTATGGGTATGTACATCACAAGTTGGATTGCATTTTTTTGTATGAATACAATTCATGCATTCATGGTATGTTTTTCACAATTACAAATATTTACTTTACAAGCTATTGTAGTGATGGGATGCAATAGTTTCACTAAATATGTTGTTTCCATGTCATACAGGAAAGAAAAGGGCCCGAAAAAGGCAAACGGGGATCGAGAAGCAGCGGGAGGTAGAGAAGCGCCTTCTGCAGGCATTGGAGAAGGACACCCCTGCTCCACCAGCTCCTCCACTATCCGAGGACGAACTATTCATGAGGAGCCTGGTTCCTTCCCTGGCAAGATTGCCACCCCAGCAAAAGGAAGATGTAAAATTTAAAATACACAAATTAATTTATGAAGCCAGCACTGTGGTGCTGAATTTGGAATATTTGGAGTAGACTTCTGGGGGACAATCTTTCCAGGGAACGAACCAGGAATTAAAAAAAAACAATTAGTTTGTATACAGTTTGTTTTTTGTATATACGTTTTTCTATATATTTCTAAGAAATAAATGCACTTTATTTCATGTTACTTTGTCCATGTTCTTTATTGTAGTTTTACAAGAAAACTTAACAAACAAAGGAGAATATATATATATATATATATATATATGCGCCTTTTTTATAACATCCCATCCCATCACTGCACTGAATATAGTACATTATAGTGTGGGATGATTGTATTGTGAAGGACACACTGCTACTACATATATTAAGTAACATTGCAGGAAGTTTGCTCAGTAGTAATGTGTGGGTGGCTCTTAAAAGAGCCGTTTTGGATGTGCTTGGGCATTACACAGTGTCTTGCCATGGGACCGTTCCCTCAGCAGAGAAGTAGGATGTGAAGGCCTCCCTCACCCTGATGGCCTCTCTTGCCGAGTTGTTGGCAGCAATTCTTCCCAGATCTGGCAGTGGCTCCACCTCTCCAACCGGTATGGTCACTGCAGTTGTTGGGGTGGTTTTCCGCAGGAAGTTATGCAGAACACATGTAGCCTTCACACACTTCTCTGCAACTTCTGGGTGGACCTCAATGGCTCGCCTGTACATCCTCCACTGAGAAGAAAGGATCCCAAAGGCATTCTCCACAACCAACCGAGCTCGGGAGAGACGGTAATTGAAGATCCGGCGGTCCCTTGGAAGGATGCGGCCGGGGAATGGCCTCATGAGATTTTTTCTTAGTGGAAAGGCCTCGTCAGCAACAAAGACGTGTGGCTGAAGTCCTTGGTGGTCAGCTCCTGGTAGTGGCAGGTCAGCAGGCAGGTGGAGGGTGCCAGATTTAAGAGCTTGACCAAAAGCTGAGTTGGCCAGACTCCCACCATCGCTGGTTCTTCCGTAGCCAACAATATTTCGCATCCACAACTGCCAGGAGAACTAATGAGAATGTTCCCTTGTAGTTGTAGAAATGAGATCCGGAATTAGCAGGGGCTTTGAGGACAACATGCTTGCCATCCAGTGCTCCACAGCAGAGAGGAAAATTCCACCGCTCCTCAAACTGCACAGCAATCGATCTCCACTCCTCTGTGGTGGGCACAGCCATGAACTCCTCCACAAGGCAGTCCCAAATAGCTGTGGCAACATCTGGGACAATACTGGAGACAGTGGAGACCCCAACACGGAAGCTGTTTGCGATGGTCCTAAAGGAGTCACCAGTAGCAAGATATCTGCAGCACAGAAAAACATTCAATTTAACAGAGTTATATTGAAGATACTGTAGCTGCTAATATAAGTCATTTTTTATTGATATGACTGCACAGCTGCTGTCATGAATAATAAACATCTTAAATGCTGGTGATTTTCGTTAGATTACGTTATTTTGAGTATTGTCGGAGTTCGGATCCATCATGGATCCAAACTCCATTCAGAAAAACTATGTTAAAGTGGCTTCCTTGCCCTGTTGTGGACAGACAAAGCCTGAACTTATTTCATTCTTTCATTAATTCATTTTATGGAACTGCCACTCACCGGAGACAGATGGACAGGTGCTCCGCAGCTGAGATGGAACGCCTGTAGTAGGTGTCCAGCCGAGTAATCCTGGGACCGACCCGAGCCAACAGGTCATCAAACTGGCTAATGGTTAGCCTCATGTAGCGCTGGAAGCGGGAGTCATCCAGACGTAGTTCCTGGAGAAGTCTGTGAAATTCACCGAGCTGTGTGCGCCTACGGATGCTATTATGAACCCAGAGACGACGGCGTTTGGCATTCCGACGTTTGAGGGACTTCCACAACAAGTACAGAGCAGCAATTGTCCTTATTCCTGTCATGGTTGATAGCGGAAAGAAATGGCGGCCAGGTGAACGGCTTCCAGTCGATAAACCACGCCCCCTCTCCGGCGCTCCGCGATTTTGCGGCGTCTGGTCTGAACACGACCGGCGGCGCGTAGACGCGATTTTGCAGTGCGTTGGACGCGATTTTGCAGTGCGTCAAAAAATCAACGCGACCGGTGTGAACGCACCTTAACACATAATGATCTGGCTTAAACATTCAAACCACTACAACGAAACATCACACATACGCTTTGGTTCAGATCCAGGCAGTGTGCTACAGTAGCTGTGTAATCTTTACCTGCAAAGGATGACTTCCCGGTGCTGCAGAGGACGGCTTGAGCTCGTGGTTGAGAGAACGAAGCAGCTGCTCTGCTCTCTTTGCCTGTGGGAGAAGAAAGAGGATGGATGTGATTTTTGATGTAAATGTAAGACCCACCAAGGAGGAGAGGTGGAGCATTGGTATTCAGCTTGCGGTCCGGCAGCGCCCCGTTGTCCACACCTTGACGTTGACCTAACGACCTCGCAGTGAAAATCATTTGGCAGCTCCGCTGACTTCTAGCAGTATGCACAGTAGACACACACACACACACACACACACACACCCCGACAGCTGAATTACAACTGAGCAATCTTTACCCAAGTAGCCACTCTCCAACTTTCAGCTGCCTGCATTTCCATACAGTATCAAGGACTAGAGGAACACTGACAACATGTAGCTTTAAGTTTGTGTTTGCTAGCGGCTCCAAATTAGACCAACTCCCTCAGCTATTTTAGGTCATGTATCACAACCACCATCATCTTTATTTATAGAGGACATAACAGTCGCAGTTTACATTACAATCTACCCTGTCCTCTCCCAAAAACTCACTGCATCAATCGGCTTTATATACTGGCGCGTTGGTTAGTTACATGATAGCAAAGAGTCAATCAAAGACACATTTAGACTTTATACTTCAGACTTGATGTCTCTTAGAGAAGAAGTTCAGATTGTGTCTGTCTTCACATGATATGTACATGCACATATCTACAGAATTATTCCTCCTCTCTTTTCTGGACTTACGTGACACTTTCCTGACACCATTACAAAGAGATGGGGGACAAAAATCCTCATCTTCTCATGGCCACCATCCTTTCCTCATCTCCTCATGACCACCTTCCTTTCCTCTTCTCCTCATGACCACCTCCCTTTCCTCATCTCCTCATGACCACCTTTCTTTCCTCATCTCCTCATGACCACCTTCCTTTCCTCATCTCCTCATGACCACCTTTCTTTCCTCATCTCCTCATGACCACCTTCCTTTCCTCATCTCCTCATGACCACCTTCCTATCCTCATCTCCTCATGACCACCTTCTTTTCCTCATCTCCTCATGACCACCTTTCTTTCCTCATATCCTCATGACCACCATCCTTTCCTCATCTCCTCATGACCACCTTCCTTTCCTCATATCCTCATGACCACCTTTCTTTCCTCATCTCCTCATGACCACCTTTCTTTCCTCATCTCCTCATGACCACCTTCCTTCCCTCATCTCCTCATGACCAACAAACTGCAGCAATGGTTGGCCAAGTCTAGCCAAATCCTCCAACAAATGTAGTTGTCCTGATGAAGGTGAACGTTCTCCATTTAATAGTTTCCGTCTTAACTTGTATTTCTCGGCCAGATCTACTGTGTAGGGCTCATGTTAATCCCAATAAATATGACCAATGTGACTTCTGTCATCCGATCACGCATGACGCAGTGAAGTCATCGGGATCCGATCAGCCAGACCACATACCGAGATGCTCCGGCTCACATTGAGTTCAGATCTCAGTGAGGTTTGGACAGCATGTGGTCACAATCCAGACAACGTATCAAACGTTTCCATCATCTTCCTCCTACACAAGAATTCCTTGACAGAGGAGAGCAAAAGGAAGACAGGAGGAAAACCAGGAGTCTGAGTCCTGTTAAGTTACTGCTGATGATCACACATTAATTTCTGATGTTGATGCTTCACAATAAAAGCTTTTAAATAACGGGGGAATTTTATAGTGAAGAATTTAAAGGACAATGTAAATTTGTAGCTATTCTTCAATAAAATGTTGGGCACATAGAGGAGCTTGTTTGAGTTATCAGCATTTAAGAAACTGAATTCTTGACCAATAGAATTATTGATATAAGTAACAATTATTAATGATTATTAATAATAACGGGGCACCACCCTGCGAACAGGGACCAATAACCAAACGATAAAACTAAGTCTCATAATTAGTGTTCACTCACAATGTCAATAGTCTGAGTACTATTATACATTCAGAGTGAAAGTGAAGGTTTAAGTTCGTACACATGGCTACTACATACAATTTCATTACACACGTATGCACAAGTAATCACAGATGACTGCTCTTTAAAATATAACAGGGTTTATTAAATCAGAATAATAAATGATCAGATCAATTAATATTGCAATCAACAAACGCTATCATACAATTTTATGTGCCTAATATCTAAACAAATGAATAAAATGGGTGAGAGTGTATATATGCAAGTATGTGTGTGTGTGTGTGTGTGTGTGTGAGGATCTCTGTGTGTGAAACGAGGCCTTGAAGCTACAGCTAAAAATTACCAAGATGGCGGCGTCGCGTGACGTAGACAAAATGGCGGAGCAGATAGCTGGGTGTAATCACATGTGTCTGAGGCAATCGATTTCAAGGGGTTTCCCCCAGGGGCAGAGGTACTGGCTATGTGTGTGTAGGTTAAGTGAGAGAGGGGAGGGGGGTCAACTCCGGCTGCAGTGTCGGCAGGAGGGTGAGCAAGAAAAGGAGGGAGAAATCAACATGAATCAACTCTGTTGTGATGTCCGCATTGTAGTGAGAATGAGGATCGCTGATCATATCTCACACAAGCTGCCGTTGTCGCGTCGCGAACTGACGGTAGCCTATGCACGATAGCAGCGAGTCAACACTTCACTCACAGAGTCGATTTAATGAAGAGAGAAATACCACACGAACAAAATAAATTAAAATAATCCCCAAACAAAACAGTCAAAGCAGTTAATACACAACACAACGGAGCTTCTCTGGTCCGTGATGATTGCATACCTCCGTATAATGCGACAGTGTCTTAACACAAACAGGATATGGGAATGACAACACATAAATGAATAAGCTATATTAAGCTAATGCTAAGCTAATGCTAAGCTATGCCCAGACGAATCTTACTTGGAGAAGCTTCGTTCGGTGGGGCCCGTTCCCGTGATGGGAATCGATCAGTCCTCGAGTGTTGACTCGGCAGCGCGGCTCTCGGAGCGGGCGCAGACTGTGAGTAGCTCGGTCCTCAGGAGTCGGTCGCTCCCGGTAGCGTGACTCGCTCTGGAGTGGACGCAGACTCGGCTGGCATCGGCGCGGCGTTTGAGCTGGCGCGGATGCAGGTCACCTCGCTGCAGAGGGGAGGCCTGTGGTTTAACGTCGGCTGAGGTACGTCGTCGTTTCGTACCTCCCGGTAATCATCGGTTGAGGAAGGGGGTTAGTCCTTGTCTTCCTGCCGGAGGATTTGATGAGGCCGCACGGTCCTCGTGGGCCTTCTGTTGTCAGCGTGGTGCTGGGGGGGGGGAAGAAGAGCCCGGTGTGTCTTCTTGTCCCAGGACGAAGTCCAGAGGGAAGAGGCAGATTTTCGCTGTGCTGATGCTTATAAACCTGGTCTCACAAACAGTGGGGGGCCCTTTCTCGGCCAATGGAGGGTCAAGCCTCAGGTTGAGAGGTGGGGATAAGCTCTGACTCCAGGTCAGAGTTTTGGAAAGGAGGAAGGAGCATGTGAGGAGCTCAGTCAGCCAGGATGTGGCGCCAGACCCCAACAAAGTATACCAACACAGGGAGGAAGAGTAATCAGCAAAAATAACAGGGGACTTTTATTTTGAAGAATGTATCGGTTTTACAGTCGCTCTTTGACCACGAAATGTATCAGGGCAGGCAGGTTGTATTGAAGTATGAAGTGTGGACACACGTGGACACAGCCGAGTTCCGATCTGGCTCATCCTATTACAAAAGTCACATTGGGTAACCGTTGCACTATATTCTGAGGTCACATAGATTTCCACAGACATGTGTGATAGGCCAGTGATTGGCCTTACCCCAGACTCACTAGAAATCAATGTTGAAAAGCGAACAAGGGCCAAGTTAAAAACAATTGTCTTGTTTGAAGGCCATCCACTACACAGTGTCTTCAATGGACTCCGAAGCTCATTTTGTAAGAGACTCAGGATGCCTCAGTGTTCTACTGAACGAATAAGAAGGTCTTTCGTTCCAGCAGCAGTCCGATTTTTTAATGAACACCTTTAGAGGTTTTATCTTTCTGTTGTCGATCATGTTTTATATGGCATTGTCTGGTGTTATTTATCCTTTGTAATGTGTTTCTGTCTGTTGTGGACTGTGTCGTCTGTATGAGTTTTTTGGTGGCAAATGAGTTTCCCCACTCGGGATTAATAAAGTTTTCGAATCTAATCTAGTACATTTCTACTGTGATTTATTGTATGTGCGTTACTCACGAACAAAACTATATGTGACATATGATTGTGTACCTAAGACAGTGGTAACAGGACCATATGGGGTGTCTCTGTCTTTGCTTTGATAAGGGGAAGTAACCAAATATGGGTTGCAGTTTAACCAGAGAATGTTGAGGTGTGAAGATTCCCAGAGATAATCAAAGGTAACAAAGACACGTGTCTTTGGCTGTGACAAGGCTTAGAAGAGGAAGGGGGTGACTGGAGGGGTCAATGGGGAGCTTGAAACTGCTGATCAATTGTTATAATGTAACCTGTACACGATGTACAATATAAGTATAAAAATGTATCCAAAAAGTATATATATATATATATATATATATATATATATATATATATATATATATATATATATATATGAACATAAACCTATAAACAACAATGGCAATGGGAATTGAGGTGATAGTGCAAACAGAGGTAATAGTGCAGTATGACTGATTAATTGTTCATGAGAGTGATGGCCAGTGGAAAGAAGCTGTTCCTGTGTCTGGTGGTTTTGGCGTACAGAGCCCTGTAGCGCCTACCAGAGGGGAGGAGTTGGAACAGCTTGTGTCCAGGGTGTGAAGGGTCTGCAGAGATCTTTCCTGCCCGTTTCCTGACTCTGGAGGTGTACAAGTCCAGGATGGACGGCAGGCTGGAAACAATGATCCTCTCTGCAGACCTGACAATCCGTTGTAGTCTGTCCTGTTTGTGACAGTGATAGAGGAGCAGAGAACAGACTGGATGATAGTGGAGTATAACACGATCAACCTCTGCTTGGCCTTTTTCCGGATGGTGTTGATGTTGGGAGCCCACTTCAGGTCCTGGGAGATTGTGGATCCCAGAAACCTGAAGGTCTCCACAGCAGACACCGTGCTGTTGAGTATGGTGAGGGGGGGTTAGTGTTGGGGGGCTCCTCCTGAAGTCCACTGTCATCTCCACAGTTTTGAGCTTGTTCAGCTCCAGGTTGTTCTGACCACACCAGAGGACCAGCTGTTCAACCTCCCGCCTGTACGCAGACTCATCACCGTCCCTGATGAGGCCAATGACCGTTGTGTCGTCTGCGAACTTCAGGAGTTTAACAGACGGGTCCTCTGAGGTGCAGTCGTTGGTGTAGAGCAGGGGTCGCCAATAGGCGGACCGCGGTCCGGATCCGGACCCAGACACTGTTGTATCCGGACCCAGGACCTAAAACCGATAGATAATTGAGATGTATTAAATTTTGACAGAGCGCCTCTATTTTAACCGGCGCAGCTCTTTCAGCCTTTGCGGTACTTGCTCAGCGGGGCAAATCACATCACGTGATGCAGCTCAGCCAATCAAATATGGGTATTCTGACACGTTTCCTGAAGTGAGATACACACACGGGAGAGACGAGGAGAGAGGACGAAGAGTAGGAGAATACGTGAATCAGAGAAGTTATTTCACATGACGAGAGAAAAGTGGTCCGCGAGACCAGAGAGACCAGATCTTTAACCAAGAATGAACAGACTCTTTCAGGTTAATTCTTCAAACGGACAGTTTAAAACCAGTGTGTCTCACATGTTCAGAGGCCATGACGGTTATTAAAAGCGGTAATGTGAAGCGTCACTATCAGACAAAGCACAACTCTTTTGAGCAAATATACCCACTCACATCTGAAATTAAGTCACAGAAAATAAACCTAAGAGCCCAAAATGATCAGAATCCTAACACGTGAATTCACTGACCATCAGTGATGTTAACAGAGAGAATAGAGCTGAAACAAGCGTTTTAATAACCACAGATAAAGATCATGCTCACTAATTTATGTTGTTAGAAGATGAGAAAAATGTGGCTTTTTGATTGACATCACTTCACACCTGAATGAAGTGAATTTTAAACTGCAGGACAAATCGGTGAAATTCATTTTTCTAAAATGAATTACTTTATTTTAAGATGCACATTTTTCAAAAGCTTTCTGTTATGTCAGTTATTCTTTAATCCAGCCCTTATTTTACTTGAAATGAGAGAACATGTATTTATGTATTTCTATGTATTATTTATAATCCATCCAGTTCAATTGAAAACTGAGAAAAATAATTGTTAAAATATAATTGGTGTGTACTTTATTTGAGTTGACAGTTGTTGACTACACAGAGACGTTGTTACTACTACTAGGCTACTTCAATAGATATATATATATATAGATATATATAGCGCAAGTTAGATATTATTGTAATGTTCCGGACATTTGCCCGAGGAGATTTTCTCAATCTGGACCTTTTGGAATTTTAATTGAATACCCCTGGTGTAGAGGGAGAAGAGCAGTGGGGAGAGCACACATCCCTGGGGGGCGCCAGTGCTGATAGTCCAGGTGCTGGATGTGATTTTTTTCCCAGCCTCACCTGCCATTACCTGCCATACTGCCTGATAGAGTCACCAATCTTTTATATTTATTTAATTGATATTTAAAAAAAGGAATCGATGTATGTAAATTTCTCTGTAAGCATTTTGAAGTAATGATATAATTCAGAAATATAACGGCCATCACATTCCAGAGAGTGATGATTCGGGCCTGTGTCCACATCGTGCCGTTTTCTTTTTTCAATGAGGAGACAGCGTTAGCGGCCGCCTTGAGAAAAAGCAGTTGCACCCAGCAGCTTTCTGTCTGAGCGCTTCAAGTTAAAAATCTCTGAAGTCTTGAGCGCTGGTGACATCACTGTAGTAAATGGAGGAGAAGCTTGTTCTGGCTGTCTGTCTGTCCCTAACTTCATATTTCAGACAGACACTACCATGACAAAGACCAAGACAACCATTTGTGGGAGCAGATCTGCTGAGTGGACACTGAATGTTGCCGTAGAGTTGTGATTTTACGAGCGTACCCCTCGTCTCTCCTTTCTCTAACGTCACAGCTGTCAGATTGAGAGGTGACGACATACAAAGCATGAAGCAGACCTCCGTTTGGTGCTCATGGTGATAAAACTAACGTCAGACAACTAGATAATAATAGCCCACATAGATAATAAAAAGCACAGGAGCCATGCTGCTCTTTCATACAACGGATGTGCAGAGTGGTGATATGTTGTCAATATGTTGTTGTCATAGAGACATGAGAAAACAACGCTCAGACAGCTTTCATTGAAATGCTGGGTTGAAGCCCAGCGGCCTGTGAGCACTTTTCTGCCAGGAGGAGGCGCTATGAGGACACAGTGACAGGAAAGATCAACCACTCTCTCTCAGAGTTACACAAGTCATTCTCTATGCATGCTGACAACAGAGCTCACACCTTTTATCAGGATTGGTTGCCTGAGGTTCTCCCAACCTACAGAATTATGGCCACCGTGTAACATTTCAATGAGGTTATTGTATTTCTCAACACTTGTTTTTTTTAACCTGGCTACAGGTGACCGTCCTATTTCCCACATTGTGGAAACAACGCATGCACCCTGGCTGGTGCTACAGCCTGAAGGGAGGAGAGCGTCAGAATGCTTCTTACTTCTACAGTATTAGAGTATTGATTTGGCAGCATCGCTCCACCCTGATGTAAAAAGAAGTCGACCAATGCTGAAGTACACTGGTTGAACCTATTGTAGAACGCTGACCTACAGTATGATGTGGTTAGGTTTGGGGGACTTGTTTTCCAATTTAAATCATTTTTAGTTAAATTAGAAACAGGCAGACTACCCAAACGCAATGATCGACAAAAACACTGTATATCTGCTGCTGAAATGATTGTTAAAAATATGAATGAACACACTATTTTCTCCCCATCCAACCTATATACTTTGAAACACTGTTTGGTTAAATCTGCTCAGAGATACATTTTACTAAGCTGTCACTTCACTAAATCAGCTCCATTAGAAGTGTAATCTGTGTAAATGTGATCAATCAGACGTGTGTAGATGGGATGTAGGTCTGGTCTGAAGACAGCTCGCTCGCAGCATGCTGCTCCAGACGTCCAACAGGAGAATGTAAGTGTGTCAGGGACAGAAATGACACACAGAAATGCACCAACACAATACGTCTGCATGTGGGACGAGCCGGGAAATACAACGCTTTGAGAGAAGGGACTGGCTCTGTTGAATTATGCATGAAGCAGAAGGAACCAAATCAACTGAGCGAGGCATTGTTGTGGCAGGAATAAATGGTGCATAATTGATACAGGCGCTCTTATTTTGTGCGTCCCTGTTTGCAAATCTCCATGTGGAGCTATGATGCAGAGCAGGTCAGGGGATCTGCGGGATACAGTGTTGCTGATCGAATGATGCACACTATTAATGCTGTATGTAAATACACACCGCTGGATCCACCACGCTTCCATGTGTCAATACAACTTACCACAGCAACAAACTACAAGAAAACATGTGTTCCCTTTAAAACAGTCTGAACAACAGTAGTATGGCTGGGTATTGTTGAAGAATTATGATGCCTGTACCAGTACCAGTACCCCTAAAGTTACTGTGAGGAAAATCTAAATGTAATACTAATGCCTCTACATGACCTACATTAGTAGACCAGACCATCTATTTGTATAGAGTTATTCTTAATGCTCGTCATCAGTGCCACCTGGTCGGATTCTGGTGAAATCAGATAAAATCATGCAGGTTCAGCAGGTTCTGACTCAGATCCGGCTTCACCGCCGCCTCGCTGCTCCGCCGGTACCTGTGGGAGCCAACACCATGCTGCTGGAGGCCCAGGAAGTATTGCTGGACCCGCCGGAGGGAAGGAACCAGAACCAGGACAGTCAGACCCTGCTGCAGTAAAATTAGAGTTTTTAAAGGGATTCAGGTGCATGCAAACACTACCCCATTGTACTCAGGGACTGCCACAACTAACACAGAATGTAGTAACTTTAGAATGATACCAATACCAGTAGAGTACTTCCCTCGATACTCATAATGTGTCCCACTGGCTAGCTAATCGCTGCCAGACTACGCAGCGCTCATACAGCGGTCACCACTGATTACAGATGACGCTCACCCTCCAGTCCAGTGCTGAAAAAGGTATCGAGTACAGACACCCAGCCTTAATCAGAAGCAACAAAAACCTGAAATGAAATACTTGTATGAGCACTCGAAAGTCCGCATCTGTGATCAAATCAGTCAAATGTGAAGGTAGGAATGTTGAGGAGGCCGGATGTGTTTTGCAGCTCTGAACAGGTGTTTGTGTCAGAGGAGGAGCTGTTTGACCTCCAGACAGATGGCTGCCATTAGAGGTGGGAGAAGTCATGTGAGTTTCTTTAACGAAGAAATGATTCTAAAAATGAATCAAATGCAGCTGGTAACTCAAAACCCACAGGACTGCTGATGTCGCTCTGCGTCCTCAGGATGTACAGTTGGCAAGTTTAGAAGGTCATGTGTCAGGGCGGGGGGGGGGGGGTGCTAACTTGTTGGAGAGTTTTCCCCAAGGAGCCAAAAATCTGTTCATGCGGCTCGTGTGGTGATCAATGGCTTGAAATAAAAAGAACAGCTTTGAAATTATGAATCAGAAATTTCCAGTACTGTGTGTTGGGTGTAACTATATTATCTTGAACCAATAAAAACTCTTAACCTTATCTTGTGTGGGCTGTCCTTTCTGTATATAAGGAGGTACTATGAGCCAGTAAGTCACTTCGACTCTGGACTTTGACCGATGAACATGGAGCTCTACGTGTACACCAGCGATGATGAGGACCATGCTACCCTGGTTACCATATCAGAGGCTGGACTAAGCATGGAGGCGGAGCCAATAGTAGAGGAGGAGCCTATTGCTGAGGAGGAACCTGTTGATGGTATAGATTCTGATGCAACCCAAATTGATGATGATTGGAATAACAATGACTGGTGTGTTGCTGAATCATTTCCTGATGATCAGAAGATAAAACCTCTGAAACCTGTTTGTGTTGTTAGACCCTACAACCCCAAGAATGATACCGTGGACAAGGGGGTTGTGCCTTCCATGCCTCAACAGATGCGCCAGAGACAACGTCAACGGAGAAGAAGAAGGCGCGGTCCTTTTGGAATTGTGTTTCAGGATTCAGATGATGAAGATTGATCTTGATAAATTTATGGAAATTGTTGGAAAATTGCACCTGTTGCCAATGTAAAATTCAATAAAAATAAAAATAAAAACATGTTTTTTTTTTTTTTTTTCTGTGTGTGGTCTTGGTTAGCACTGTCATTGTTTCTTGCTTTCTCACTGAATCCCATGTGACTGCCATGTCTTAACACGCTCTGAAAATGCATGCATACAAATGTACCTTTCATCTATATTTTGACTGTTAGTTAAGGTTAGCGACATAGAACAGTCACAGTCAGGCTAAAATTGTGGTTATGTAAAATGAGATTTGGTTAAAGTTAACCCTGAATGCTGACATTTGAAAAGCGTTGTCTGCAGGGCCATCTCTATCTCTATGGAGCTCTTTTCAGCCTCTTTAAATACTATTTTTATTTTTGTTTTTTATTCACGGTTCAGCCTTCGTCCTCTGGACAACTCTGATAAAGCTTACACGCTCTGATAAACCCACTGTACACAACCGGTCCAGCACCGAGCGGAAGACCTACAGAGTTACTGAGGAACGCTGGTGAAGAGACGGAGCCAGGTGGCCAGCAGAACCCCGACGCCACAGGACTGCTGATGTCGCTCTGCGTCCTCAGGATGTACAGTTGGCAAGTTTAGAAGGTCATGTGTCGGGGCGGGGGGGGGGGGGGGTGTGCTAACTTGTTGGAGAGTTTTCCCCAAGGAGCCAAAACATCAGACATAATAACATTATTACACAACCTGCCATATCATATGATACTACCATTTTGGGAAAATTTACACACACAGAATACATTAAAATAATATTCAAAAAATCAGTTCATGCGGCTAGTGTGGTGATCAATGGCTTGAAATAAAAAGAACAGGTTTGAAATTTTGAATCAGAAATTTCCTTAAAAGACCCAGTGAAATGTTTTAATCCTGTCTCAGCGTTAATGGTTCATTTATCTCGTTATATGCCAAATTAATGTCATAGAATTAGTATCAGAGTATCTATACATCAAGTCCCTGATAAAATTGCCTCCAGAAGACGAAATGAACAAACATATGGCACATGGCAAAAAAAGGAAAAAATAATGCATTAAATATGCTTGTGTCAGCTGTGTCGACCAGACATGAATATAATGCTTTCCTTGACCCATCACTGCCATTAGGAATCATAACTTCACTGGGACCTTACTGAGGTGAGGACTGCTTTATTCTCATTATAGTCTGACTATAATGAGAATAAAGTCAGACTATAATGAGAATAAAGTCAGACTATAATGTGAATAAAGTCAGACTATAATGAGAATAAAGTCAGACTATAATGAGAATAAAGTCAGACTACAATGTGAATAAAGTCAGACTATAATGAGAATAAAGTCAGACTATAATGAGAATAAAGTCAGACTATAATGAGAATAAAGTCAGACTATGATGAGAATAAAGTCAGACTATAATGAGAATAAAGTCAGACTATGATGAGAATAGTCAGACTATAATGAGAATAAAGTCATAGTCAAATTAGTCTTTATTGTCATTATAGTCTGACTTTATTGTCATTATAGTCTGAATTAATTAATTTATGAATTAATACAAATTATGTAATGTATCATTGTTCGTGACCAAATAAGACATACAGATTTAAAGAGACGACAAATAAGACAAGAGGAGGAAAAGAAAATGTGTGTTGACTCAGTAGAGATAGTATTACATGAGAAAGGTTTATATGTCTTTTTTTATTGTCTGCTGATGCCTGCATTGTGTCTTATCATTCACATAAATAAAGACATTTGGTGCACAGTAAATCATTTATTTATTTTATTTATTATACTATATTGATACATCTCTGATCTGCTGCTACCTTATGAACCATCCCGACCCCTCAGGTCGTCTGGGACCGGTCTACTTTCTGTTCCCAGAGTCAGAACTAAACATGGAGAAGCAGCGTTCAGTTCTTCTGCTCCACACATCTGGAACAAAGTCCAGAAAGCTGCAGGTCTGCTGAGACCCTCAGCTCCTTTAAATCAAGATTGAAGACTTTTGTGTTTGCTGCTGCCTTTAATTGAACCAGATTCAAGTATATTAATCAATTTCTGCATTTTGCTACACTATTTTATTTCTTACACTGCTTTCGAGTGTTTTAATGACTGTTTTTAGTGTTTCAATGAATGTTCTTAATTGTTTTTAAATCTCCTTTACTTTTGCCTTATGTTTTGATGCTTTTAATGGTTTTATGTGAAGCACTTTGAATTACCTTGTTGTTGAAATGTGCTATACAAATAAACTTGCCTTGTCTTGTCTTGTCTTACAGCAGCAACAAGGTAAAAAAATGTATAAAAAACATTAAGACAAGACATTTCTGATTTAAAACAAGACATGAAATAAATATATATAAGATAAAACACAGGCATCAATGGCTTTGTCTCAGAGTGAACTCTTTATGCTGCTGGACTTTTGATCAAACACTTAATAAATACATTTCTTCACGGTATTTCATATGAGGACATACTGTATGTTCTATGTGTTCATATCTGTGTCCGTCCTCACACGGGATCTGGCTTCCCTTTGTGTGTCATCAGAGGCCGAGCGGCAGAGACCTTTCGTTTCTGGCTGAGCGTTTCCTATTAGTTGTAAATGGTCCAAGGTGGTATGACACTATTAGAAATAGGATCAGGACCAACAACCAGGACTTCAGTCTTATCTGGGTTCAGTTGCAGGAAGTTGGAAGCCGTCCACTCCTTAATTGCAGCAAAGCAGCAGGGCGGAAATTCCAGATTGTCACGATTTTCAGGGCGAAACGAGACATAACACGAGATATAAAAACGAATCAGAATCATGATTATCTTCACAGCGTACCAGGCAGTCAGAGATCTGTGGATGTTGAAATTACATCACATACCACGTGTTCACCAGATTTTCATGAAGATGAATCAATGGAATTGTAAATTGAATTCCTGTTGATTGAAGTTAGTTTCTCTTCATGTCATCATTCGGAGACAATTTCATCTCCACAAGAAACTGCAGAATGGACATATTTCTTTGATACTTCCTGAAGGATAAACCCAAATCGAGGTGTCCCGTAGCATCACCCTCACTGAGAGTATCGGCCTGTTCCAAAGCTTTCTTCGTCACATGTCATAATTGAATTTCAATTAAACTTTTCAATTATAATAATATATAATAATACTTGTCCATGTTTGGTTTTAGACATACCAACTGTGGGTTACTGGTTTCATCTCCAGCTGCATCAGCATAAATTGCCCCTTCTGTGAAAGGACACAGTAATTATGTCCCCTATTTAGGCTTTTAACAAACGGCTCAAATGTGCTATTATTTAGAATAGCCTTCGTTTTGTCTTGACACAAAGAAGATCCCTCGTCTCATGGTGAGCCAGACACATCATTTAACATTTTTAAATATCCCTTTTGCAAATGGAGCAACATTACGCCTTTGTGTAAAGTGTGTTGCAGTACAGAGCGGGCCATTATGGTGTCATGTTGCAATAGAAAAGTACCACGCCAGTAAGTCCATGCAGCGTTGCACATGACTCATCACAGGGCACATTAACATCCTTATTAAATTAAAAAGAGTTAAGCAGAAAAGGCTGACTGTGGATCTGCCTAAATGAGTGAAAGATAGCACGAAACACGAGCAGCTGCAAAGTTTATGAAGCCTTTTATATCACTTGTAAATGAATTGCCATGAAAGTGAAAAAGAACCTTTCATTGTCAGACAAGCCCCAATAAGAGACTCGTGCCATATAAAAGTAACACTGTCAGCCTCAGCATGAGAGCTTGAGAGCAGATGTATTGATGACTTGTCATCCATATGTGAGAGAGGAGAAGTAGGACAGCAATGATCCACCATCTGCACTGACACTACAAATCTTCCTGCTCAAAGAATCACAGATCTCTGCCAGCTCCTTCTGAAGGAGGATCATTGTTCTGATCCAACAAAAGAGTTTAACACCTCTGCAGCTTTAAACGGGCCGTACTTCCTTTATTACTTTGAGACCCTGCTAGCAGTGAAGTGTATCCATGGCGTCTTGCCATCATATTTGATACATGGATATTTATATTCCCAAGAATATTCCTATTCATTTTTTCCCCTCATTTAGTCATTTTTCATCTCATATTTTTTTATTAAAAAGGGTCCAGGTGTTCCGATATACATCTCTGATATTTATTTCTCCACCTCAATACCATTTATGTTCATCGTTCCAAGTCATTCTGCCAGCTCCAATTCACATGCACTCAATGCTACGGTACTTGTGGGTCTGGGACTGAGACCTCTTCATCTCTTCATCAGCAGAAAGCTTTTTTAAAAGAGACATATTCCCTTATGGAAAATGAATGTCTCAAGAAAAGGCAGGTGGACTTAGAAAGACAGCTCAATAATGTGCAGCTCAACAAGACCAAGAAGCGATGCTCGCGGCTCACCGAGGCTGTGCTTTGAACCAGCAGTGCAACAAGGTAAATACTACCGTCAGCATGCATGTAACATGCCGATGATAAGTAGCTGCATCATGTTTATGTTCCTCACATTAGATTAGGTAAGCATGCTGGCGTTTGCTATTCAGACCAAAGTATTAGATAAAAGTCATCAAAGTGGATCAAAGTCAAGGCCTTACCAGCGTTATTCAAAGTCGTCCTGAGGGGGTCAGTAATGTGTTACCAAAGTCCATGGAATCCATCCACAGTCTCTGAGATATTTCACTCAAAACCACAAATGTGAATCTCAGGTTGGCAATAGAAGAAAAGTCTGGGGAACGTATACTTCATACATCAGTCTGGTCCAAAGTAGTGGACTAACCAACAGTGTAGTGTGGGAGATTCAGCTAGAGAGAGAGCGAGAGAGAGAGAGAGAGAGAGAGAGAGAGAGAGACAGAGACAGATACAGAGAGAGAGAGAGACAGAGAGAGAGAGAGACATCATTTAATCATTTAAGTTACAGATAAGTAGTGATGGTGAGATGAAGCCTCATGAGGCATCGAACCACTTCAGCCAATTGGTTCGAGAAAGGGTTCATTTCTCGAAGCTTCATGTGCACACGAAACCACCTACTGGCCAAGTGTATAATCACAGGCAGCTGTATCTGAACCACATAATGTGATGCATTGAATTTTTGTGTCTGTTATGGCTGTTGGGAATGACTATGAATTACAAAAATGTATGACCAAATAATTTCTGTACATAAATGATCACATATGTGCATAATAAAATATTATTTTAATGTATTCTGTGTGTGTAAATTTTCCCAAAATGGTAGTATCATATGATATGGCAGGTTGTGTAATAATGTTATTATGTCACTTTCGGAAAATGGCATGGGCTTAAGCAGGCAGAGGACAGTGAAAGTGCTTGTGGAACTAGGAAGAGGGGACTGAATATGCTTGTGTAACTTGGACAGTGATGTACAGGACAGGGGACATTTTATAAATTTTTATTCAGAAATAACAGTTTCTCAACAGTTTTTGGTTTTAAAAGATTCCTTTTTTTTGACACAACCTCTCCGGCCTTTGAAAACACCCTTTCACAGGGTACAGAAGATGCCACTTCCCGAAGCAGTCACGTGGTGCAGCGAGGCTTCGGACGTCATCATTTTTGGCTCCTCCCCTAAATGAAGCAAGCCTCGATACGCGCTTCAAGGAAATGCCCCCTCCATTACTCGACACACGCTTCGAAGCATCGGCACATCTCGTAACATCAATACAGATAAGCAAACTAATAATATGTTTGTGTCTACAGGCCCGACCTTCAATAATTACTCCTGAGACCATATCAGAACCTTACAATGAACATTCAACTCAGTGTGTGTCTCTTATTGTCTTGAACAGTCCACAAATGTGTGCAATGGAGAGGGTCTTTGTCACACGGGGTATGAACCGAACAGTGACCTTTACAGCCCTGCTTAACACTATCCATTCTGCAGAGAGTCTGGGCTGAGCAGGAAAGGCTTATACTGTGTCCCTTCATTTATTTATTTTACACATGGTTCTGAAAAATCCTGCTCTTGTCTCCAGGGACTTCCAGCCGGCCATGTTACTGTTTCTCTTTGCCCAGAGACTCATGCCCGTGAGAAAACTGGGCTCTCATTTATAACTAAGTATGATAATAATAATAGCGAGCTCTGATGGAGGCGTACTTTACTTCCCACACAAAATCTGTGATCTATAAAAACAAACTTCACGGGAGAATGTGCTCACCTGTCCAGAAACTCTGACCCATGCGAACATTTAGAGACGGGGAAATTGAGAGGAATCAGGTACATTGATGCCTCTTATTCATTTACAGTAATTTCACTTCATATCACATAACATAACATTCAAATCAGCAGTGTTACTTGTACTACTGAGCCATAACTATTCCATGAGAACCTTACAATTATAAAAGATACAAACTAACTCAAACTCAATATTTCATCATTGTTCTGTTCTCCTCAGCACGGAGGAGAGAAGGCTGGACTACCAACACTATCATCTGTAAGATAACGTCAAACAGGGTTCAAGAACTGCAGCAGAATGTCCATAGTTTTCAATAGTCTTCTAATACTGTGCAGATCTCAGTTTTCATTCAGTGTTTGTGAGTAAAATTGCCGCAGTGAACTGGACTTTATTGATTTGTTCATGGTTTATTCCATAGTGACAGATGCAGCATGCTGTGCACAGACAAACTGTAAACAGCTCTCTGACACAAGTATCACAAGTCACTGGTGTCACGGCGGTGACTGTCACACACTCTGCCTCCTCCAGTCACCTCACCTGACAAGTCTTCATCACCTGCACATAACCATGGTGTAAAAAATAGTCTGGAAGTAAAGGCAGAGAGCTCTCGTACCATCGCTCCATACCCTCATGATAATAGAACAACAGAAGTAAGGAAATAACAAAATGTGTTCACCTATCAAACTTCCATGTGTACTGCTGTGGCACTCCTGATGTGCATGCTGCATAGTGGATACTCTGGCACTGTTAGGACTACGTCAATGGAAGAGTTGGGGGGGAGCGAGTTCAAGGATCACCTGATCCACAAGCGCCTCCATTTCTGTGTCAACAATTCCTTTTCTTGGTCTTCCTCTCGGTAGCTGCTGTGACTCACCATGAAGATCTATTGATCAGCAGCTCATTTCTATGCATCAACATTCATGAGGTGCTTTGCAATGACTATTTATCGTGAATGTGGGCGAGTAGAGGGTAGGATGTGAGGCTGAACCATGTGCGCACATTTCCAAGTTGATTTGGGATTCATTAAAGGATGTAGAGGCGGGACGCAAGGTTTTATAAATCATAATATTGTTCGGCCTAAGTACATTTCCTCATTCCTCAAACATCTAGTGTGAATCCTACGCTCTGTTTTATAAATGAGACCCCTGAGCCATTAGCCATCAGACTACACTAGTGGTGCACTGCACAGCTAGTGCACCTCAGCAAAGTTTTCCATATCAAGTTGCATCATATTTTTCTGTTGACGTAGAGGTGAAACATGTTACACCTTGCTTGAAAACGTGGAGTGAGAATGTTAACAGGTTGATGTTAAAGGTGCACTGTGGAGTTTTCTGTTTACATTTAGTGAAACTGGACAAAGTGAAGCTTTAATCTGATGGTGGCAGTAGATGAAAATGGATCACCGAAGTTGTTGCGACATATTAGACAAAGTGAACATCTTTTCTTCTACATAGTTGTCCTCAGTCTCATCTGCTTAACTTGGTCATGGAGGCATCAACATGTAATAGAGATGGTAAATTAACAGTGAAAACTCATCATAGCTTAATTTAACATCAGTATTCATAATTACACTTCATGTTTACTTCTCCTGATCTTTACCTCCTATAACAAGGTCCATAGGGGCATCTCAATAAATAAACATGTTCTATTATTTTATATTTATATAGATATATACTGTATGTATATGTGTATATATATATATATATATATATATATATATATATATATATATATATATATATATATATATATATATGTGTGTGTTTTATATTATACTGAATTCCCTGTGAGGGAGACTAAAATAAGATGTCCTGACGTGTTTGTCAAAGTGTTATTTACTGCTTTTTTTCGTGTTGGAATAAATGTTAAATATTTAACTGCAAAGTAGTAATGCATGTTTGATGCCTTAATGTTTTTGCATTAAATCATTCTGGGATGTTTGCTGACATTGATTGGATGGCCCTACCTAGAACATGTTCCACCAGCCGCCACTGCTATCCAATATGTCCGCCTGTTAGTGGCGCCAGAGAAAGATTCAGGAGATCACGAGAGGCGAAGTCAGTAGGATTCATCACAAATGTCTGGGCTGAATGTTACGACAATCCAAAAGTGGGCCGACGAACTAACTGACATTGGCGCCCCTCGAGCCACGCTGCTAGCATGGCTTAAAGCACAGGGTGCAGGTTGCCGAGTGCAAGCAATGCTGTGTCTAAGGAATACAGTTGGAATGGTTTAAAGCAATATATTACTTCATATACATAAAGTGGGCGTCATACTGCCCCCCCTCAAAAAAACAAAACAAACAAACAGAAGAGAACCTGACCGTCCTCTTTCCTGCAGCTGCTTTATCTAAACCAGGGGTGTCAAACATACGGCCCGCGGGCCGGATCCGGCCCGCCACGTCATTTTATGTGGCCCGCGAATCCCCCAGCAAAAAAAAAAAAATAAAGATTTTTTTTTTTTTAATTTTTCTTTTTTTACAAAAATTAAAAGTTAGATGTGAAAATAAAAATATCCCCATGGTTGAAATTATGAGATGAGCCATTTGCGCCGCCGGTCTCGCCGGGGGCTATTTTGTGTTCATTCGCACTGGACGCGCCGGAGAGGGGGCGTGGCTTATCGCCCTGAAAGCCGTTCAACTGTCCGCCATTAACCATGGAAAAAATAACCTCTATTTCTGCTAAGTAGGTGTTGAGGAAGTCACAGATATCCCGGGAAACTAAACTAAATATGTTAAGAGTAGTTACATTTACACCGTCTTACATTTACAACCGGCCCTTTGAGGGCGACCGTGATGCTGATGTGGCCCCAGAGTGAAAATGAGTTTGACACCCCTGATCTAAACGCTATCTGAACACATCTGTTTCTTCTAATCAAACGGTGCAGGGGCTTCTTCTGTTGTTGCAAACAACAATCATTCTAGACTGTAAACACACAAAGAAACGCCAAATTATCCATTTCTAAATTCACCCCCAAGTCCTGCACAGAGAGCTGCGCAGCACAGGCCACATTTTGATTTTCACAGAACTGAAGTGAAAAAGAAAAGCTTGGCTGATATTCTTTGTCCAGTGTTTCTGTTGTTACACAAGAGTTGAGTCATTCTTTGTGTTCCTACCAGAAGAATATATTGCTTTAGTGCAGGTAATGTAAATGCTCCTTGATCTGCTGTTCAACGCAACAGCTGATCAGTGACAGGCAGCTCCACACTGCATTAACCTCTGCATGTGAAAACAGCTGTTTTACATTCTGATCACCCGATCATTTCAGTGTTTCAAAAATCTACACTTGTGCACGCTGCATATAAAGAGCAGCATTATGCTCTTAAGCACCTGCATCCATTTTTACATGTGAAAAAAGAAGCGTGCTGCTCTCAGATTCTCCTGTTTAGCTCCCATAAACGCCACACATTTAATGAGTAGAAGCACTTTTAAGTTCTGCATGAATTCTTCCCCCTCAACATGTCACCCTCACTAGTCACGTCAGCCTCAGAACACTGGTGTTGCACTGAGGCTGCTGCGTGAACATGTTGGTGTATCTTTGCCTCCAAACTACACATACAGTTTGTCTTTGTCTCTCTTTACATTGTAAAAAACACCAACACGTCATAAATTACAGGATTACAAGTTGTTCAGACAGATGAATGATGTCCATATTATCTTTCTTTCCACAAATTGAGTGGGTTTTGAACAAACATTTTAAAGGCCTTTACACACCGAGGGGGTGATCAATAAACAACTCGCCTTTCACACAATATTCCACATGAGAACTGTTCACAGCAGCAGCGAGGCCTGGCAGTCGGAGCGGAACTCTTCTAGCCTTAGCGACTGGAAGCTATTCGACTGAGTGTCCTTTCAGTGCCATGCTCTGAGTGAGTCGGCGTTCCCTCTGGTAAACAGTGAGGTCTTGGCTTTATTTGTGAAAGATAAGAACAGAAGGAGTGGATCTGGTCTGAACTGCCTATGTCATTGTTAAAAGGGGAAATACAGCTTACAGTGTTGGTCGGGCGCCAGAGGCTCCCTGTTCTTGTACACTGTAGTTTACGTTGCGCTCCACACTTTAGTGGCCGATGTCTTTATTCACGGTGCAGAATCTCAATCTCAAAATGACGACCAAAGTCGCAGCGTAATATTTGTGTAAAATGTTGATGTACGACTTGGTCACACGAACCCCCCCCCCCCCGGTGTGTAAAGGCCTTAGCTTAATAAAAAGAGGTGACACAACTAAAGTTGAACTCAAGCTCAAAAATACCTTCCAGTTTCTTGAGATTTCTCAGTGTCCAGGCACGCAGCGGCTGGACATTGGAAGTAGGAGGACGGACACAGAGAGTACGTGTACCCAACCAGGTGTTTATTTCACCAACAAAACAACAAACAAATACATAGCATAACTTTTCCAGGGCCCACAGGCAGCATGTGGTCCTGGCAGCGACCGACTAGATGTAATCATGGCAGCCTTATATAGACTGCCACTAACGAGGACCTCCACATCACTGCAAGATAGGCGACTCCGCCCCTCACTCTACCACACAATCCCCTAATCTACAACAATACATTAAAATAGATGCCTAACATTCTAAAGGTCAATTCTCTATATGATCTCTATTGTGGTAAAACTTCACCATAGAGATCATATCTAGCCCGAACAGAGGATTCAATTTTCCTACCACCCCTCTAGTAATTCCCACATGGTACATTCCCGGAACTATAAAATGGTGGTCTTGTACCCTGGGGACTCTCTTAGGACGAACACCCTGGAGAGCAGACACAGCAGAGGTAAGTAAGAACATGCATGTTATTTGACAGCACTATTCATATATTCAATCATTTAAGTTACAGATAAGCAAACTAATAATATGTTTGTGTCTACAGGCCCGACCTTCAATAATTACTCCTGAGACCATATCAGAACCTTACACTAAACATTCAACTCGGTGTGTGTCTCTTATTGTCTTGAACAGTCCACAAATGTGTACAATGGAGAGGGTCTTTGTCACATTTCCTTCCCCCTCTCCTGCGAGGACATGGTACCTCAAACTTCATGTACTCGAGACAAACAGTCAGCCACCATATTCGTTTTCCCGGATCTGTAGCGGACTGTAAAGTTATATGGTTGCAGAGACAGATACCACCCAGCAATGCGCATGTTGGCATCTTTCAGCCGATGCAACCACTGGAGGGCACGATGATCGGTCTCCAGATGGAAGTGTCGTCCAAGGAGGTAGTATCGGAGTGTGTCAATGGCCCACTTCATTGCCAAACACTCTTTCTCCACCGTAGAATACCTTGTCTCTCTGTCCTTAAGCTTGCGACTGAGGAACACAACTGGCTTCATATCTCCGTCCACTTTCTGCAAAAGCACCCCACCAAGGCCCACTCCTGAGGCGTCTGTTTGCAGGGTGAATGACTTGTCAAAATCAGGGCTCTGCAGCACGGACTGGGAGCAGATGGAGCTTTTCAGCTCCATGAAAGCTTGATCACACTCCTTGGTCCACTGCACTTTGCTGGATGCTGAGGCTCTTGTTAGGTTGTTAATAACCAGTGAACGCTCTGCAAAGTGGGGAATAAACTTCCTGTACGACCCCACCAGGCCCATGAAACTCTTCACCTTCTTCTTGGTGGTAGGAACAGGGAAGGCCTGAATGGCATCCACCTTCCCCACTTGAGGCTTGATCTCGCCCAAGCCAATAACATAACCCAAATACTCAACCTCTTTCTGGGCTACTGCACATTTCTTTGGATTAATGGCTAACCCTGCAGCTTTAATACATTGCAGCACTTGTTGCAGATGTGACATGTGTTCCTCCCAGGACTGGCTGAACATGACCACGTCATCCAAGTAGGCAGCTGAAAACTCTGACACATCTCTCAAAACATGGTTCATTAGTCTCTGAAAAGTAGCTGGTGCTCCATGGAGGCCAAATGGCATCACCTTAAAGTGATACATACCAAATGGAGTCCTAAAGGCCGTCAACTCACGAGCTTCCGGTGCTAACGCAACCTGCCAGTAGCCTTTACTCAGGTCCAGGGTAGTGATGTACTTTGCTCTGCCAACTCTCTCCACCAGGTCATCAATTCTGGGCATAGGGTAGGGATCAAAGTGAGACACAGAGTTCAGGTAACGGAAGTCAATGCAAAATCTCAGTGAGCCATCTTTTTTGGGTACCAACACTACTGGGCTGCACCATTCACTGCTGGATACCTCAATTATACCCAGCTCCAACATCAACTTGATTTCCTTCTGTAACTCAAGCACCAACCACTCAGGAATCCTGTAGCTCCTCTGCCGCCCTGGAGCATCCTTATTTAGCCGAGTCTTGTGCTATACAAGAGTGGTGAAGCCCGGTGTCTCACTGAAGAGCTTTGGGTCCAGAAGAGGTATCACATCTGCCTGCTCGGAGATGGACAGATCCACTGGACTGGACTCCACTGTGCTGGCAGGAAATAACTTTTCAGTCACCTCCTCATCCTGGACTGCACGAACGAACAGTTTATGGTGCGTTGGTTCCTGGCAAACCTGGAACTCCTTTAACAAGTTTACATGAAATTTCTGATGTTTCTTTACTCTCTCTGGCATATAGATTTCATAGGTGACCTTCCCAATCCGTCTTGTGACTTCATAAGGTCCATGCCACTTGGTCAAAAGCTTGCTGTCAGAAGTAGGAAGCAGTAACAGTACCTTTCCCCCTGGTTCAAAAACCTTCTCTCTTGCTTTTTGGTCATACCACTTCTTTTGCTTCTGTTAAGCCGTCCTCATGTTCTCCTGGGCCAGTGCTGACATCTCGGTCAACCTTTCTCTCATCTTGACCACGTATGCCACCACATTCTCTCCCTTTGATGTAGGATTTTCCCAGTAGTCTTTCAGAAGGTCCAGTGGCCCTCTCACCTGGCGTCCATAAAGCAGTTCAAATGGTGAGAAGCCGGTTGAAGCCTGTGGCACCTCCCGGTAGGCAAAGAGCAGATAAGGTAGCCATTGGTCCCAATCAGTTCCTGTGCGGGACACAAACTTGCGCAGCATGTTTTTCAATGTCTGATTGTATCTTTCAACCAGCCCATCTGTTTGGGGGTGATAAGGGGTGGTCTTAATTATTTTTACTCCTAACAGCTGATAGACCTGTTTTAGCAACCTAGACATAAAATGAGTCCCACAGTCTGTCAGGACCTCTCTAGGTATGCCTACTCTGGAGAACAGCTGTAAAAGGCAATTAGCAACATGTCTGGCTTTTACAGACTTTAGGGGAAAAACTTCAGGATAGCGAGTTGCATAATCACAGTGTTGGGACCTGACAATATGGCTTCAACATGTGCTGTGAAACAAAGAATCAGGCCTCCCCTTTTTCAAGCAAAGGTTTCATCCTGATTGTGAGTTTGATGAGCACCAAACTCCCTCTGAAGGAATTTCACATTAGGGTGTGAATTCCCCCCCCCCACCAAAAACCATGGGTTCCGGAAGTCACCTGAATGCACCGCTGCAATCTCATTGGCCGAGAGCCAAGACAGCACCAGGCCCCCTGTGGTTCAGTCACTGTTCAACAAAACGAACTGTAGCACCCAACTCAATGCTTTTTCCCATTCTACCTCCGTCGAGCTAGGGAGCACACAAACGCTTTTTCCCCTTCGACGTCCGTCGAGCTAGGGAGCACACCAACGTTGCTCCTCTTTTTAACCAAAATTATACAGTTATATTCGCTGGCCGAATTCACCAAACTGTCTACTTTATCTTTGTTCGCATCCACGAAGCGAACCCGTTTAATCCTGCAGAAGTGAAGAAGCAGACTTCTTCAGAACGAGAGACAGAGAGCTTCCACTCTCCACTCGCCGCCAAGCGCCTCGTCTGCTCCGGCCATAAGGACGCGAAACTCCCTGATCCAGACGACAGCGATCTCTCTCTCACCGAGAGAAACACGGCTTCCGACGCCGCTGCACGAGCCCACTGAAGCTCCGAAGAAACCCCCCCCCCAGAAGACTCTCCTCAATCACCATGATTGCATCGTACCGTAAGGCAACATAGAGCCTGGGCAGAGTTAAAGAGTTCATTTGTGTTTATTTTATCTTGTTTACGTGCTTAAAGTACTGGTCATTTTTATAACGAGGTGTATGCTTAATAATCGCCGACACTAACGATCGCTGAGATCGTTGGGGTTGTGTAGAAGTAGCGTGTATTCCATGCTACTGTGATCTGTGTTGAAACAGCCGCAGTGAGGTCAACGTTGCTTCGCATCAGTTCAGGAGATCAGAACCGCCGACTGAGACAAAGAGTCACGTTCTCTCCCCTCGCTGAGAGAGCAAGCTTCCGTACTCCTGCGCGGTGCAGAGGATCGTAATCGCTTGTTTTATTTCATTTAGTTTGGGTTCCGTTCCCTTCTCTTTTACTAACCCACACACACACACATATAGCTTTGAGCTAATCGAGCTACGTGCCGAACAGCAACCAGCACATGTAGACACGGGTCTCCTGTGGCTCTCCGCCATTTTGGGTCTCACGCATGAGAGACGTCACCACGACCCAGCTACGTCACACGTCACTGAGCTGTTCCCTCGCTCCCCCCCCCTTTGCTCACACACACACACACACACACACACACACACACACACACACACACACACACACACACACACACACACACACACACACCCCCCTCTTTTCAATAGTCTGTTGATTTTAGATAGCGTGCTCATGAATGTATAGTTGTTAGTTTAGATATTAGTTGACAAGATAATTAGTATTAGAACTTAATAAACTCTGTTATATTTTAAAGAGCAGCTGTCTGTGATTACTTTGTGCATGCGTTTTGTGATAATAACTGTATATGTGGTCTGTGCTCGAACTTAAACCTTCACTTTCACAGAATGTGTAATAGTACTCAGACTATTGACATTATGAGTGAACACTAATTATGAGACTTAGTTTTATCGTTTGGTTATTGGTCCCTGTTCGCAGGGTGGTGCCCCGTTATTATTAATAATCATTATAATTGTTACTTGCATTCATAATTCTATTGATGTCAAGAATTCAGTTTCTTAGATGCTGATAACCCAAACACGCTCCTTTACGTTTCCCAACAACAGATTACCAAGATGTACCGGTTACCAGAAGAAGTCCTCTCTAATGGTCCCACTACATCCATGCCTATTCTTTCAAAAGGTGTCTCAATAATTGACAATGGCTGTAGCTGAGCCCGTGCACCCTTACCCTTTGAAGTCAGCTGACGCGTCTCACAAGAACTACAGAACTGCAAAACCTGACTGTACATACCTGGCCACACAAAACGACTGGCAATCCTACGCAAAGTTTTTTGAAAGGCCATATGTCCTGCCCATGGTACTGTGTGCCCAAGCTCCATCACCCTTTGTCTAAACTGCTGTGGTAATACTAAAGCCTCAACATCCCTGTTGCACTGATAGAGAATCCCCTTTTTTACGACATGGGTAACTTCCTTTAGACAATTTGGGCGACTCTGCTTGATCCCCTCAACCTCTGTCACCTTGTCAAACCAAAGTTTTAACGTAGGGTCTTCCTTCTGTAGCGCACCTACATCTAGTGGAAGGTCTAAATCTAACGGATAACTTCAGCTGTGCCCTTCCATTTCTCTCTCCTCCTTTCTGCTTTAGTCTTAGAAGGCCTCACTTCACTTGTCTCCCACTCTACCCCAAAGAATGGCAACTCCTTGTCACACAGCTTCTACATTTGTACAGCGCTGAGTAGTGGAAGTGTTGGAGAACACATGAGTGCTGCTGAAGTCAGCTGCCTGTGTTATTTAGGCATGGTCCCATGGCTCCTTGAGTCATTGGAAGTCCATGAAAGTTTTTGAAGGGCACGTGTCAATGAAAGTTCAGTTCATCTTAATTTGACGGACTCAAAATTCAAGCCTCTCTTTTTATTTGTTGTTTGTGTTCTCATCATTGAGACTGAGATTGGATCAGTAATTAACCTTGACCAGTGTCTCAAATGATACCTTGTTGGTCATTGAATTGGAGGGAACTGGGCCTGGAGTCCTTGAATTTGATGTTTAAGAATGTGTGTCATTTTCAATTCAATTCAAATTATTTTGTCGAGCCCAATATCACAAATCACAATCAGTGATGTCATTATACGTGTTGATCCTTTAACCAATGAAGCATTGGGTAAAGAGACATTGTATTGACATAGTTTGACTCAAGGTTCAGTTGCTTTGAGTTTGTTGTCTTTATCAGCAGCCCAGAGTCAGTTACCCTCAAACATCACACATCTCACTGACTGGCTGTTAGTAGTTACACTTTACAAATGTTCATGTTTACCTTCAGAATTGTAATTAATACGTTTTGTAACTGGAGACATCTTTTAGGTAAACCTAATTCTGCATGTATGTCAACCAAAAACAATCATGACTACAACAGTTCACATCAGCTGTCTTTAGACAGACCTGGGTACAGTCTAGAAGCAAGACATCACACATTTTGGTCAGATTGATATCCTGTTTAGTGTCTTTTTGTCGCCACAATCCAATCCAACCCAAGTCTTATTTTATGAAAAATCTGCGGTACCCATACAGAAATAATTGAATATTTTGAATAACTGCTTCTATCGGTTATGGCAAATAGATGATTGGTTAATTAGAGAAAGAATTAGAGAAGCCGGTTCCAGAAGTGCCTCTGGTGGACATGGTAGGATGGTTCTCACCGGCACAAAAAAGGCTCTATTATATCCTTTACCCTGCAGCTACAAGTGACTCCAACACACTTACAGCTCACTCAATGACAGACTGAACTTTGTGATTGGCAGCTGATAACAGCCATAGCCAGTAGTGTTGGGGGGCCTTGGGATTTGGCTGTTGTAAAGCTCTGTTCTGCTGTCTCTGTTGATGAGCCACAGTCTCAGATGGTACAGAGCTCCTCTGCTAGGCTTCTGACAGAGACTAAAGCCCTATTCACAGAGGACTAGTATTACCAGGGGACCTCATGTTATTTAGAATTACCCCCCAAATCTGTGTTTCATGCAGTGTATTCATACGGGATAAAAAAAGTCTCTATTCTGCTTGAATTTGCTGACATTATTCCCGGATATGATGTCATGGCTCTTTGTAACATCAGGCAGCAACCTCCGGTTCTGAAAAGTGAAGTCAAAGCGTCACGTGTTAAACCTGCATTCTCTAGTGTCCACCAGGGGGCGACTCCTCTGGTTGTATAGAAGTCTATGAGAAAATGACTCAACTTCTCTCTTGATTTATTACCTCAGTAAACATTGTAAACATGAGTTTATGGTCTCAATCTCTAGTTTCAAGTCTTCTTCAATACAACATGATGTTCATTTAGTACACGACGGTCCATTTAGAGTCAAACAGACCATAAAGCAGGGGATGCTTTAGGGCGGGACTACACAATTGCACCCAAAATGCTGAGAGAACCTTGACTTATATTGCTAACGCAGCCTCCATCATTCTCGACTGAGAGAGAGGCAGAAACAAAGCGTGTAAAAAGCAAAACAACTTGAAAAAGGAAAAACAAAGCCCCCCAAACCAACTCCACAATGCTGATTCACACGGGACTAATATTACCTCCTGACCTCTGTGTTTGGCAGTGGCAGTTTGCGGTGGAATTTTTACTTGACAAGTTAAGTTTTGAATAATTGTTTTTAAAGCGAGTGATGTTGGCTGATTGCAGAGTGAAGAGCCTGGCTCATAGCATCCTCAACAGAGCCGTTAGCCCAATAAGCAAACTGATATGAGTGGAGGTATACAGGACTCAGGTAGGAAAGGACTAAGGCCATGTCCACACTAGTCCAGTTTTCCTACGTTTACACTGAGCAGCCACACCACGCCGGAGTTTTGGGGCGCCCTAAACGGAGGAACCTGAGAACTCCGCCGAGGTTGGAGGTATTTGAGAACTCCGGGGTTTTGGTTCGGTGTAGACGTCGGATACGGATGTCTGTCAGAAAAAAATGAGCCCACACCCGTGCTCGCTACTGGATTAGTTATTACCAGCCATGACGTCGCCGTCCCTGATTCGTCACACTCACTATCACGTGACCCGTACCCGGAAGAAAACAAACAGCCGGCGACCAGCAGTGATTCATGTCAACATGGATGACGAATGGCAAGCCTTGCTTGCTGTGTTGTCTGTACTAGCAGCTATTGTGGAGTTAAATGCGTCATTTTACAATGCTGCTATTGCCTACAGGCGGAGGAGGCGAGCTATTCTTCGAGCGATGAGCGACAATTCCCGAGACCAGAGACGCTATCAGCCGTACATGGAGAGCCGGTTTTGTGCATGCTGTATTACCTGTTGTACTAGCAGCTGTTGTGCAGTAAAAAGTCAGCATTTATGTGGAGGAAGCAGCTGTTATTCTAGCGATTAGCGAGCTGCTTGAACATCGGCGATCAGCCCCCACGGAGCGGCTGTCTGAAGCTACAGTTAGCAATAAATGCTATTCAGAGCTACAGCTACAAACAGACAACACAGAGGAGACGAGTGATCGACGAGTGATCGACGCTGATTCGTTTTACTTCTTCCGGTTGGAAGCCTTGAGAGACCTTAGTCTGCAAGTATTTCTTTATGGAGCATGAAAAGATGTACGAAGATATATTATATTCGCTAATGCTAATCGCGGTTAGCATTTCCCCATTGGCAGTAATGTTAAAATTAGCTTAGAAGCTAGCGAGTCTGACCTGTTGCATGATGTTGTGCCCTAAAAGATGGAGCAAATGCCCTAAAGAATTGATAGAGGGCGAAGATGATGCCCCTGTTTTTTCTGCTGGGTGACCCAGCTTATCCCCTGATGCCGTATCTCATGAAGGAATACCCCAATGGAGCTAACGCTACATTCATCAGCCCCACGACAACAACACATGGAAGCGAGTGATCGACGTGTGTTGACCACATTTATGGACCATAATCGAGTAAACGTTTCCGTGTAAGTGTTGATTTTAAAGTAAAGTTGATGTGTGAGAGCGAGAGAGAGAGAGATATATAGACATATAGACTGACAGACCCGCAGCGCTGTAACTACGTCTGAAAATTAAAACTTCTAAAACTTTCCACGAACTGTCTGTTTGAGTTTATAGAGGAAGATCTTAAGTATCAAATACAACCTTTCATTATTAAAGACTACTTCATTACTCTGTCATATTTTTTTTGAACTAAGCAAGCAATCCACTTCCTGTTTACACCATCACGCGCATGCCCAGTGTACGTTAATGGTCACGTGCTGTCCGCCTTCGAAGGCTGCCGTGTGGATGCTCCAATAATGCTGAAAACTCCCGCGTGGACGGAGATCGTTTCTATTTGACAACTATGCATCCAACGAGACACGGACTAGTGTGGATATGGCCTAAGTGCTCAAACACTTTCATAGCTAATGAAATTAAGTCATTGAGGCATGTTTTTTGGCAGACTTCTGGACTGGGGCAATGGTTGATTCTTTTAAAAGACTGCACATTGGTGTAAGGAGGAGTTGCACATGTCAGTATATACTGGGGCCGGTCGGCTCTTCTGCTCTACTTTTCTTTTGTTCGTTGAGAAGCTTCCTCCCCCAGCCTCCCAGATGGAGACACATGTATCCAAACAACTTGTACAAGTGCTAATCAAAAAGAAAACTGAAGGCAAAACTCATACAAAAGATCTGCACACTGATGTATTGATAGCTTCCTGCTCTCTTGATTCAATGGAGAAACATTTCAATCTAACGGAGATCTTCATCAAGCATTGTTAAATCATTATCACAAAGCAGAACACGCAATGTATTGTATTATATAGACAAAAACACATTCATCACTCAGGCTGTGATTGTTACATCAACGGATATTAAAGTTGCACTATAGGATATTCAGAACATTAAAAAAGCATTAAAAGACGATTGTCTCTTAAAGATATAGTGTAGTAATGTCTACCTGAGCAGAGAGTAGAGTATATCTCCCTCTGTGTGTTGTAATCACAGCTTCTCTGTGCTTTGTTCACAACTGGGCCGGCTGCTCCAACCTTTTAGTGCACATTAGTGCACGTGAGCGTGCCTCACTGACTAGCTCCTGGCCGCCACTTCGCACTGCTCTCATATGGCTGTTGGAACTCAGCACTCAAAACCCAGCTTCCCACACCAAACCGTGCACGTTCTCAGTGAAGCATAGCAGCCACAGCTCTTCTCAGTGCACTGTTAGCTCTGTCTGCACTGTTTGCTGCTAGCCCCTTGCTCAGCCGTCTCCTTATTGAGAGCCAACAGGCAACAGATAGGTCCTCAATTTCAGAATGAGCACCTTTAACTCTTGAGTGAATTGGTCAAAATGAATTCATTCAGATGTCCATTAAACAACTCCAACCACTTACTGAAGATCGAAGACCAACATCTAAATACATGCCCGACAGTGATATTGTGTGTTAAGGGTGAAGAATGTGTCTCTTTTCAGAAGGATGGTGTTGATGTCTGCTCCCCTTCTGGGGTTTCCCACATACAATCCCAATGTATCTCACTGTGGATGTTTGAATGGTTTAAGATGCACAGCCACAGGGTTCTGTTGCTCATTGGTGCGTATGCTACTGTTATGCTCTGATATGCAGGTCTTAAGACACTGCTGGTTTTCCTTTGTGTAAAGTAATGATATCCTTAATGGAGATTATTTTTTGCAAGAATGTGGATGATCAATTAAATGAGTGACCTTTGTGAGTAAAGTTTTTTTTTTTTTTTTTTACATTTTATCAACAGAAAGTCAATCATTTTAAATGTGGAAGAAGAAAGAAGTGGCATGGAATTTTAGAAAATAGTAGACACATTTCCTCTGACAGCCATCACCTGCTATGAAGTCTACTTCCTGTCTTTGCCTGCTTTGTGTCACACAGTCACACAGCCACACAGATCAAGGTATGGTGGCTGCAATGAGCTGATCTGTGGAGAAAATGGGAAAACTGCAGCTTCTGATGCACACATGTTGACATATGGGCCAGTGGTGTATCCAGATGTGTCAAAGCACAATGACATGCCAAGACGCCACCTGCGTGGGCTTACACAGGCACCCCGAAAACACAACTGTCTTTGTATGCATTCCATACACCGACACAGAAGGAGAAGTAGAGGGATGGCTGGCCCACAAAAGGACCTGGCCTGCTCCATCTACGGACTGCATTTAATCCAGAAGTGTGACTGCTCGCTCAGCGTGCAGATGTGCTCAGCTTGTCCGTTATGACAGATTTAGTGCCTGAACTAGCTACCATATAATGTATATCATCATTTTATATCTGCATACAAAAATATCATAGAAAATGAGAAATTGTAATGACACCCATGACGGAGGTTTACGCTTTTGAAGGAAAATATAGCAAATTAAACCTCATCCATTTTATAATGTATGAGGTTCACGCACGGTCCATATTTACACCCCTGATTTAATCATCTTTTAATTTGACCTTTACTTGCCGTCATAGGGATAGAAGTGTATAATCAGGGCATTATTTTGGTTAAGTTCAGTGCATTGATTGATGCTTTTGGAAAAGTCAATAAATCATTACAAAACCAGGTCCTTCCATTCTTGGCTCCTTCTAGGACAAACTCTTCTGGAATGGTGAGACGGGGTGCTCTGCCTAATGTGGATCTATTTTGGAGTCATTAATATGAACAAAAAGCTCGCAGATCCTCTGGGAGCTCATATCTATTATTACCTATTATTATGGGACATGTGCTCGCTATTAAACTGAGCGAGGGTGCGTCTAAGGCGGGCACTAGGATCCAGAGGAATGACCTCTCTCTCTCTCCCCATCCCCTCTCTCTCTCTCTCTCTCTCTCTCTCTCTCTCTCTCTCTCTCTCTCTTTTAAAGTCTCTGCCAGACTTGGGCTCACACGCTATTTCCTGGATGGACGGAGGAATGGAAAGCTTCCAGCGCCTCTCTACCACCACCACCAGCACCGACTCTCCCCTCACTGTGTGCCCGACGAGCGCTGCCTCCACCGCCGCAGGAGCGACGACGCGCCGTGTGGACCGTCGCTGCTAGTCTCCACCAACCCGCTCTCACCTTGCCGAACACACGCTCCTCCACAACCAGCGGCACCCGCGTGTTATGCTCATATCCGGGGATATCGGGTTTTTTTCGGGACGGAAAGACTCTCCACTGGACCTCTGAACATCTCTCCCCCTCCACCGCCACCGTGCCCGGTCTCCTTCTGCGCTCCGTCTCCGGCGCTGCTTTTTACGCAGCGAAGGCATCGCTGAATCGCCCGCAACAAGGGAGAAACTCAACAGTTGTTGCGGCTTATTGTTTGCATGTCGACGTGCACATTACTGCCATGTGGAGGCTACTGCATTCGTGTTGTTGCTGCTGGTGGATTGTCGCACTCATTCTGCCTGCCTTCGTGCTCCGCCGGGCCGAGTGTCATCCTGGTAAGTTTCACACCCTCCAAGTCAAACACTGGCTTGTTTGTTGCTCGCGCCCATGAAGGAATGTGGTCATCACTGTGTTGTTGTCGGGACGGATCTCTAACAGGCTGATCGAATGAAGTCCCCTCATTGAATATCCTGTAACGGGGCACGACGACTGGAAACTGTCGGACACGCGAAAAGGCAGTTAGTGAGAGGATTAGTATGCAGCGGAGTGACCTGTCACAACCTCCTCATATCATAGGAGCGCGTGTCCCCTGCTCTGCCTCTCTCTGGAGGGACGCAGTCCTCCCCCGTTCCCCCTTTAACTCGTTAAACAGCCATCAAACTAGGAAGGGAGATGCAATGGTGTGGTCGAGGTCGCTTTAAGTGAGCAGTAGGCAGGTTGGGAGTTGGGTCTGAGCTCTGTGTAGATGTGATGCCTTGTCAGCCAAAGCCGTTCTCTCAGCGCCTGAAGCAAGACAGCAGGGCTGTGAAGCCGCTTCACACACTCCGCTGCAAACCCAGAAAACTGCAGTTGAGGCTTACATGTGTGGTGAGGAGGGAGCAGACTCGTGCCTGTGTTTGGGGTCGTAGACCCCTCATGTGGCTCTAGATACCCGCACGGCTGACGAACACTTTGCATTTTTAATGGTGAGAAACCAAATGATTTCTCTCTCTAATTGGGCTAATCTCCAGCTATTACGTAATATAATTGAACTGTTTCCCACATTCATTTAGCAAAGGGAGCCCTCTGCTTGAATTACAGCGAAACCAGAGACCCCCGTGCCCTGGACCCCCGTTAGGTCCAACGCCTCAGGAGGAGAAACACCTCTTCTGTTGCTTGTGACTCTCAGATGTCAGGAGGAGGAATCTATTCCATCAAGTTAGAAAATAAATCCAACAAATCAAGTTTGACCTTGACCAGTGTCCACGTGCACTACATGTGGAAGAGCCAGAGCCGTCTGGGACACGTCCACGGGCCGTCAGCCCATCAGGCATGTTCTTGTGTTCCCCACCAGCCTTAAATGAGATTCACATTAGGTGCATATATGATCATATTACAAAGGACCTCCCTCTGTCAGCATCTTTGTCGTCCGATATGAATCATTATTCTTTGACAGTATTTAATAGACATATGCACATGAAATACATATCCCAATATTTCTAACCAAGTCCCTGTTTACTCTGTCATTGTTCTTGGCATGACTAATGGTGCTTCAGAGGATTCAGTTACAAGACAGAATAAGCAAAGAGAATGATGGACATGTGATGTGGAGCGATGGTTTGTTTCACTCAGAGAAGCTCACAGATGTGATTCAGCCCGTAAAACAACTAAATGCTCCATTTGAACTGGAACCCAGCCTCCACACGACAATAAGAGAACCCCCCCCCCCCCCCCCACGCTGTCCGAGCGTGTCACGTCGGGAGCTTGATAGCATATTGATATGATACGCGGCTCTGCTCTCAGATGAATGTGTTAGAGCGCCGTGAGCAAACCGGGCTTTACTAATTCCATTGGAACCCTTCTCGCATTGTGGACTCCTACTGGCCCCCCAACCCGCAGTCTGAGGGGCCACTAGCATGTGGACCTTCCCTGAGCGTGTGGGAGCTGTCTGTGGATGTGACCTGCTCGTCGGACTCTATCAGCTGGTTTAGATTAGCTCTGCTGCTTTATGAGCCTTGAGAGATGTCATTAAACACACAGAGTGAGAGTCGGAGAGCAGAAGGTAATGCTGCCCTGTTGACCAATCAACACAGTCAGTGCTCTAACAAATCCATCCCAGAATGCCGTTCGGATTGACAGACAAATAGATCGACCATGAAATTTATGAAATGGTGCTTGTTAGACATTCAGGGGTTTCGTGCCGTGCCTCTATTTCTCATCTCGCACTTCTATCTGATCACAGATGTGGAGAGACATAATGTTGACTGAGTGGAGAAGTGAAAGAGAGAGCTGCTGGGAGAGAGGAGTGTGTGATGGATGGATGGAGGCTGAGTTAGACGGATGGAGAGCGGTCTGTCCCACAGCTTGACAATTCATTTATTTGCAGTGAGGATTGTTGAGCTGGATGTTCTTCACAGACCAAATATTCAAAATGAGTGAAACCAAATGGATCAATGCTTGTTTCAGTAAAGATGTCGTGGTTATTAATAAACTAGCTCAGTATCAGAGAGAACAGTGGTTTCAGTGTGTTAATTGAAAGGAAAAGTAACACATGGAACAGATACATTTAATGATATCAACAGTTCTTTTATTTTAAAAAAACGGGAAAATGAATAATCTGCCTTCTGTGAGACGGGGGGGGGGGGGGGGGCTTCTTGCGTGACAATCCTAATGTCAAAATCAGCTGCACTTTGTCTTTTGAAAGAGAACAAATTACAGCAAAAATCTAAAAATATCATTTTGGGTTGGGGGAAAATCTATTTGAATGAAATATAAACTAAGGAAACATAGCAAATACCAACGAAGGGAAAGATGGACAGATATTCAGCAGCCTGCTTGTGATGCGTTAGCGACATGACGGAGATCTGTGGAAGTGGACATTGTCCCCAAAGGACAAATAATAATAATCTGTGTCTCTACTTGACCTCTCTCCCCTCGGCTGGACCGCGTGTTGTCATGATCGTGGAGCGAGCCCGAGGTGGCTGCTTGATGTTAACGGCTGGCAGATGATGTAGAAACAGAGATGAGTGTGCTTCTCTCTGGGTATCATCATCCGCAGGCTCTCAGGCTCGTGCTCCGCTCTTCTATTAATACCACTCTTATCCAGGAGATCGCTTTGGAAAAGCGCAGCAAAAGGCAAGATCGGCTTTCCGTAAAAAAACACGTCACCCGTGGGCCACATGCAGATGTGGAGGTTTTGGTGCTGATGATGTGTAAGCAGCTGTATGTGGTGCACTGGACCTGCTCTGTGGTGGAGTGAGGATAATCAGGGGAGCTTCTGAACAGATTCTCTCTTGTGCCACGTTAAAGATGGTCTTTCTGTGAAATACAGCCATACATACAGATACAGGCAGACATTTAGCATGACATTTAACATTCATTGCATTTAGAATGAATGTTGGTTCATTCTGCAGTTGTATTGAGTCCTCAATCGCTTGTTTTTCTTCAAAAGAAAAGAAAAACAACGGCGCCCCTCTGGCAGTGCCCCCGCCGTTGTTCCAACTTGTTTCTAATAGAAATCAGCTGGTAAAAGAAAAAAAAAACTAACAAACAAGATAATCATACTAATGAGAATAATTAGGATTGAGCTGTATGAATAAGATCCCATCAGGAGTACAGGATGGAGGAGATGCTTGAGACGGCTGTGCTGATGTGATGAATATTGATGAAGAGATATGCGGTTATGATCAGGATCAGCAGTGTTACTGTGTGTCTGTTAAAGCCCGTCTCTCATCCCTCTCATGTATGTTGTTTCCTGCTCCTGTGATCAAAGTATGTTTCTAAAGAGTTTAGCTTTCATCGGTTGGTTCATTAGACCTGAGTGAACTGTGGTAAAGATTCTCACTCCCTTTCAGATGAACAAACCACACGCGCTGGAAAGAAGCGCTAGAAAGAGCAGCTTGGCCCTGTGAGGAAGGTGCCAGTGATGTATCTCACTTCATGTACATGCACTTTTGCATCTTTGAAGCGGCTCCCTGTGATTTCCTCAGCGTGGAGGCTCGGACGTCCGCAGTCACGGCCTCAGCTCTGAGCTGTAGGTTTGAAGGGGCATGGGTCAGCGCTTCATCCTCCACCTGAATAATGTCATACCTCGCTGCAGAGCAACACCGGTAATGATTCAGCCAAGTGCCTTTAGAAAAACAGGGAGATTGTGCCACGCTGTGGTGTCTGCACCAGTGACCTGGCTGCAGCCAACACGCCCCCAGTCGCCCACATAATGGCCGGTTTGCAGCCACGAAAACATCTGTTTTTTTGGGGGTCTGGAAAGCTGAGAACATCCCCGCGGGGCGTCCGCTAGCTGACACAGAGCATCACTTTCCCTTTTCCGTCTGTCAGCGGCGAGGCATCACGCCGCTGTCACTGCGCTGCACTTCAGCCCTGGGTTAACCAAACACACAAGAGAGACGGAGAAAGAGAAGAACAGGGAGAAGACAGGAGACAGAAAGAGATGTCTGGCCTTCAATCTGTCGCTCTGTGCTGTGAACATGAATGGGCCCGTCGCTGCTGGCCAGGAGGAAAAACAGAACAGTCATTGTAATCTCACAACAAGCGCCTGAGCTAGCACATGTTCCCACCCCACCAACGCACAAACCCTCCTTCCATCTATCGCTGTCTCTTTCCTGCCCTGCTCTTTTTAATGCACCCTTCTTTTCTCTGCTCTGAGTGTGTATGCGCGTACACATGCACCTTCCCTGCTTCTCTTCAATGCACGAACAAATGAGACAAGTGGGTTTGTTAACCATTCTAAGCAGGTCTCCGTGTCACAAACCTTTTCTCTGAGCCTTTTTGTCGCAGCGATACGGGGAGAAGGTTGACATTTAGGGAAGGGATTGGATATGCTTCGTGGCCCTCGGTTGCCAACATTATCATCATCATCATCTCAGTGCTCGGCGAGCTATTATCCGGCCTCCGCTGTGGCCGGGAAAGCGCTTGCACGTTGGCTCGCAGGTCACTTTATCAGTCAGCGAGGGGCCTGTCAACACCGTCCCGGCTTTGCTTAATAGATTGATTAAAAGATAGCGCGTCATGTTTGTGTGTGTGAATGTAAGATGCAGCGGGGGTGGGAGGGGTGGCGGCAGCCAGTTATCCATGTAGGATGCTGTGTCATTAGGAGGGAGCTGCCTGAGCGAGAGGGACCGGGAAGCAGATAAATGGAGGAAGAAGAAAACATCCTTTCTATCGGGCTATTGATTTTTAGCGGGAAATGATGCTGTTTTGTTGCACAAAGGGGGAACTAAAGATAAATAGGTCTGATAATGATAACAATAGTAATGATAATATTAAGTGCCGGGGCGCTAATGATATCTCAGGAACACCATGAGTGGAGCCGAGCACGGAGCGTCGCCTTTTTGTTTTTCGATCAGCGTTTCCGCTCAGCTGAGCGTGCCTGTTCGCTTTTTAATCTGTTTCTCATCAGAATTTGTTTTCTTTTTTATGAATTCATAAGCTGGTGGCCCCACAGTGCAGCGTGAAAAAGGAGGAGAGTGGGAGAGATGGAGCTGTCTGGCCTCCTCCTCATGCCGGGCCTGCTTCTCTCAGACGTAATGGGTTGCTGAAAGTAAAGCGCTCTTCAACCACCACCAGGCTTTCACTTATCTCCGTGCCTCCATTGTTCCACTTCATTGTTTTAATCAAGTCCAGAGCCGGATTATTTGGAGGAGAGAGGGGGTGTTCCCCGATCATTTTCTGGAGGGTGCCTCCTGAAATATTAGCTCAGTCAGGCCTGTGACAGCATCCCCCCCCCCCCCCCATCTCTCTCCACTGTTCTCGTTCTGTTCATTCTGCTTTGCTAAGTCTTGTTTGCTTCCGGCAGGGTTTTGGTGTTGGCACATGTGTTCTGCTTCCCTACGCAATTATCCCCATCATGCCTCTGAAGCCGGCGTTTCATACGACTGACTAATGGTGCTGGAAGAAGCCTGCATCCTGCATCAAACTAACTTTGAAGTAGTCTCTTTCCACGGTAGCTCCAGCCGCATAGTCTTTAAAGAGAACCAGCAGCAGATCACGCTGCACTGCTGGCGTGACGGATTTGTACTCATCAATGACTTTGACATTTCTCTCAAACTCAAATATTTTTTTGGGAACCACCCAAATGTGTTCATAGCTCTGAGTACAGACGAATCACAAGTACGTAACAGTGGCATTGAATGTCTGGGTACATTCGTGATCTTGGGTCACTTATCTGATCAAAAAGGATTGCCCATTTCAGATGTTTCAGTTAGATACAGTTCTTGTCCAATCGATGCTTATTACACATCCAGCAGACACACATGTCTAACTCTGGTCTGGTCTCCACCTCCTCCTAACAGAGTGCCTGGCTCTTTAGCTGCTCAATGCTGCACTATTAAGGCCCTATCAGATCTCCTTTCCACAATGCATTTTTCCATTTCCATTTTTTTGAATTCTGTGTTTTAGGATCCAAGCTCATTTTTCATTTTTCAGAAAAAGTAACTAACCATAATAGTGAATGTTGCCCTATTTTCAATTATTTTGTAAATACAGTGCTCTAAATGAAGCTGTTGGTGTCTAATTCCTCAGTTCCTTGGATGACTCTAGAGGCTGTGTGAGCCCCTCCCCTTGGTAAAACACCAACACAGAGAGCAAAGGACAGAAGCACCGGCCCCCAACATAACGCCACTTTCTTTCTCTGTATTCAGCTGCTGTAACAAAATGCTCACAATAGAAGGGAAAACCATGAATTTCCCTAAATTCCATGATATTTTGCGTTTTACAGTCGATTCCTTTTTTACTCAGTCAGTGGTTTCCACTTCACAGAAATGGCATGGCCCTTCATTAGTGCCCCATCCACAGCCATCGCTAACTGTGTACAGTGGGTTCACCAGTTCTTCCTCACTGAGAGCAGCTGTCTGCTGCAGCTGGAGGTTGAGGGTGAACTTTCCTGCCTGGAGAACCAAGACAAACAGCAGGGTCGGATGATAACTGTGGCTTTGTCACCACAAAACACTCCTTCAAAGTATCAGTCTCCTGATGCGTTGTTGAGAAATATGTTTGTGTTTGTCAAAGTAAGGAATCAGAAACAGTATAGGTTGGGTATTGTTAGCAAAACTCCAGTACCTTATTGACACCAGTATAAAACTAAATGGAGCGTAACCCAGCCCTACGGCAACAACTACAGAGTTAACGATCAGTTGAATGTACTGCTGGCAGAAAGAGCCCGTGCTCTTCTTTTGTCTCCATTCCTTCTTGGTGAAACAATAACTGCTGCAAGACAGCCTGGCAGGCAGAAACACAACACAGAGAGGGGAAAACAAAGAGAAGAGAGAAGGAGACAGAGACAGCACGAGATGCTGATGAGAGTGGAGAGGTGTACGCAGCCAAGCCCTTTTTTTCTATTTTGCTAAGCGGGATGCCAGGGGAGCTTGTGTGTCACTGTGCCGGGCCGCTGTGTGTTAAAAGGAGCTTAGACTGACAGGCCGTCCACCGGCACGGAGGCTGACGAGCCTAACCGACGGCGACACCAAACAAACACCGGGAGGTGAGACACGAAGGAGATGAGATGGGAAAACAAATGGACACGACAAAAGCCAGAGAGAGACTCTGCACTCCCGCCCCAACATTCAAACTGGTGACACGGCCAGTCCTTTCCCCAGCTGTACGATGCAGTTTGATGGGCTATTCCTGACAGAGAGGTGGCAGACGGTCGCCAGGTGGTGGTTCTTTTGCCCCCCCCCCCTTCCACCACCTTGGCACATGTCAGGACTTTCAGACACTTTGTGTTCTTTTGTCAGGCTCGATCGCTGGCCATTCACTCCGGAGCTGTGACAGCTCGCCGATACACCAGTGAAAGGTGTAGATGGGTGTTCCTGCCATTTCCCACAACATTGTCTCATTTTGAATGTTGAAATGCACTTGACTCGACTTCCATCAGTCATCCCTGCTGACAGGGGAATGGAAGCAGCTGCTTTCTCCATGAGAAAGGTGAAAGAAATGTCCCCACTTTACTGTGATATTGGTGTGTCAGTCAGACAACGGTCCTCATGTTTTACTGAGCAGCTCAGTCAGCCTTTCCCTCACCTCCTCTTCCTCTGGCCCACTACCTCTCTCCTCTCTGGCCTTTTTCTGCTGTTTTTTATTTCTCTTTGACCTTCCACTGTTCATGTCTCCATTCTTACCTTATAGGTTTTCACTTTTTATTCTTCTGCTCTTCTTTCGAAAACACATTTCGTTCTTTCATTTCATCTTGTCATCCCTTTGGCTCCTCTTCCTCTCTTTTGCATTATTGTTTCCATTTTTTGGCCATTCTTCTCTCCACATCCTCTTTTTTATTCTGTCTTTGTAGTACATCCACTCCTTCTATTCTTCAAACAACTTCTTTTGTTCTACCCTTTTCTTTTCCTCTTTTGTCGTTCCCTTCATACCTTCTGCCCTCCATTTATCCTTTTATTTTCTTTGTGTTTATAATAATGTTGCTCTTTCTACTACTAAACCCAGAGTTTGTACTACTACCTCTATTCTCTTCGTCTCTCCTGTCCTTTCCGTTCTTTCGATCATTCTTTCCTGTTCATACAGCAGCATTTGGTTCTCTTGCCGGCCCCCTGGGTTTCTCTCCTCTGGTCACAATAACATGCTTCTGTAACCACGGATTATTATTCTGAACACAGCCCAAACTAATGGCCATAAAGTTAAATCCCATTTTTCACCAGAATGGAAAAACGCACACACACACACACACACACACACACTTATTTTACAGTTGTTAAGTGCTCACAAAGTAGCGTTTTCTGTAAAAGTCATTAATTAATATTAATGGAAATTAAGATTCTGGAGGAATCTCAACGTCGGCATTAAGATGCAAAGGGTTGGACGCATAAGGAGACCTTTTAAAATCTCCTCCTTAGCTGTTAATGAGGAAATAAATATGATATTATCATGTTATGAAGATAAAGGGCCACCACTGGCTTAGACACAGAGACTGAGAGGAAACCCAGCTCTGGCTATTTACAGCCTGCATCTCATCATCTCATTCATTTCCCATCAGCGATGATCGTCTTTCACTCAGCAGGTTAATTGCTGTATCTCAAGCAACCACATGTTCACACAAGTGGGAAGCAAATACAGGAGAACGTAGATGTTAGACCTCAAGACAAGTTCTCCCATTATGAGTGTGACTCAATAATTGCCTTTGACATCCACCGGGTCTCAGTCTGGGACACATTTGAAGGACGTAGGAGTTCATCGGGTAGCAAGGTCGAATGAAATGATGCTAATGAGTTACATCATTGGAGGTGAAGGATCTTGATCTATAGTAGGGACTGGGGAGTAAAAACTTCTGCTCCTCCCAGCTCCATCAATCTGTTGTGGTTCTGTTGGCAGCATGGCTCTAGTGATGGAAAAGTCAACCAGTACACCACTTGGGTCCAGGCTGAAATCATTTGTAGATATCAGCTTCATTTTGATGAAATTTGGTGCAAACATTCGTGGTCCCCATAGAATAAATCCCACTGACTGATGGAGCCCAGACTTTGGTCCTTTTGACTCAAATGGATTCAATTTCAATTCAATTCAATTTATTTGTATTGACCAAAATAACATTTAATTCAGACATTCAAGTTCCCCATGGGATAAATTGTAATCACTTTGGCAATATACTTTTAATTTAGCTCCATCATCAGTTATATATTTGGAATATATTTTTGTTTCTGAACTAATGTAGTTTATAATAGATTTGTTCTTGGCTGTCCTTGTCATAACTGGTTCACTCTACAATGTATACAACTCTTGAGTTGCCTTCTCCCAACATCATTTTTAAATGTGTACATTTCAATCACATTGGTACCTTTCTCCTCTAATGATCAATGGAGACACTCTGTAAAGCTCTTTCTTCGGTTTCTACAGTCTGAGTCAATAGGTAGGAACGCCTTTGTGTTTAAAGCTCACTCTGTCTATTAAAGGATCAGTTATGCATGTCCATAATGACATCTCTATAATTACGTCTTATGACTTCATTACTTAATGCTATCACTGACATTAATGCTTTTCTGTAACCAATGAAACCCACTTTCATGCTCTGCTGGAGTATGACCTCCGTCTTATTATTTAATTCATCATTTTTTTTTAATTTTTAAAAGTTGTGATGTTTAGTATCGTTTATTTGTCTTTTTGTTGTTGTTTAGATTTTTGTCAAATGTTTTGTCTAATTGTTCTTGTATTGTAAAATGGTCATTGAGGTCGATACGAGATGGTACATCTCAAGGGTTTCTTCCTAATAAAGGATTTCCATTAATACCTGCAAAACTAAATTACAGACATTACAGTCATTCAGCAGACGCTTTTATCCAAAGCGACTTACAATAAGTGTATTCAACATCGGTTTTCAAGAGAACTACTAGTTACCAGCAGTAATAAGTGCATCTCCTTTAAACAAGCATCTAAGAGCATGAACCAGAGCATGAACCAGAGCATAAACCAGAGCATCAACCAGAGCATCAACCAGAGCATAAACCAGAGCATCAACCAGAGAATAAACCAGAGCATCAACCAGAGCATCAACCAGAGCATCAACCAGAGTATGAATCAGAGCATCAACCAGAGCATCAACCAGAGCATCAACCAGAGCATCAACATTATGATGCCGATTTGAAAATAAATCTGAATTCATGCTTTGCAAGACGACAAGCGAACAACTTAGAGGTGAATGGAGTTTGGATCAATCCGTGCTAGGCTATGCTAACTTTGTAGCTAGATAACATCATCTGGGTATAAATAAGGCAGCGATGTCATCGTTAATACCGTAGACATGGTTTACACATATACAGAATTATGTCCGGTCTCTGTGACCACAGACAGACACAATATTGTTTTCCTCCATTTCTGACTGAACAATGTCAGTGTCCATGTGTGTAATCGTGCTGTGCAATAAGGTTACCTTCGGTGTGAACACACCATTAGTTTTTGTTTGAGTGAAATTATTTAGATCAGGGGTCTTCAACGTTTTTCAGGCCAAGGACCCCCAAACTGATAGAGAGATGGAGCAGGGACCCCCGACCATATATATTGTATACAATTGTGTTTTATATTAAATGGGCCTAGTGCCATGTATACTGTATACCTTGTTATTGTGCATTGAATACTAAGCTATTAAAATCATACACAGGTTCATATATTCATGTTTTCATTTTAAACATGTGCAAGGTACAGTGAGTAGGGGGGCCGTGCCACCGCCATTTATAAACACACCTTGTCAGCTGATACCAATGCCAATATCAACATTGTCTGTCATGATAATCATGCACACAAGATATTCAAATTGATGTTTTAATGAGTGATGGCCTATTAGTGCCACTGCCATGCATAAAGATACCTGTTACCTTTCATACAATACTGAACTATTACAATAATGGACACATTCATGTTTAGAGAAAGAAAATTTAAAAAAAAATTAAATTTTAAAATTGTTTACTAATCAACCAAAAATGTCGCAGACCCCCTGTTGAAGACCTCTGATTTAGATAACCTGTGTTAACTTTAAATTGACTAATCACCAAAAGCTATGTCAACCCATGTAAATGTATTGTAGCCATTGGAGAGAAGCCAGGATTGGGGTGATGTGGTGTCGTCTGTTTAAACCAGTGAGAAGCAGAGCTGCTGCGTTCTGAACTAGTTGGAGGTGAGAGAGGAGGAGCAGTTACAGTAGTCAAGTCTTGAAAAGATAAAAGCATAAATGACTTTTTCCAGGTTTGATTTTGGAGATGGTTCTTATTTGAATAAAATGGGACAGGACCATTCTTGTGGGTTGAAGTTTAAATCGGAGTCAAATAGTACTCTGGCAGTGGACTCTATTTAACGGATGGGGCCAAGGGCACTTCCAATGGGACTCAGGGTTTGGGGGACTAAATAATGTGATTTCTGATTTTGAGTTCTTGAGTTGAAGAAAATGTTGTGCCATCCAATAAGGTTTGTTTTACCACTCAATCAGACCAGTGTTGGAAATGTTCATCCATCATCTCCCTGTCACATGTTCAACACAGACCCCCACTCGAGAATTATTTTGTTGCCCCCCGCCCCCTCCACCAATATCACATAGCAGCTCCCAAATAAAAGTCAATGCCTGGACCCCAATCTCATGGCTGCCCATGATTGATCCGATATTTACAAAGGGAGCACACACCTTCTCTTCAGCTTCATCGAGCCACTCAACTGGGATCTGTTCAGAGTCAATGCACCAGCGTCAGCAGTGAGATGAAGCAGTACATGTATATTTGTGTTTCTAGGTCATTATTGAGCATTGATGATTGCTTCAGGAGTAAAGACTTAGGTGTTGATTTAACTTGAATGTTTGAATGTATTATACGATATAACATGCAGGAATAGAATTTTGAGGGAAGTTCACAAACAACACTGCAAATAAACATGTTCGATAAATGTAAATATACAAGATATGTTTTCACATAAAGAAAGATCAAATACAAAATAAAACTGTTAAAAGACAATTAGTCAAAAAGTGCATTCCTCACTCTCTACACAGGGTAAAGTGACCTTGGGCTGCTCACAAGTCTTACATTTCTTATTGCATTTGTTTTGTTAGCAGTTGTTCTCTACTTCCAGACTTCTTTCCTAAGCAGTGCTAAACACGTCGTGGATCATTGTCTGTTTTCGGCCTGGATTTCCCCTCCCTTCCTCCTGAGAGAGAAAAAAATCCCTGCATGCCAAGAAGTGTTGTGTCACAGACCGAGCGCAGCACAGTGCAGAGCCCTCCTCATTAAATTCTTGCAGTGGCGTTGGTTTTTCCACTTTAATGCTTGGGAGATACTGGCTTCCTCCTCAGAGAGAGATGGGCACTTGGGGGCCACCGAGACAAGAGCATAGCCCAATTTGTCTTAGTTCCAGGGGGAGGTGCTTTAAACAGCAATACTATCTCTTCTTTCTTCATCTCTAGTGACCTCACCCTCGATCTTACATCTCTGTTGTGCTGTAAGGTTCTCTGGTCTTTGGTGTTCGGTCCTCTACCAGCGGTCTTGTTTGACTTGATGTGCTGTGTTTGTCTCTCAATCGCCAAGCTAATTCTCCCCCTGACCCCATGGGAGAGAATGGTGGTGGAGGAGTTTACTTCCCTCTGTAAATCCCCTCAGGCCCTTGTGTTGTCATGGACTAACATGGAGACATGGGACAACACGTGACTATGTCAGATCATTGTTGATCCAGTTGGGGATATCACCATGTATACCAAATCCCATAGCAATCCATCCAATAGTTGTCAAGACATTTTGCTATTAACTAAACATGTCAACAATACAGTGGTGCGAAATGGGAAGTCAGAGGAGTGTCAAAGTATATCATCTGGGAACCATGAATCCGTACAAACCTGTGAGCCTGTCCAGATGTTGAGCTATTTCTTCCCAGAATAAATAGCTTTACGCTACTGGTAGCACAAGATCAAAAGTCTTTGGGGTTCCTTCTCTATGGAACCTGATGTCTGGATCACATTTCATGTTGATCTATCCAGCAGTTGAGATATTTCAGTTCCTGCAGACCCGACCAGAACACACCTGTCTTCATCACCATCCCTGGAGCCACAGTGCTAATGAGAACTGGCTGTTCAACATGGACTGAACATGCAACGATTCATTTGAAAATAAATGATCGAGCTTCTTGCAAAGAGAAGTGAGAGAGTTAAGATCGAGACAAAGGAGAAAGGCTCCACCTGCAGAGAGGGCAAGTCAGGCATGAATGCTGTCAGTCACATGGACATGCCATGGTTCCGCTAAACAACAGGTTTGAAGTTCTAATAGCAACTTTGACTTTTCCTATAATGCAGTCACACTCCAGTTATCAAGGACGTCTCACTCCCTGTGATCACTTCCACCTGTCCTTCCACCAGATACATATGGACAGAGACAGTAGACCCTGACGGGTAACCCAGCAATTTGCAGATTGAAATATAGAGTTACAGTTATGACACTTCACCAACAATATTACTGCAAGCAATTTCAGCAATAATGTGGTTTACTATGGGGTCAGATCAGTCTCAATAATCACAAATGCACGCAGAACGATTCACAAATACATTCCAATGCACAAATAAATAAATTACGATTTATATAAATGTAAAAAGAAATCACAAATATATTTCTGCATTTGTAAGTATTTCTGTGTGGATATATATACATATATACGTATGTATATATAGGTATGTATCTATATGAATATATTTATATGTATGTATATATTTATACAATTTGTATCCAACTTTTTTTTAGGAAGTGCCTTTGAGCTTCCCCTGTCGCCTCCGCAAATTGCGTAACTCTACAAAAAGTATACAAAAGGATACAAATTGTATAAATATATACATACATATAAATATATTCATATAGATTCATATATATACATACCTATATATACATACATAGGTATGTATATATATAGGTATACATGGATATATATATACATATATACATATGTATATATATCCAAATCAATAGGTTATATGGGTTGCTATCATTCTAAACAGTACAATGCATATTATCCATGTTTACAATTTGAATTCCTTCAGTCTGCATGACAGTGTGTATCGTTGCCATGGCAACAAGTACCAATTGATGTTAGCCTATATTAGCTTGCTAATGAAAACGAGTAGCCATACTATTACAAATCGGCCTTTTTTTACTAAACTAATTACAACTACCAACAGTCATACCTTCAAGGACCTTAATGTATTGTCACATAATGTCAAATAACAACAAATAAAGGCTAAACTACCGCAGACCCGCACCAAAACGGTGGCGCTTGCAACAGGAAGTGCCTTTGAGCTTTCCCTGTCGCTTCCGCAAATTGCGTAACTCTAACGCCTGGCAGCCTCGTGGGGAGGGGTGGGGGAGCTGCGCTCATGTGATTGGTTGAAAAAGAGAACGTTGAAAAAAACGCATATTTGTGGATCTAGTGACGTCAGGAGAGTCTCATAAAGATCTGTAAAGAAATGCAGTGCGATCCACAAAGAAATGCATACAAATCCACAAACAAATGTAAAAAATCCACACAGAAATACTTACAAATGCAGAAATATATTTGTGATTTCTTTTTACATTTATATAAATCGTAATTTATTTATTTGTGCATTGGAATGTATTTGTGAATCGTTCTGCGTGCATTTGTAAATCGAATATATTTGTGAATTGTTCTGTACGCATTTGTGAATTGTTCTGTACGCATTTGTGAATCTTTCTGTGTGCATTTGTGATTATTGAGACTGATCTGACCCCATAGTTTACTGTAGCAAAGCATTTTCACAAGTTGTCAGTGACTGTGGCCACTGAACAATCAGCTAAGAAGATGTATTTTACCGTTAAATCAGATTAACTGGTTTGTGCAAGACAATTAAACCTTCAATCTGACTGTGATTTGATTTTTGCAGATAAATCATTGAATGCAGCAGTCTAGGGATGTCACCATACCAAAGGTTTAGGAGACGATACCAGTACCAGTGAATTGCCACGATGTTTGCTACCCAACAATGAATCACATATACTTCAACATGCATTCCTTTATCACCGTTCACATACTGGTTTCAAAAGAATTAGTAATTAACTCCTTTTGATCTGCATCAAGCTTCTCACCTGAAACTACATCTTACAAGATTACGTTTGAACACATCATGATGTTGTTCTTATTTAACTTCGCAGAGTACAAATCTTTACTGGATGGAGCTTGAACGCATCATAATGTAACTCTATGTATGTTATCTCTGTTTTTCAGCCAAGTAGCTGCTGCTCACCAGTTGCAACAGCTAACATCATCTAGCTCTTCTCCTGCCGATTTCAACATGGATGTGTTGTTCACAATGTAGGATTATCAGGCGGATTATCAGGCGGATTGTCCCCGGGACGCGGTTCGTCTGGGGCCCTGATCCACGTTACCTGTGGTACCTGCAGTGCTGTAGAAAAATGAGCACCATCAGGTTTCTGAAGTTTGGCATCAGTCCATCCATCGGTCTGTGCCACTGTATCTTCTTTTCATTTTCACTTCAAGCAATAGCAATTTTAGAATGGCATTGATTGATTCAGGCACTATAACTTGTAAGATGCAGTTTCAGAGTGTTTGGTTGGACATCATTGCAAACTGAACATTTCAGGTTTGACTATATTTTAAGAGATGGCTTCAGCTTCAGCCTGACACGGGCCTTTGTTAGCATTTGTGACATGGTTAAATGATTGATTGATTGATTGCTTAAATTATCCAATCGATTTTGCAGAGAGATATTATCTCACGCTCTGTGAGGAGAAGATGTTAGGATGATGAATGGAACGGTCTTGTCTTGCCCTCTGTGAGTGCATGGCTGCTGAATGTAAGATTTGCGGAGCAGGCCACTTTGTTGATGTTCAACAGATGGGGTTCACTAATATCACCTCTGGGTGCAGAGGATTCCACTCACGCTGTCTCAGCCCCTGTCACTCTTTCATCCGTTGTTTCTCTGAGTGAAGTTTTCTATCATGCATTACATTTTATTCTGTGGTCTTCCAAAAAGATATTCTTCTTTTTAACTTCCCCTCTCCTTCTTCGCCTCCCCTCTGTTTGCTGAAACTGGAGTAAGGACAGAGAGGGAGCGGAGGTTTTCACTGTTGGATTGGGTGAAGCCTTCCCCCATTCCTCATTGCTAGACAAGCACCCGTGTTCCACCTGAAACGCCTTTGGATTTACGCCGCAAACTGCATCCATCTTTCTTCTCTTAATCACCTCGGGCTGGGCGCTCCAGCTCGCCACGTCCCCAGGCCGATGGATGACCCGCAGGGGAAATCGAATGGAAATCAGCCAAGCCTGACGCTCCTGAAGTACTTTCTAGGTTCCACACAGAGAGAAAGAATAGGACAGCAACCTAATTCAGTGTCTAAAAGAAGTCAGAAAACTGCTATTGCTGCTAATAAATACATCTTATTTCTTCCAGATGTTTGTTTAATCTGGAGTCTCTTGAAAAAATTTAATTTGGCTCTTGAACACACTTTTTTCATTCAGATCTGCAATTAATTAATCAGCGTGTAAAATGTTCGAAAACAGTACGAATGCCAAAGTAAGCAGAGATATGTGATGTCTGCAATGATCTTCATGAGCCTGGCCAACAGTAAAGACAGTAAAGGGATTCCATCTTGAAGGGATGGCATTTAATGTTGAAAAATATAATATAATAATTAATGAACTTATGTGATTGATTAAGCCTTCATTTCATTTATTTTTTTACTATCATACAGTACCGTGGCCAAAAGGTCTTTTTTATTTTTTTAAGTACGCCGTGACTCACTTTAGGAGTACAAAGTTAAATTGGTGGAGCAGTCTTTGAAAATCAGGGTCCCTCCACAACTGATATTGTACTTTAGTGGTTCATATTCAGAAAGATAGAAACGTAACGTGCAAGTGATTAATTTACTACAAACCAACTGACAGACACTGAATCTGGGGCATTCAGGAGAGAGGGACCCCTGGGGGTCTGGTGGCCCTGAGGCAGTTTCTCGCTTTGCCTGGTTAGTAATCCAGCCTTTGTTCCACCAATCGGTTTGCCAGTAATTCAAGAAAACCAGATACCGGGAAAACCAATCATGTTTTTGGATATCTGTGTTGGGCTTTGGAACGAGCTGCCTGAGGAGATATGGCTTTCACAATCACTCATCTCTTTTAAAGCACTTAAAACACATCTTTACAGACTGGCTTTTATGTGATGTCGTCGCTTTTATTTTAATTTGTGGATTTTACTAAATTATTTTACTATATATATATATAAATATATATATATATATATATATATCCATAGCCTTAAAGTAGTCTTAGATGCCCAAACCAAACCATAATCATAGAGGTGCAGACCGGTAACCATTCATATGTGCCACCATAAAACAATGTCATCAGTCAACATCCAACAGTCCCTGTTTGTGTGCTGCTATTAGAAAGAGTTAGTCTGGACCCCTGATACTAGGACTTGTGGTATTAAGTCACTTGTTAAAGGGGGGAATTTAGTGATTAACCCCCAAACATATGCTTCATGTTTCCTGGATAAGACACTGCTGACCAAAAACAGACAGCTGTAGAATCAAATAGCAGATGTTAGTTTGTCTGCGATATTCCCGCTGGATACAGTTTCACCCTCTAAATATATATAGTGTACCCTGAGTAGTTGTCACACATTTAGCTGTAAGGAAACCCTGATGGGGATGTCTCAGTCCTGGTTTGAGTCCTCCTTCGCTCATCTGGTGTGTGTTTCAGTAATTCACTGATCATTTTCCCAAACCCATCTCATTAGCAAAAGATTATGTGAATGATCCAAATAATATTCAAACAGCTTTGCAATCACAACCTAGATGTGTGTGTTCTTTCCTCCATTCTCTGGTGTGTGCTCTTTGGTTGAGGAGTGGTGGAGGAAAGTAAATCAGCACTGGTGGAAACCGACATCGTCATCATGTGCTGCTTTCAAATTGCAGCTCATTGACTCATCAGTGTCAGAATGTTCATTTAATCAGTAACCAAATCAGAGCCTGTAATCCAATCCACTGTACTGTGATTTACTAACTAACGGGAGTCTTAGAGGCACCTCTGAAGCACCTCAGGAGCAAGCAGATAGATGATGGATGGATGGATGGAGGTATGATGGATGGATTGACGGAGGTATGATGGAGGGATGGATGGATGGATGTACGGATTGATTGATGGATGGTGGATTGATGGATGATAGAGGGAGGGTTGGATGGATGTATGATGGGGGATAGATGATGGATGGATGGATGGCGGTATGATGGATGGATGGATGTACGGATTGATTGATGGATGATAGAGGGAGGGTTTGATGGATGTATGATGGGGGATGGATGATGGATGGATGTATGGAGGTATGATGGATGGATGTACAGATTGATTGATGGATGGTGGATTGATGGATGATAGAGATAGGGTTGGATGGATGGAGTGATGGATGTATGATGGGGGATCACGAAATTCATACTTCCTGAACTATGCCACCATATTTAGAATGGTAGACGGAGCAGCTGCTAGAATCAGCAATATTTTGGTGCTGATATTAATTAAGTCAACGTGATCCAAGAATAGACTGTCTGCAGGACTAATGCTGCTTTGACATGAGATGAACACAATATTACACTCTGGACCATTGCTATCTGCAAACTTCAAAAGAGTCTTACTGGTTGTGTACAACTTGTGTTCTGCTTTCTCTCTCATGTGACTGAGCGGCTTCCTAGGAACCACAGTAACAGTAACTATGTGTAATCACTCCCGGGCTGCAGATTCCTCTCAGGCGAGACCTCCTTTGTACGAGATGTGCTGCGTACTGCTGCTCACTGTATACAGGGCAATGACTGAAAGGGATATATTAGAGCTATTGGAAAACCAATGCATCAGTCAGAAATAAGGCTGCAATGATTTGACCCAAATTCTGTGCGAAATTAATCAAAAATCAAATCTCATTAGAAACTGGCCAAACGCTCACCCAGTGTATCATTAACATATGATTATGCTGGCACTATTGGTGAACACAGCCATACCCACTACACTGGACACACCTTTCATTCCAGCATAAAACTCTTATCAGGATTCTGAATTCCTCCACTACCATCTCTTGCTTTTTAGTTCTGCCCTTCCCCTCACCCTCTCCATAGCTGTGCTTCTTGTGGCGCCGTGTCTTTTGCTCTGCCTTCATGCCTGCGGCCCTGGCCAGTGAAACAAAGCCTCTCAGGCGGTGTCACTCCAAAGACCACTGCTGTGACATGATGTTGCCAGGCACTGGGCGAGCCAACCAAAAGCAAAATCGAATTACCATTAAACCAGGGAACGTGCTTTAGCCAGCAACATCATTCCCAGGCCTCTTGGCCAAAATTAGCACACAGACACACATTAAAAACACACATTTTGCCACGCTCACAGCCTCATCACAGTCACACGTTTTCCTGCCTTTGCCACAAGCACTCTTTCAATACTCCACTTTGATTCAACTTTCAGGATGTGAACATCGAGACTGTTGGTGCAGGGAGTGCATGTTGTCTCATCTAGATGAGTTTCTTTTACATCATTTTTGGTAACACTGGCTGAGTCACACATTGAATCCGATATCACTGTTGGAAGTGATACACAGTTTGTCCATTATGATCTGTGTCGGGCTTTGATCCCCCCTTGTTGTGAGCTATACGGTAGGTGGGTGAGGACGATGCATTACATGTTCTACTCAGAAGCAACTGCAGAATAAAGGCAGGGAGGCGCACACACAGGTGCTTTGGGTTTTAAGCTTAAAAAGACTTCCTGGGCCTTATTTCTACTATATTTGTTGTTTAGATGGCTGGTAACACAATACCGTCATGTTTCCTCTTGCCACTCATGCTGGCAGCTCAGTGATAAAACAAGACTTTGAACTTTGCAGCATGGAGACCAGAAATATGTGAAAGAGTTTTTCAGACTTCATGAAATGAACTTAAAAGACAAATAACAAAACAGTTAAAACCAACATGAAGAATAAAAGACACAACAGAATATATTGAGCAAATTGCATCAACCAAAATAATGTAATTCAGTAACAGGAAATGTACATTCAGTGCTCAAATGATCCTTCATGCTGTTTGTAGAATCGTGTGTGCTTATAGAATAACCTGGTTTAAGGATGAGGATGTTTGTTGTCATCGTAACAACATACAACGAAATGAAGTTGGCGACATGGCGATCAGTCAGTTCAGCAGCAACAAGGTAAAATATGTATAAAAACATTAAGACATTACTGATTCAAAACCAGACATGAAATAAATATATAAAAGATAAAACACACACATTTAAAATGTCTCACCCGAACATGAGGCTGCAACAACTTCAGAAGCACTTTCACCAAAGACGGTGCGAGTTCTAAGAACAACATACATGACTTGTCCGCATGCAGTAAGGGTGCAGTGTCTGCTCTGTAGTGACAGTAGAGAACACAAAGATATTGATCATGTCGAAACGCCTCCGTCGAAAAAGTGTTTCCAACTTATAGAATTGTCTAGAAACTGACTATCAAGGCCATCGACTGTAAGGAAATGCAAGTGTTACTCAGTGTGCCAAATGTAAATGCATCACCTTTGTTTATCATCACACCCTCAATAAATGATGAAATGACAGACATCCATAGAAAATGTGTCAAGCAAAGACACTGTGAAAAACAATACAATTAAAAAGGCACGGTTCCCAACATTTAGGAAATAACAAAGAGGCATCGACACCGTCAAGACAACATGGAATTTCTTTCGGTGATTGTCATGCTTTAGAATCAGCTAAAGGATTACATACTCTGTTATGCTCATAGAAACCCTCAACAATCATTTGGATAATATCAGATGTCATCCAGCTACAACAAGAATCTTTTTCATTTTCAATAAATGTGAAAATTGTACCAAAAGCAGCTTTATTCCAAGGCACCACCACTGTACACCACATGGAGACAAAGAGGGAATGGGTCACCATCCTTCAAAGTCTTGGTTGCCATGGCTACCAAAACATATTATCCTCCATTAACCCCCCCCCCCCCCCCATCCACTCCTCCGCCAGCAGAGAAAGTCCTTGTTCCTATAGCTGCAGTGATAATTGACTGAATATGAACTGGCTTGTTCTCTCTCAGACCCGTTTGATTGTGTGAAGGCTGATTGTGTGAAGGCTGGTCTGTCTTCATCTTGTTGCACTCATCCTCCCAGTCACAGCACAATACATGCAGAACTACACCCGCTGTACCTCCCAGAGGAAGAATATACTCCTTGAGGAGTACATATATATATTTTTGGGTCCTTATTCCTGCTGCAGATGTTTTAGGTGGAGCTCATTTTAACTCCTTTATTCTCTGTAGTTCAGTTTGTGTAGTTGGGAAAGGTTTGAACAATGATAATGTGCAAAGTAACTAACTTGCTGTTGTGATGTTTCCATGTGGCAGCAGAGCTGGGGTGAACAGCTGTTCTGCTACGACAGAGCGGCACAACGTGTGGAAACGGTCTCAGACTCAGACACAACCAGAACAAGAAGAGCTCACAAGAAACCACAGCTCGCTCCCCACCAAGGACACATCTCCACTGCTTACGATCCGTTGTCCTTCACCGCCACAACATTCCTCTTTTCTTCTTCACATTCAATTTGTGCCATAATGTATGTTTATGTATATTTAGTTTTTCATTAGTGACCTTTCACGACTTAAATCAAATTGTTGTAATCTGCGAAACTCATCCTGAAACATGCTGAACTGAATGAGTTGCTGTGGATAGTCAGGCTACGATGAGATAACTGCTTTATTGCTGTACATTTCTGCATTTGTGTAGTTTATACACAACGACTGCAGCAGGAAATCCAATGCTCACATTCCATGCATTGATAGGACGATGTGCTTTTTTATATCTATTCCTCCCTAATCTTGAGCCCCAGTGTGAGCCATCTGGAGCAGGCGACATGCTATCAACTGAAACACACACATGTCATCTGTAAGCTGTACACACACAGCACACACAGTACACACACAGTAAACACACAGCACACACAGTCCACACACAGCACACACACAGTACACACACAGCACACACAGTACATACAACACACACTCACATATGTTCTCCGTGAAATCATCTATTTGATGGTCAACGCGCTGGATTTGAGCTGCTATCGCAGAAAGGCGTGTGGCTATTGCAGCGAATCAAAGGCATGACGCTCAGCGTACTCCAGACTCCAGACTCAGACTCCCTGCTCAGCCAGGAGCGAGCCTGAACGCCTTATCAGGTTGACCCAACCTCGGCCTGCCTGGGCAGCCTGGTGCTGCTGAGCCTTTGGAGGCGCTTTGAAAGGGTCCTCTCTGATGTGGGACTGAGGATGATGGAGTCGACTGGCGACTGCTGATACTCACTTTCCCGTGCATAAAAAGACCTTCCCTTAAGTGAGCTGAGAGTTACTGTCATATCAAGATTTCACCGTGAAAACCTCCAACTCTTACTCAATGCAAGAGTCTATTTTTGAATTGACTCTGATTGTATTGCAATCCTAATTAGCAATTAGAAAGAAGCAACAGCATCAGCTATTGTAGGTTCAAGACTTTTTTTTATATATATTTGGTGTATAAGACTTTTCATTTGCTAGTAGTTTTCAGACAAAAGTTGTTCTTTAAAAGGCACAGACATGGGTTAACATTTCAAAATAGTTAGTTTCGTATCCGGGTACAAAATACAAACAAAAAAAATCTTGTATTGAACAAGCAGTTACAAAATCGAGGCAACTCACCGATGAAGCCTCATAGTAATCCAGCCATCGATGATATTCAGACAAAAACGCTCTTGTTACATTGGCAAAGGTTCCAGACGATCCAATCCAGTAAAATATTCCATAAATACCCACGGACTGCTGTTGCATCATTTCAAATTAGCCGTCAGATATGCCTAATTATTTATGTATTTTCCATCATAACTCCAGCTTGCATGTAAACATTGCCGATATCTGGGTATCAAAATGGCGGCTGCACTCTGACCTTTCGATTGACGCCTCACTTGCTTCCATGTCTCGTCCACAGCCTACAATAACCAACAAGAGTCGGCGTTGAAGGAAAGTGTAAAGGCCGAGCCAATCGCAACCGATCGTTCTGATGACGCTTCGTATAGCCAAGGAAATTTCAAAAGCGGCGATATGCTGCTTCAGATGTACAGCCACAACAGGGGAGGTATATACACAGAGTCGATATATTAGTGCTGGGCAACGATTACATCCCTCCAGGTACAGCTTCTTATCACCCTCTATGTACCAACGTACATTTATAACAAATACCACACATGTTACGGTAATCAGTGTTGCACCAATCAGTCTGTCCTAAATACCAAAAAATAAATGATTCATTTTTTTCAAGTTCTTAGTGTTTTGTTTGTAATATGTATAATACGCATAAGTTAGTTATCACTACTGACAATTAAACAGAGAATATCTATGATCAGAATCATTATAACTGTGTTATAACTGCTGCTGTATAAAGGGAACACTGCTGCTAACAACAACCTGATGTCTTTAAAGTGTTTAAACCAAATGTTATTGCCCTTTTGTTCATATAGCAGTACTTTAAAATAAAAGTGCGCAATACACTACTTTTTAATTCATTATTGAACTTTGCGCATAACAATGCGATTAATCGTTGCCCAGCACTAGTATTAATACATGTCATTCATAATTGATTAATTTGATGAAGGTTTGATGGATTCAGATTTGAACAGTTGAATCGCAATTGCCGAGCTAGGTTTGTATTTAGGTATATCCTATAGTTCTATCGTAAACTTGAAGTGAGCAGTGCAATCAAGCTGGAAACACAAACAGGTTTATGCAAAATCAGCGGTCAGCTAATTGTGAGCACTAAGCTGAAGACATATTTCTGGCTAATTCTATCATTAGATCCCATTGGTTTGGTTTGCCCTTAATAAAAGCATGAATCAGATGTTCCATGAGGAAGCGTGAAAGGCCAGATCTTTCACCATCCTTCACATCTGCACTGATTCTCTTCCATGTCCAAGGATGTGACGAAAAGAAAAAAAAAAAAACGAAGGATGACATTCAGCAGTAAGTGACAGGACAGAGGGTGAGCGAGCACAGAGAGGCTAAAGATAATGGATGTGAATTGGATTAAATGGGCTGGGTGGAGAACATTAGCAGTTAGGTCAGAGCTGCTATTGTAGTGTGAGTCACTCCCTCCACTTCTAATCTCTCTAATTAGGCCTCATTGAGGTTAGCCAGCACCTCCCCTCCTCTCCTCCACCCTCCCTTCACATCCATCCCAGAGCCAAGGAGGATGGAGGGAGAATAGACAGCTCGAAAGTGGACAAAAGTTATGTGGTTGATCATTCGGGCAGAGCCTCAATACTGTGAGTAAAGCCTGCACAATAAATCCAGTATAATTACCAACATTATGAATCTCTCAATAACTTAAACAAGTTGTACAAATAACAACATATGAACAAGCATATTAAAGCTACTGCAAACACAAACACATTTAACTTACCAGAGCTGCTGTTCACTATTTAAAGACAAAGTGCATCCTCCTTTCTTTGTTAACAAAGAGTTTAATCTCACGGTTGTTCAGTACATCCGTGTGTTTTAGTTCCAGTAAGAAGTCCTTCTCCATTCATGGACGCCAGTGAAGACAGTGGAGTCTCCCCAGTTGTATTTCTTGAATACGTTTTAATGCGTTTGAGGCTGAAGATGTCCGCTCCACAGAGGCAGCAGATTTTGGGATTGTCACCGCCCAACATGTCAGGCTAGCCCACTGACCAATCACGTACTTGTAGGCCAGCTAGCAGCTCTGACACGTCAAAGAATACGCCAAATAAGAACATGTCAAACTAAAGATCTGATTGGTTGAACACTGACAATCAACAATATCGTCCCCATTCACTTAAACTGCACATGGATGCACTTGTGAGTCTGCAGGCCTCTGGCTCTGTTCTTACCTAGAGACACAGAGGTGAGATCTGATTGGATAAAAGCTCTACTTAAAACAAGCTGCACTGGAAGCAGAGCAACTGAGGAAGACAGGAGCTGTGCAATGAGAACATAAGATAATGGGACAAATATTTATATAAATTATAATACATGTAGTGTATTTAAGAACAATTATTAAATTATAAAATAGATATAGCTTTGTGATTCTGTTTAGGCCAGCAGAGAAGGCCTTGCAGGCCTTGCAATCATTAAAAAGCTAAAGCAGCATGTGTATACATTCAGTATGCCTTCAGTAGCTAGCTTAGCATAGAAGTGCTAATGCTAGTTGATGATGTGCTAACGTACTCGGCTAACGTTAGCTCCACAGGTTGTTAGGTAAACGTAACATTTAGAAACATCTCTCTCCTTCAACCTCTCTGGGTAACGAGTATCACTACTACTCAACGTTTCACCACGACAAGCTTCAAATCCACCAAAGCAGCCGGAACACGAGGAACATCTGAAACCAGGTAGTTGTCAGACTCGATGCTACGATTGGCCGGTCTGCGTTTCAAGGACGGGACTTAGCGAAGGGTTAGTTGTTGTTGGTGCCTGTGTGATTACTCTGTAAAACTTCTAGTAGCCGGTACATCATGACCTTATACTGAGCAGATTCAGCAAACTGGTCCCACTGACATCTAACCACAAGTTCAACCAGCCCATCAGCCCAGACAAGAGCAGAAACCCATCATCTTTAACAGATTGTTCTGCTGTAAACCATTATACATGTTGTCTTTGCTTTCTTTATATTTTGCATTTCTACATTTAGTTAAGAAACAGCTGAAAACAAGGATGAAACAAACGAATGTGCTGGTTGCAGACCTCACTTTAGAAATGAGTCATTCATCCACAATGAAGAATGACCTCGCAGAAGAAAAGGAGCTGCCCAGTGTTTGTCCAGTCAATGACAGGATCATTTCACTCTGTTGAACAGGAAATGAACACAACTGAACACTGAGTCAGAGACTTTTAGCCTAAATGTCTTACGTTTTGTGTCAACACATTAATATGCATGGGTGAGTCTGGAAGTTCTGACTCCAAAGTTAGTGAGCAGAGCCGTCTGTAACGTGTGTGTGTGTGTGTGTGCATCTTGTATGGGAGAGCAGTCAGTGGGGAATATACAGATGAGCTGAAGAGAGGAAGCATCAAGGTGTTAGTAGTTGGTTCTGTGGCTGAGAGTGTGTTCAGGTTGAGAAGCCTGGTGATGTCACTGCTGTCAGCCATGCTTGTGTGTGTGTGTGTGTGTGTGTGTGTGTGTGTGTGCGTGCGTGTGTGTGTGTGTGTGAGGAATGCTAATGCAGAGGCCTGTGATCCCATGTGAACCAACCAGGCAGCATTTATTATGCAACTGGCAAGCAGCAAGTCTGAGACAGAGAGAGACAGAGAGAGACAGAGAGAGGCAGAGAGAGACAGAGAGAGGCAGAGAGACAGAGAGAGAAAGAGAGAGGCAGAGAGAGGCAGAGAGAGACAGAGAGAGGCAGAGAGACGGATGGACGGATGAAGAGCGAGGAAGACACTTCGTTGCTTTTGCGTGTGCCGTGAGGTTCACACTGTGCAAATATTTGCATTAGCAAAATATGTTTTCGGGGTTATTATGCCGTCTGGAGTTTTTTTTTTTCTGCAAAATATTCACTTTTTTCAGCATGAGGTATTCCTGTAGTAGGACCACATGGGGCACTAAACTGTGATGTATGGTCAAGGTTAGATCATAGTCAGAATTACATTATGAAACAAATATTAATGATGAATAAACACGCAACGCAACAAGATACAACAAGGTGTCCTGGTGTGCAGACAAGTGACAAATAAATGCAAAGCGGATCACTGAATGAGGGCTTTCAGTGATCCAATAATGCCAATAATAACAGGTCTGCATAATAACTCCAATAACCTGGTCCAGCTTCTTCACAGCATCATGTAGAGCTACTGTCCACATATTACACTTTCACCTCCTCAAACAAATTACTACCAGTGCAAATCCTTCCTATACTATTTACACACACACACACACACACACACACACACACACACACACACACACACACACACACACACACACACATGACAGGGTTCATCAGCACCTGTGACAACAACTAGAGAGCTGACATCTGAGTGGCATCACCTGCTGCTTCTTCTCCTTTGGAGCAATGGCGGCAACGTTAGCTGTGATCTAACGATGATATTGAGCCCACGGATAGAAGAAATATCTTAAACCTCATGAATTCATATCTAGCTTTAAGCACGCTCAACAACAAATGTACCAGATGTACCTTTGAAGCTTCACGTACTGTGCTGAAACTACAATTAATTTATTAGTTGTTGCTTTTTTATTCCTACCAGCATTACTCCTTCAAAATAAAAGCTCCAGCCTTCATAATAAATCAGTAATGTAACAATAAATAATAACACCGCCTTAATAAAATCATATCAATGAAAACATAGCTGGACCACACTAAAGGTCATTTACAATGCAAGCAGAGTTCAGAGACATGATGAAGGTGTTGCTGCATCAGGTCCTGTGGGATGATGGTAGAGATGCTAGTGATCCCCTATTTATAGCGTACACACATTTAGCTGTGCATTAACTATAAACAGGAGCACCATATCCATGCATCTGCGTGGAAATACCTTGAACTGCTTAATTTCAGTGAATGTTTCGTCCATCTGAGTGTGGCAACTCGCTGAGGTGGAGCAGAATGAAGCAGCAGCATGTGTTGTGGTCAAGTCAATCAAGTTCCGTGTCACTCTTATCCCACTGGCTTTAAAGTCATGCTTTGAAATGTGTCCTCAGTTTGAATTAACGGTTCTGTAACTTTAACCAGCGTTCTGAACTTATGGTGACCTGAGGTTGAGGCACCCAAAGTACCCGCAGCACGTGTTCAGGACCGACTCTGAGCTGTTTGAGGAGTCCTGAGACGTCTACCAGCCAAACAATAAGGAGCATTCTCTGCTGCCAGGGTGGCGTCATTGTGCAGTGTCTCCTTGTAGTATCGTTCACTAGCTTAGGCCCCCACCTCGGCCAGAGCGAGCCTTCGTCGGTTGTTTGAGGTGTTGAGGAATGGTTGATGGAGATTTGGCCTGATGCGGTTTGGGGGAGGCTTAGCTGAGGATCCACTGCAGCTCCCGGGCCTTGCAGACCCCCAAAATAAGCCTGTGCGCTGGTCGGCAAGATCGAGTGAGGGTTTGTGGGGTTAAAGACGGCGTTGGATATGGCCGAACCGATGTTGGACGGGTGTCTGCAGGAGGGCCGAACTCCTGGAATGGGAAATGAGAAAGCCATGGCATTGCGGTGGCCCGGACGTGAGCTGCATCGAGGACGCGCCCTTGGCGGACGGGTGTCGCAGCGTCATTTGATGATTGGGTAACCGACTGCTAGGTTGTCCGGAGTTTAAGGGATGGACTTGCTGGGCCCCACGTGATGGCTGTGGCTACTATTGGTCCGATTTCATAGCATGAGGGGAAACGACTTGGCATCTGCTTGCAAGATCCGAGGCTGGTCTACGGCAAACGTCGTCCGTCGTGGAAAACCCCCCAAAAGACGGCAGAGGGAGCGGCATCGTTGTTGGCCAATTGTGTGGGTCCATCGCTAGAAGTGGGCGGGGTGGGGGCACTGGCATCCCGGTGCCCAGTGTCCCGGCTACGGCAAGTTGCTGTGGTTGCTGGAAGTAGGTGGCGGGGGGTGCTGGCATCCTGCGTTCTGTTGTTGCTTTGCGTTCCGTGCTTGCTGCGTCCTGTTGCCTGCTGCGTTACGTTGCTGCGATACGTTGCGTGGCTGCGTCATTGCGTCGTTCCGTTGCTGTGTTCCGTTGTTGCTTGATGTGATCTGTTGTTGCGTGCTGCATTGCTGCGTCGTTACGTTGCTGCGGTCCGTTGCACTGCGTTGCTGCATCCCGTTGTTGCTTGCTGCGTCGTTTCGTTGCTGCGTTACATTGCTGCGTTACGTTGTTGCTGGGGTACGTTGTTGCTGGGGTACGTTGTTGCGCTGCATTGCTGCATTCCGTTGTTGCGTGACTGCGTGGTTGCTTGCTGCGATGCGTGGCTGCGATTCTTTTCCTCTTTTCTCTCTTTCTTTTTCTCTTTCGTCTTTTCTCTTCTCTTTCTCTCTTTTCTTCCTCTCTTTCTTTCTCTTCTCTTTTTATCTTCTCGCTCTTTCTTTTCTCTTGTTCTCTCTTTTTCTTCTTTTCTATCTTTTCTCTCTTTCTCTCTTTTCTTCTTTTTCTTCTCTCTTCTATTTTTTCTCTCTCTTCCTTTTCCTCCTTTCTTTCTCGTCTCTCTTTCTTCTCTTTTCTTTTTTTCTCTTCTCTTTTTTTCTTCTTTTCTCTTTCTGTTTCTCTTTTTCTCTCTCTCTCTCTTTCTTCTCTCTTCTTTTTCTTCTGCATAGTGGGAAGAGCATGCGTAGTAGGAAAAGTGGGAGAGGGGAGGGGGACGGAGGAGAGGGAACCTGGCACCCGGTGCCAGGAATCTGCATAGTGGGAAGGGCGTGCATAGTAGGAAAAGCGGGATAGGGGAGGGGGACGGAGGAGAGGGAACCTAGCAACCCGGTGCCATGAATCTGCATAGTGGGAAGAGCATATGTAGTAGGAAAAGCGGGATGGGGGAGGGGGACAGGGGAGAGGGAACCTGGCAACCCGGTGCCTGGGTACGGGCAGAAGAAAGGTGGTGTAAGAGAACAGTGAAGGGACAGCTTAGAGGGGGGGGGCAGCTTAGAAAGGGGGACAGAGGAAAGAAGACCTGGCAACCCGGTGCCTGGGTACGGGCAGAAGAAAGGTGGTGTAAGAGAACAGTGAAGGGACAGCTTAGAGGGGGGGACAGCTTAGAAAGGGGGACAGAGGAAAGAAGACCTGGCAACCCAGTGCCTGGGTACGGGCAGAAGAAAGGTGGTGTAAGAGAACAGTGAAGGGACAGCTTAGAGGGGGGGACAGCTTAGAAAGGGGGACGGAGGAAAGAAGACCTGGCAACCCGGTGCCTAGGTACGGGCAGAAGAAAGGTGGTGTAAGAGAACAGTGAAGGGACAGCTTAGAGCGGGGGGGAACAGCTTAGAAAGGGGGACAGGGAAAGAAGACCTGGCAACCCGGTGCATGGGTACGGGCAGAAGAAAGGTGGTGTAAGGGAACGGTGAAGGGACAGACAGGTGAAGCCAAAAGGTGGGATGGAATGCTGTGGAAATGGAAGGGAGGAAGATAGAGTCGGCATCTCTTTGCCGCTTTGGAGAGTTGAGTTTGCCTGAGGTGGTGGAGGGGGATGAGAGGTGAGGCGCTGCGACCTGGCAACCCGGAACTTTGTGGGTTGGGGGCCGGAGCTTCAGGGTACGTGGTGGCGTCACGGTCGTTGGCGTCACGCCGGTGTGTTTGGATGTAGGTACGTTTTTTGTTTGTTTTTTTTCCTAACGTGACTTTGGGAAAGTTGTGAGGAGTTGGCACAGTTTGCTTTGTTGCGTCGATGCTCTTAGCAGGCAGACTGTGGTCGAGTTGGAGATATCAGCTGGTGCTTCTTCGATAGGGGGCCTGGCTGGAGCGTGGAGGGGTGGCGGCGTCTTTGGCGCTGCTTGCCGGGCAGCCAGAGTCGTCGGAGGCTCGTTCCCGAGCTGGGTCTGGAGCGAGCGAAGGAGAGAGCTGGATTTACGTTTCCGTTGTCTACGTCTGGAGGTAGCGGGTCTCCCTCTGCCACCGAGATGTGAGTTAAAGGAGGACGGCCGTGAGTCCGACTCTTCGTATTGTCAGATTCTGGCGGGTGGATGCAGCTGGTTGGGGAGGTGGAGATCGTGGGTTTGGCTGCCCGGACCCTCTTGATGGCGGTTGGCGGCGTCCTCTGCGTGGTGTTCCGGTTGCGAGTGCAGAAAACGCGAGTGTGCCGAGGCTTAGAGTGGGTAGGTAGTTATAGGAGTGTGGCCGGAAGTGGGCGAGTGGCTGAGGTGTGGTCCTGCTCCTGAAATTCAGCTAAGTTTTATCTCCAATTATCAAATACTCATATTGATTCAACCTGTCACAGTGTTGTACAAAACATCTTTTTAGGATTTTATCTTGTCAGACATTCAATGTTGGTATCAAAATAAGACTTCATGTTGTGCTGAAGCCTAACCCGACCAACAAAACAGAAGGAACGGACCTCTCGTTACACATTCAGAAAGGATCCTGACTTATTGGCATGACTCATAGATTTAATAATAAAATAAAAAACAAGTTGAGTGAGTGATATATGAAGAGGAGCTGACCTGCTGGAGCTGTATATAAGCAGCACTGGTTGTATTTCGTGAGTGAGGGATGGTGTTGGTGTGAGAGAGTGAGGGACAGAGCAGGAGCTGGTAGAAGGGCTGAAATGGGATTTAGGCTCGTGCCAGCTGATGATAACCCAGTCCAAATGGATTGGTGATGGCTATTCATGGGGGCGGCGAGAAGCTCGGCTGCTTTGACACTAATATGAATGCAGATTGAAATGTAGCTGAGGGACTTTGGCTCGAGGTAATAGCATGAAGGAGTGTGTGTGTGTGTGTGTGTGTGTGCATGCGTGCGTGCGTGTGTGTGTGTTTGCATTGTAAGTCCGAGCACATGTGGAGCTGCAGCTGATGCTGCCACAGTGTGTCTGTTCTAAAGCTGCTGATCAACAGCATGTTTAACATTTGTGGAGATGCAGTCAGTATTACTTCCTCTTCAATAACAATGGACCAGAATTTAAAAATGAAATGAATAAAGAAAGACCTGTCCATCATACCAAGCTACACATTGTCCAGATATGGCACAGATGATATAGACCAGGGGTGCCCACACTTTTATACTGAGTATACTTTATATTTACAATATATGTTGGCGTACCTTGCATAACTGCATGAGCCCTTATGGCACAATACAATTCTCTACATTATTGGTCATCACCTTACTCTGATGACTTGCACTGAATGGGATTGGCCAGAGTTGCAGTAGCTGCTGGTATCCGCCTCAAGCAGACTTCAGATGATCATCAGTCATGGTGGAACGGTGTTTGGACTTAATGTTCTTCATGTATGAAAAGGCTGACTCACATAAATGAGTAGAGCCGAATAATGCAGTCAAGAAGGTATCACATGTCCTCATGTTTGGGGACTTTTCCTCTGTGAGAAACTGCCCATGAGCCCTGGACTTCAGCTGAATGTCAGCTTGCAGTGTCAACATCTCATCCTCCACTCCAGACGAGTTCAGGTGAAACAGCGTTGACATTTTTGATAAGAGTGAATCAACCTCAATATCTTCCCGAAATGTGCAGCACATAAGTGTAGCAACTGGCTCGAGTAAAGCAAAGTCTGGAAAGCGGTTGTCAAACTCTGACAGACACTTGTCAACCTGCTCTGTGTAGCGCGCACTGTCACGTTACGCACACGCCTTCCGCTGAGTCTCCAGTTCTGACGCCATGTTTTGGAAGTTTCCCAAATCATGGCGCTGCAGCTTTAGTTTCTTTAGTAGAAATAAATTGGAAGGCTAACTAATTAGCTAGTTTTGCAGTAGCTCGCGCGGTTGACCGTGCATAAGTGGTGACCCGTGTGTTAGAAAATCAAGTGGCAAATGCCATGAGGACATCTCGTTTATTTTGAATGGCATGCGATCTACCCGCACTACCTCCGACGTATTGGGCACCCCTGACATAGACAATAGGCATGGGGCAAAAATAATTGTGATTTATGATTTTATCTCGATAATCATCAAAATATGCTGAATAAGAAACTTACTGGAACAACTTTACCGATCCACATATTTATATTGCATCACATTTGGGACTTTGTTTTTGTTGATAAACAAACACTCAAATGATCTTGAATAAGGTCATCATAACTCAAGGTCCCCCCGCATACATGAAGGATAAATAGCATTGTGTTCTTTCTTGCATGATGATTCCTGTGTTTGTATGAATCTGGCTCCATGATGGCGAGCTAGACAGCTTCTACAAGTCACTCGTCACGATTTTCACGATTATCCTGATAATGGAAATTCACCACGACCAACTCATTGAACATTGTTATACGATCCTATATCCTCCCATCCGACACAATACAGTATTGTAAATGGTTATCAATCTATTGATTTTATTAATGTTTACAATTTCAGTTTAAGTTTTAGTCATTATGTTTAATTACTCACAACATGACAAATACAGCTGCTGTAAGTGTACAGCTTTCATCTGTAACCCTCCAAAGTTCTGTTCTGTTCTCATCTCTACCTGGTTAACTGACGGTTCAGCTGCATTCACTGTTTACAATTCAAGTAGAATTTCTTTGGCTCTTTCAGTGAAGACTTGGTTTATTGCTCACACATAGGACAGATGTGCTGTGTCCAGGCCAGCTCCAGCACCTCAGCTCCTTGGGTTCAACATGTCACTCTTTCAGGTTCAGAGGATTCTTTAGCTGGTTTAAGTGCTTCAACTTAACTTGTAATAGGTATTTTGATAAACACCTACATAAATACAAACAATTATGAATACCTTGGATAAATGCAACAGTATATAAATATAAAAGACAATACCAGCAGTGGGCATGGTTTATAAGTGTCATCCACATGTGTATGTCTGCATGTTGATTCTTTATGTGTGAATATTAATATTTATGTAAGCATTTCAATGCTGAGTGCCTGTGGGTGTAACCAAGCTAGTCTCCAGTCTATGAACCAGCAGTGTGCAGACACACGCTCCACCTCAGCATCCATCTGCTTCTTAACACCACTAATGGATTTTCCATCGCTGGTGTTCGCTTCAGAACAAGGTGAGAAAGTGCATCAGACAAGTCAGAGTGGCCTGAGGAAAAACGGAGATGCAACGCTTCCTTATGTATCATTGTTTGACAAAACTGTCACCCCCCCCCCCCCCCCCCCACACACACACACACACACACACACAGACACACACACGCACACACACCCCTCTTCCTGCAGAAGCACAAGAGTGGCTCACTGGCTTCCAGAACATATTGATCCCAAAATAACATGAAAGAGGCCGGCTGACTGACTGAAGATGTGCTGGAAGGGAAGGCAGGAGCTGAAGGAGTAGAGGAGGAAACCACGCTCACCGCGCTGTGCTCAAGCGCGGTGAGCACAGTTATTTTACTCTTCCTTTCAATGTGTGAGGCTGCTTTGGAAACATCAGACTGACAACACATCTGACTATAACCTGCCTGCGTATGATGATACAACATGAGTATGGGTGATGAGCCCATGACAACAGTAACAGAACACCGATTATAGTCAATGAAGCTGTAAGCAGCAATGCACTGATCTCCACTGTATGAAGGCAAAACCTGCTGCCACTCACCAGCTGCACATCTCAGCCTGCATGTCTCAAGTCTTTACACATCCCTGATGGTGGCCAAATGGCAATTGGTTTAAATCCCCTCATCAATACCATATTCATATAGGTTAGAAACAAAAAGTGTGTGCTTTTTAACACATGGTGACTTGTTATAGGAGCTAAGGACAGAAGGTACATATATTACTCTTACTGCATAATGATATGACACAGAGAATGTCTGATGGCAACACACAGACACAACACAGAGACGTTAGCCCACATTACAGAAGCTGTAGGAAATGGCACTGAGCATCATCAGGGAGTGGTGTAATGTGGAGATTGAGTTACAGCCACTGCAGTGTGAAGTGAACTTAAATGCGGAATATGCCTTTAGTCAGACAGCACTTAGGGGGCATATTGATCCGACAGAGAAAAAGCAAATGGGAGAGGATGGGTGTCAGAGCCTGAGGAGCAGGAGAGGGAGGAGAAACAAGAGAAGAAGAGGGTCACCCATCAGAAACAAAAGAAAAAGCTACTCTCTGCCAGTGCTCAGCAGCAGTATCTACTGGATTCCTCTCATTACTTTGTTGTGTCATTCTCGCTGAAATACTCAGCACGATAACACAATGACATAGGGTCATGAATTTGGCAAGACAAATTATATTCACTTATGTAGATAGGAGTTAAACTTTTCCTTTGCCCCATAGAGGTAATACAGATGATGGTGATGTTTAGTATGTGTTCAATGCTTTGGCTCAGATTCCCATGGCATTTACAACGGACTGTAATCGTCCTGAGAGGATCGTTCCTAATGATTCTGTGAACTCCCTGACCCTTGTGATGCAGTCACGTTGAAAGGTTAAAGGTTTTACTTGGAAAAGGTCAGAATCAAGTGGGTAGAGTGCCATAACACTTATCCCCAGAGGAAACTCAATCAGCCTCTGAGCCTCTCAACTGCCATCCTCAGGCCAACATGAGATCTGCCCAGAAGATGTTTCATTGTAGAAGGGCAGATTGCCATGAAATGAACTCAACACACCTATCATCCACAGAGGATGGAACCTTTTTATTTAAATGACCCCATGATATTGTTTCAGAACCATCTTTCTTTCACATTTGGTCTCGTCACACCTGTCAGAATTTATTGCTTTAAATAATATTTTACCTGGTCGCACCACCTGACATTTATCAGTTGTGCCACCTGACAATATTAGTAATCACAGGAAATATGCAGAATTATTTAATTTTTATTTCAAATACAACAACAATTTTTTAGTCAGCAGTCTCTTTTTAAGTAAACGTAGTAAATATTTCATAGTAATCATGTTTAGCACATAACTGGAAGAGGCAAAATCACAGTCGCTTCCACCTTAGGTGTTGCAACTTCTACCTCGTTGTAGCAGCGTGTTGCACACACTCGATGCATGCAGGACTTGTTGTCTGGACTACACACAACTGAGAAATGTTGGCAGTGTTCACAACACCTTTCTGCTGCAGTTTTTTGGTCAAAAGTTTGATATTCTCATGATCCAAGCATGTACATGTGTTCCTGTCTGACACTTTTGGCTGTGTAAGAAAGAAAGGACAATACCGGACAAACTGTCCCACCGCCTGTGGGAGCTTTCCATTTCGGAATTATATTGCAGATGGAGTTCAGTGAATGGTTTAACCAACACCTCTGTTGTTTGCTTTTGTTTTTTGTGACTATATCCTTTGTCCCTGGCAGTAAGCGACTGTTCTCATCGCGACAGAGGAAGTCACCAACTCTGTGTCTTCTCTGGATAGCTCATTTCTTTGCAATCCTTGGTCTATTCTCTTCAGTTATATCTTTTGCTTTTTGCTTTTTGCAATGTTTTTTTCTATGCATTTTCATAATCTGTCAGATCTTCTTTTCTCAGCTTCCATTTCTCTTTTTGTGCATTTTACGACGCAACTTTGCCTTCTATTAGCCGACCCATACGCCACTACTTTGCCAAGAGGAGAGCAGAGGTGAGCTCCAGAGACGACGCAGACCCAGTGCTGCCGCTGACCACCAGCCATCTGGGCCCATTTTCTGTAGTGTAATGTTAGCATAAATGCATGGTGGAATGAGCCATATAGCTACGAAACGAGAAACGAGAGCCAATAGCAGAGCAGGGATGAGCTGGTATATCTTGCAAAGCTGAGTGTTTACTGATAAATTAGAACAGCCTAGCTAACAGCCTTATAGCTTCCAAAATAAAAAAATCCCATTTTGAGTTGTGATGTATTTCTCCCTCCTGTATCTGCATGTTGGTTATTGTAAGTCAATCTCTAAAATTAGCAAAATTGAACAACTTAATTAATGCTGCATCCACACACTATTGTCACAGTGTAGACAACACTATGCTGTCGTCAGATAAGTGACAACTCTGAGCATAGAGCATAGTGAAATAAACAAGCTAGCTAAGTAGCCAGTCGTGTGCTGGTTAGCTTGCTAACTCCACCATACTTTGATGCTATAGTGGTTACAGAAAATAAGCCCAACAGCGAGACATCTCTTCACTTCTAATAGTTTAGCCTGCTGCTGTGCAGCAGCCGTGACGGCTGAGGAGGTGAGCAGAAGGCTTATCTAAATTATTAGCAGCTTTTTCTCTCCATCTCTAAAATGCGTTGCTAAAGCTGTAGCTTCTTTTAGCCTAGAATCACAGTTTGTCATCTGAAATCTTTCCTTTGTTATGTCCAGCCAACACCTTGACGTAGCCATGCTGTAAAACGGTCCGTGACATTGAGGTTTTGGAAAGCAGTTTTTTTCTTCCCTGAGTTGTAGCCAACACATTTTTTTATTTAACTCTGCCTCTCTGTGCTCCTGTCCACTTCTTATCAAGTTGGGACGCTTTTATTCATGACTCGCCATCACCTCCACCCCATCCATGAAATACACTCTGCCAAAAGATGATCCAGAATCAATAACTGAGACTGAATGAGAGTTGTGTTCATGCCATAAGTCATGTTAATAGCTTGTGTCGGGCTTTTGACGTGAACAGCACCCTGTTTCGTTCCACACCGTCCTCCTGGTCCCCAAAAATATATAAATCATTGAAAGCCACTTAATGCGTGCTCTTTTGAATTCCCTGCCGTCTCACTCGCTGGCACTGGACATAGAGCTGTAAATAAAGGCCTTAACGCTCTTTGACAAATGGCCTCAGATGCTTTGTAGGCGTTCTGTATGTGACAGCACGTTTTAGCAGACAGGCAGCTGCAAGTGCGAATCAAAGATGCAGATCCAGACCGCTGGCCTTTCCTTCCATGTTTTACGAGTAATTGGTCCGAGAGGCAAAGTGTGTGTCATCAGGGGAAAAAGTGTATGGCCGATTGTTTTAGTTGGCTAATGGGCTGCTCCGGCATTAGTCGTCCTTCCACCTTATATCCCCCCCGCCCCGGTCGGCCAGCCAGCCAGTCAATCAGCGCTCTGGTCAGAAGCTGAAGTAATGGCTGCAGGACCCTCCCCCACGGCTAACGCCAAAACGAATAGGCCAATTAAGGGACGGGGATTGTTTTGATGGCTGCATTAGATAGATGATGAGAGACGGAGCTCTCTCTCTCTCTCTCTCTCTCATATATATATAATATATATATATATATATATTTATACATATATATATACACATCTGCATTTAGATGGTCATGGGACATGTGAGCCAGGATAAAAGTGGGAGCCTAATTAGGCCTCTAGCTGCTTGAGGGCAGAATGTTCCAAAGGAATTGGTTAAAGCAGGAGATAATCAAAGCATTGTTCATATTTACTGTGCTTTTCACATGTAGCTTTACTTTTTCATACTTTTACGATCGCTATGACTTTTCTTCCACCAACCTTTACAGACACCACCCAAGTTGAAACCAGTCCTATGTGACAAATACTGTAAATGGCATACATGCAAAATGTTCCAACACCACCAAAAAGGCCAAACACAGGAAATTGTCATTGTTATTTAGTGTTTGTACGTACATGTCAAAATATTTCCGTTTTGCACCAGTACACAACAAAATGTGTGAATACATGTGATTTACTTATTCTTTAATCGATATATTGTAAGAAACGAGAGCCAATAGCAGAGCAGGGATGAGCTGGTATATCTTGCAAAGCTGAATGTTTACTGATAAATTAGAACGGCCTAGCTAACAGCCTAATAGCTTCCAAAATAAAAAATAAAATAAAAAAATCCATTTTGAGTTGAGATGTATTTCTCCCTCTTGTATCTGCATGTTGGTTATTGTAAGTCAATAAAATAGTCTGGAAAAATGTCCCCGGAAATGATATCTTGAAAAGAAGAGACTGTCCTCACAAGAAACATTTTTCTCATTTGTTATTTTTTCAAATGGCTAAAATGACCTGTGCTTACATCTACCTGATTAGGACCTGTAGTGGCTGCGTGAATTATGACTTTCGCCTGTCAGCAAAGGCAGAAGTAGCGTGATTTGTTCTCTGCACTGAAAGCTTCACTGGGATGAGGTCAGGGTGGATGGAAGAGGCAACAATAAGTCAGACAGTGGAGACCAGTTGTTGACTGCTGACAGTCAACATCGGTTTCTTTTAACCATGAGCATGATCTGTGCTTCCTCTTAACCAAGTTGTTTCTATTCTTCAACCTAACCAAACTGTACGTGGCAGATCAGAAAACGGCCATATGAATGACATTTCGTCATCCTGTTGAGTGATTGGAAAGCATCAGTAATACTTAAATAAACCATGATTTCAGTAGTGAGAGTGGCTTATTCTCCTGTTTAAGTATATTTGTATTTTACTGTTAGGAATCTTTAGATCAATGTAGTAGTTTGATATGTTTTTGTATTTTACAAAGCGATAGAAATAAGAACCTATGTAGTTCTACCTATATTCCACAAGCCTAATATACTGTAGCTTTGCTCACTTAACTAGGAGGCACAGTGTTTCCGTTATATCTGCTCTTATTATTATATTATCTTGTCATAACAGAAAATCAATAGGGTGTTTGGAGTTCCATTTAGCTATTTTGATATCAAATTTTGGCCTCCCCTTTTTCTGTATCAGGAAGAGGGATAACCCAACCAGTGATGAGCATTGAGCCTTAACGGCCATGCTGTTGTGGGAGTGGAGGTCTTTGGCTTCATGGGCACTTTGAAACAGTGTCTTTGATTTATGAAAAGAAATATAAAATCTTTCAGGATTTGGAGAGGGTACCTCTATTTGGTTAATTTACCTTCCCTCCATACTAAAGTTGATTTTCATACACTTACAGAACTAGTCACTGGATTACATCCTTTACAACACCGTTTGTGCCGTTCGCGCCATTCGCGCTAGACGCGCCGGAGAGGGGGCGTGGCTTATTAATCCTGGAAGCCGTTAGCCATTTATTTCTGCCATCAACCATGGAAGAAATAACCACTATTTCTGCTTTGTACTTGTTGTGGGAGTCCCGGATATCCCGGGAAACTAAACGCTGTGTTGTCTGGTTTATAACATCATCCGGAGGATGTATTCACTGTGTCTACCAAGACACATGTCAGCTGGTTTACTACAGCTGTATGAACACAAAATAAACACATTTTGCTGTGATTAAACTGCAATAAACGGACAAAAAGGGATGCCAAAATAACTACGGAATGATGCCAATTTGAAAAAAGTTTGAATTCGTGTTTTGTTAGTTCTCTCCGCAAGACGACAAGCAAATCACTTTTAAAATACTTGTTTTCTCATTGGAGCTCGGATTGATTCTATGCTAACATTGAGCAGCTCCATCAACACTCAAAATAACGTCATCTAGGTGTAAATACGGCAGCGTCTTTTTCATTGTTTGTACATACACACATAGATTTGTCCAGTCTAATATGAGGTATCGCTGAGCTCTGGGTGCCCACCTATGGCTAGAGCATTGTTTTCCTGATTCAACAACGCCAGGACGTCAGTGATGACAGCATCTCAACGCTGATAGGTCGCCATCGCGAATACGTGTCACTCCAGTCTTATCGAGTCTGTGCATTGACTTTGTATGTAATCTACTCGCAAATAATTTGCACCGTATTTAGTGTGAACACGGCATTAAAGTAGTATTGACATTTACAGCAGATTATTGATAATAACCTTTTACAGTCCTACCCAGGTCTTTAGCAGTGAGGGAGGGGCCAGTGCTGCTCTTTCACTTCTCCTACACATTTATTCTGCCAGTCCTGGGATCAAACCAGGCCTTTCAATCTCAGTTGCATCTCTAACCTCCACAGCGCTAAATGACACCGCAAAAAAACAATAATCTTATTGACTCTTTAACACATAACTTTATATTTTGCATTTTGAAAAGAGAGACGAAATGTTGCTTTTGACTACTTGACTGCTTTTGACTATGAATGAACTTCGAACTGAAGTAACATTTTCAGTATATTGATGTCACTCTGCATCACTTCCATGTCTCATCGACAGGAGGACCAGTGGTTCCTTCTCCCTCAGGCTGATCACTTTCCTCAGGGCTTAAGCTAAATGAAGCTATTTATCTTCTGCTGCTACGGTTCCATTTTCTGATAAACTGTAACTGTATTCCGCTGCATTGGATTCACGTTTATTTATTTATTAATTACTTAAAAAAAAAATTTCCCCCTGCGCCCCACCTGTAATACCACCGCGCCCCACAGTTTGAGAACCACTGCCTCAGAGAATAAGACCAGCATCACACAACAAAGGCCACACACACCATCACCTACTCAGCAGTCTGATGCAGCTTGAGTGACAACGATAGAACGATCACATTTACTCTGCTGTAATTAACCAGAGCAGCGCATACATAGTGTCTGGGAATAAACCAAAACCTTCTGAGATTGGGATTAATTGAGAGAATGGTGGTTTTAGCAATAACTCTTATTACTACTACTGTATGTAAATGTGGTACCTGATTACTGACCAGCTGTCTAAAGGCTAACGCAGCACACGTACAGGTTTTGTGTGATTTCATGCCTCAACCTGGTTCCTGTGTGTGTATGTAAAACCTAAAGGTGCATGAAGTCATACACATATTCTGTGCAGGTCCAAATCTGTTTTAGTAATATACTCTATCTTAATGTATGCACAGTTAGCAGCGGGTCGCTTTGGCACCATTTTAATTAGAGTCCCACGGGTTCCCACGGGTTCCCACTGTGGACTCCCTCCTACCTCCTGCTGCCACCGCGGAGCAGAAAGGAAATATCCCCAAGGAAATGCTGCTCTGGTCTCATCTGAGCAGAACTGCGGCAGCCATCTCAAACCTTCTCCCTCATGGGAACGCAGCACCGGTGTGCCCTCAGCCAAGAGTACTTAACCCTCAAAGGCTTAAACACAAGGAAAAAGATAAGGGTGGAATTATCGCTGGATTCTATGGAGAATAGGTGTGTGGCGTGTGCTGACGAGATATGACAAAGTTTCTGGAGAGGCTGGGCAAATCAACTTTAGGCGCTCTGCCTCTCTTGCTTCATCTCCGTTCTCTCTCTATGTCGCTCGCCCTAAAGTTCGACCTCGATGTGAACTCTGTGAGTTCTGTCCTGATAGCATCCGTTCCCTCTCTGTTCATGACCTACCTTGCTGAAACTCTGCCGTGGGCTTTTTATGTAACGTGTGTGTGCGTGTGTTTGATCAGCAGCCTATCTGTTTCCTGTATAGCAGCTTCATTTGTAGGCTGAAGGACCAGGTCCCGATCACAGGGACTTCCCTTGCTAGCAGCAGATCGGCCATCCTTCATGATTCAGCAAGATTCACTTCACATCCTCAGCTAAACTCGCTGGACCTCATTTGTCAAGAGCTGCAAACATTAATATGCAAAGGTGTGACAGGTCCTGGGCCAGAATTTAAAATGTTGTTTATATACTCTCCCGTCTGCGATGCTAAGTTCTAATTGCTGTGGTGTTTTTGCCCCACACCCCCCCCGAGGTCATTTGTCAATCAAAAAGTTTGACCAGTGCTGGCTTTTTTAATGGGAAATCTGGTGATGAAGTTTAATTTCTGTTTGTGAGTTCAGTCATGCAGGCTGCTGCTGCTTTTTTCTAGTTGTCACAATACAAACATCCACCCATCCATCATCTATGTACATGCTTATTGTGACTAAACCTCTGCTTCACTGCATATCACACATTTCTGTGGCACTATGTTTCACAATTTCCGATACATTTGCAAGTCCTACAGAGTTAATGCATGTTTCACTGGTGAAACATGTAAAAGTGAGCAAAATGAAAGGATCACAGCTTTTGTGAAAAGATAATTCAGTGAATAGGCTTTACAGTCCCAGCATGCACTGGGCAAGAGGAACAGAGAGCACACCCTGGACAGGTCGCCAGTTGGTCACAAGGCTGACAAGTAATGTCACATCCACACCTTCTAGCCTACAGCTCAGCTTAGACATATCTAACTATAGGGATTGGTGCAATTTGGTCACACAACACATCCCATTTCAATAAACTTTGATTAGCAAAAAGCGCTCTGTGTAGCAGCGGGGGCGGAGCTTCAGGGCTCTGTAGACTTGAGCATGTCGTCCGCAGTGGGGCTGTTCACTTTAGCTGCTGGATGCTGGATCTACTAATGTTTCAACAAGGAAGGGGCACACGCTCCAAACCACCATGCGTAATGAGAGTGAACACCAGGAACATGTTTGCCTTTTACAAAGACTGATGATAGAAAACCAGCAATGAGAGACTGTTAACGGACCCCGATCTGAATCAACGAGAGGAAATACTGTTTGGACCTGTTCTGATTCAGGTCACCTGCCGGATCTGGTTCACTAGGAACTGATTGGAGCTCTATCACACCCTTGCATGTAGATGATGTCTTGACACCACTTTTACCACATGTAATCTCTGTTCTACTTCTGCCACTAGGTCCAATATCAGTGTTTAGCAGTGGCGGCTGGCCAATAGAGGGCCATGGGGCGTGGCCCCACCTTGAGCGCCCCTCCTTGAGCCACAAAAAAACAAAAATTTGCCAATTGCTGATTCAAGATATAAATGAGTGACATACAATTTAGCCAATCAGCGTCCTCAAATAGATTCAGCTCGGGGCCCCGAGCTTGCGCGTCCTCGTCAGGAGAAGTCTCTACAGGCGAGCGCCAGTGCGAGCACTACTCCTCCAAGACCCGTCTGAGAGGAGAACTTTGGCGGATTTTATTTGAGTGATGTGTCCGTCCCACTGTTAGCCTTTTCAGTTGGAAGTGGTCCCCGGGAGCCTGTAAAGAAGTCAGAGTTGTTATTTCTGTAAGTCGACTCACAACAACCTGTAGTGCTGCATAAATCCCATCCATACTTGGCACATTTTCATGGCCAATTTCTGTCACTACTATGAATATAGCTAGCTAATTATGTAGGAAGATGCAGTCGCCAGAGAGAACAGCATCAGACCAGTCTGAATCCCTGAACAGTGAGAGACTTGGGGGTGACTCAGGAGGTCTGGAACCAGGTTAGGCTTTTGGCCAAACACAATGAGTGTATGAAGACAATGAGAACTTGTCAGGGACACTAAACATGACTTCTTTCACTTTTTTGACAGAGTGCTCATGTATTTGCATTTAAATCCATGTTCTTGTGAGCAAGATGGCGACTGTGTGTCCTGCATTCCCTCAGAGCAGTTCTTGTGCGCATAGTCAGGCATGAAACTGGTCTACAAGATGTAATTAAGTGCATTAACCTGGGGCACCAGGATGTGAAGTAAGTTCAGAAGTAATTCAGGACTGTCAGAGCCATTGCCTTGGAGACAGTTTTGGATGCAACCCATTGAAAGGTTGAGTGAAATGGCTGTGCACTGCACTTTATCAGAGGTGGGGAAGTGAACCAGATGTACATTTGGCTAACCAGCCACTTAGTCCTCATCCTGGAAGTCTTTCCTCTTAAAACAGACTTTCTCAAAGCACTTTCTTCAAAAATGCTCATTGTAAATCCAGTTTGTGAGTTCAGTGGCTCTTCCACATCGGCCACTAGGGGCAGCAATGAAACCATTAAAGCAGAACTCAACAAACTTCAATAGGCCACTTAGGTGAGACGTATTCCTTTGTGACCAAATCGACACTGATCTTCTCCCGAGTGGATAGACAGGATGTGGGAGTTTGTCCTGAAATAGTCTTCTCATCGTAGATATTCAATCTTATATTCAATCTACATTATATCACACTTTTCTTTGTGAAGCCAATTAACTAAACTGACTCTGCTGCAACATTTTCACAAGGTTCCATACAGGTACGTGTATATGCTAAAATAAGTATTTGTATGTTTGACGTGTGTTCATTTTACAATGGGTTCATATTTCATGGTTTAAATCAGAACCCAGGCAGAATTAGCATGATATATCTCCTCCTCCTCCACTGGGGCTGGATGATGGATTAAAGTGCCCGATTCAAACTAGCTCTGCAAACCACTCTTGTTTCATTGCAGTAAACATCGTTGTCCCCAGTCACCCCCCCCCCCCCTCATCAGGCGTGTTGAATCAGTGATGGGCGCTCATGCTCTGCAGATTTTCATTTCAAGCAAATGCCACAGAGGCTTATTTCACTGATTACTTTTACCTCCTCTTTGGTTGGAGGGTTATCAGTGAAATCAGCTGCTGTGACACATGGCCCACACGTTGTCTCACACTGTCTCACACGTTGTTGCCCATCTCTGCTCTAAATTTCAGCCTTTTGAAACACTGAATCCATGCCTCAGTGGGAAAATGGATGGAAAAGGGTATTGCTTATTGTCTTCTTTAGCTCCAAACATGCACATCAATCCAAGTGGGGATACACAAATTGAGGAAGTGATACCAATGGTGTTACAACACATAGACTAAATCCAAGTTTTGATGTCCCAATTGTTTTGCCACCTAGAAGAGTAAAAGCTCCAGCTCTGTCCTCTGTGTGGACATCTCAGTTCATATACTTTCTATACTTTTGGTCTGAGGCTGTTTTTCATGACCACAACCCCGTCCAACAACTTTGGGATGAACTGTAATGCCGTCTATGAGCCAGGCCTAATTGCCCAGCATCAGTGTTGGACCCCACTGATGCTTTTGTGGCTGAATGGGAGCGAATCCCTTCAGCCAGATTCCAACATCTGGTTGAAAGCCTGAAACCAGGAACAGGATGCTGATATTGCAGCACATGCTGCTGAGATACTGGTGACACTATTCGCCTTTCTCCATCCAAATGATGGTCATATTTCTGGTGTGTTGGTTTGATTTATTTCTTCTAATTTTGGGCTCAAGTTGGGGATCCATGAATGGTTGTTTTAGTGCTTTATGGGTTTCACCATCAATGGATTTTCCCACTAGGGTGCTTCATTACTAAAATGAGCTAAGCTGGAAATAGACTGTTCCTGGATGTATTTGACATTTCTTGAAAGAAAAAATCTCAAGTAAATATTAAATTATTTATTTCTTGAGGAAAATTCTCCATAAGTTGATGGTATGTTTGCCTGTAGCAAACTTTTACATTGTTGCATGTACAGCTGACCTGCTGTACTCAAGCTAAAATATTCAATGAGTTCATTGGAATTGATTAATTGGAAGTGTAGCAAAGGACCACTCTATCGTCCCTATTATTAGTACTGAGGAGTTGTTTAGAAATGAAGGTACAGACCATGTTAAATGAAGTGAAAACGTCCCAATAAGTTAGGAATAAAATACACAACAGACTAACAGACACAGTGGATATTGGCCGACTCTCAGAGGCCGCAAGGAAGTTGCCTGCTCTTCCCTGTTGTTCATCAAGCCTTGCAGGAGAACGGCCTCATCAGATCATTGCTGTTTTACATTATTGGATGCTAAAAATCACAGCTTCACTCAGTTACAGTATGGCTGTCATTGGCTGTACAACTGCACGGTGAAATCAATAGGGACAGACCGGTCTCACTCACAAGTACTACACACTCCCCACTCCACTCCAATCAGAGTCGACTTGTTCTCCTTCATTACTCTCAGCCAGGCAGCTGCTTCTCTTCCTCTCCTTTCCTTCGTCTCATTTGTATCTCGCTGTCTGTCTTCCTCACTCCCAGCTCTTTCTTATGTTTCATATGCATAATGACTGCGAGTTGGCTCAATCTTGTAAAATTGAGTTTTGCTGCTGCTGGTGGTGGAAGGTTTGCTGTAAGCTGTAATCAATACTGGGGAGCCATGGGGCCATTATGGAAATCAAGTGGCATTCCAAGGTGCAGTGCTGGGTAAATGTGGCTGATAGCTCAGCAAAAAGCCATTAAGTCATGTGAGTTTAAAGAAAAATCCAATGCGAGGATTTCCGCGTGTTTAATTAAAAACAGGTTAAACTTCATGAAATTGTTGTATTTTCTCAACTATTTGACAAAACAAACAAAGTACTGAAAACAGTTCGTCGATCGACAGAAGATTCGTCGATTGATAGTAAAAGAATAAAGTGATTAATTGCTTTGGTAATTAAGAGAAACAGCTCATTTGAGCTTTGAGGTTATTCAGCTTGGACTCCGGGCATTTTTCACTTTAGACTTGATTGTTATTGAATTGATAAAAGAAGAAAGTGAATCATTAATCAACAAAGACAAGGATTTTTAGAATTGGTAAATAGAAATAAATAAGTTAGCAGTGATTCCTTGTATCACTTTCAAACCTCTCTCTCTCTTTTTTTATTATTAAGTTATTGTCTTTTCCAAGCCTCCACTGGAACACTCCAGATAGGTTGACAGTCTTTAACAGAGGGCTAAACCGAACCAGCCTTTCTTTTGTACGGTTTCCCCACAGTTTCCGTCGGCTGGCCGGCTGAGCTCTGAGCTTGTTTAGATTTACACTGCTGACAATGAACAAACAAACTGACTACAATGCACAGCACAAGGTAAATAACAACAGGGAAGGAGGTGGTAGGAAATAGCCTGGAGCTGCTGGAAAAGCTGTATTCTGGAAAAAGTATATATATATACAAACATACATACACACACATTAAAACAAAAATAATTTGTAAACAGTAAGTCAATAGTGCAAAGGTCCAAAGGATGCTGGGATAAATATGGAATATAGAATGCTTTATATCCATGAGGTAGGTGGATATGACAGTACTATGATACTAATATACTCGTACTAAAAAGGGCAGGGGTGTGTATTGTCACAGTAGCCTTGGAGCAGTTACAGCAGGTGATGATCATGAGGCCATGGATATGTACTGTGATGCTGTACAAAAGTTATGTCAGCCATAAAAGTGTGACAAGTAGTTCAGCCAGCCCCCCTGGGTATTGATGGAGCTGTAAATAGCTGCACAAACATCAGCAAAACTATGGCGACACACACACACACAGAAAGAAGTGCACAGACCTGTTCCTTTTGACAAAACACATCACAGGTCGGTCAAAGCCAGCCTTGAGCTCCTGCTCAGGCTGTACAGCATGCATCAGCACTCAGCTGCTGGACCTGCACTAACACGTCCCTTATCCTGTGTTTAAGTGATGGACAGACTGTGTATGTGTGTGTGCGTCTCGTTCTATGCCTGATTCCCTTTGAGTTGTTTTAACTATGAGCTCATTCTGATCAGATTAGTTGAACGTTACCTATAATAATAATTGTAGTTCCTAGGGGAAGCAGGTTTACTACCACTTTGTCAGCTGTTAAGGGCAACTTCAAAAAAATCTTCAAACCCTTTGTTCATTGGGGTTTACCTTTTGACGTCAATAGAATTATTGATGTCAATAATATTATTAACAATTATTAATAATAATGGGGCACCACCCTGAGATCAGGGACCAATAACCAAACTATAAACACAGTGATTTATGTGCACGCAAAGAACAAAGAACAAGCTGCACTTAAACTCACGTCCACATTCACAAATGTAACTAAATGGCTTGCAGATTCCTGCCTTCACCTAAATGTTAAAAAGACTGTTTGTATGTTCTTCACAAAGAGAGCTTGCAAAGTGTCACTGGAGCCAGATGTTTATGTTGCTGGTGAGAGGCTACAGGTAGTGTCAGATTTTAAATATTTAGGAATAATTTTTATTGATTCTAATCTCTCTTTTAAAAAACAGGTAAAACATGTGACAAATGTCTTAAAATTGAATCTCATGAATTTTAGATATATCAGACACTGTCTAACCATGCGGGCTGCAAAATTGTATTTTAATGCAATGATTGTCCCCCATCTGACCTACTGCTTAACCAGCTGGGCACAAGCCAGCAGCACGACATTAAAATCCATTCATATTCTCCATAAACAAGCCCTAAAAACACTTGATAAAAAACCCAAGAGTCACCATCACTGCAATATTCTCACCAAACACCATATCCTGAGTTGGGAGAACATCATTAAATTCACTGATGTGTGTCTGGTTTTTAAAATTTTACATGGTATGGCCCCACCTCCACTTCGTGATTTTATTAAACAAAGCACTGAAAGCAGCAGACTCACTAGATCTGCTTCAAGAGGTGATTGTGTCATTCCACATGGGTCAAGCTCATTCAGTAAATCTACATTCTCTGTGAAGGCAGCTCACTCGTGGAATGCTGTGCCACCACACATACGCACACAAAATACGTACCAAACATTCAAGCATCACTTCAAGAAATGGCATGTTGCCAATCAGGTGTGCCAGCATTGATGTACTGTCTGTCCTGCCTGCTTGTTTTTCCTATATGTGCATTTGTCTTGAGCAGTGTTGCTATTTTCCATTTTTTTGATGTGTATGTTAAGTGCTTCAGTGTTACATGTGCTTGTCCTGTAGGTGGGGCTGTTCTACGTGACGCATGCTGAAACCTGTTATGTCTGCTCTGCTTTAATGTCGTACACTTTTCTTTTGCTGTGTTTCAGTTTTATCTATATGTTGCTGTCTGTTTCTCTATGAATTTTAACTCTGTTTCAATTTGAGATTTTGTTATTTTAGGCTGCCTTGAAACATCTGGCCGGGGACAGCAGATGGAAATTAGCCTCTCTGGCTAACTCTGGCTCACTTACAGTGTAACTGTTAATTAGTGTGCATTGTCCCTGAAAAATAAATAAATAAATAAACTAAGTCTCATAATGAGTGTTCACAAAAATGGCATATCTAGTCTCGTACGTAACCATGCCACGCGAGACTACAAAATGGCGCAAGACCACGATAGAGGACGCGTTTACACACCACGTGTGTCTGAGATACTGTAGGTAGCAAAACCTGTAAGTGTGTGAGTGTGTGTGTGTGGGTTAGTCAAACAAAAAGGCAAAGAAACAGAGAAAAACAAAACCAAACAAAACAAAAGAACCCTCAAAAGCAAGGCAGGTCCTCACTGCCGCAGTAAAATACGGATGCTGTTACTTTATCACACAGAAACCCGACTGGTGAACTTAGAGTCGGCAAGTTTTGGTCATTTAACTGATAAAGTCACAATTACCAACTTCACTCGTGGTGATTGATCTCACACAACACTATTGCAGCAGTATGGAGCACACCGTAGTTTATAAACAGCACTAACGGAACTCGGTTATAACAGTACAGTAAACAGAACAAAACAAGGTAATAAACACACTATGACCTATCTCTGCCCAGACACAAGCCTCTTACTCTGAGATGACTTCATGGTGGTCGATGTGGTTCTTCCGGGATCCGGAGCTTCAAGCTGCACAGCGATAAATCCTCTGTGTGGCAGAGAGGATTCCTCGGAAGTTAAGGGAATTCTCATCCTTACGACAGGGAGAGATCGGGACATAGAAGTTATCTGTTCTCTCCTTCAGGATCCAAAAAGAACCCAGATTGTCTATTGTTCGTCCAGCAAAGTTAAGACTATGACATAGGTCTTTCTTCAAAAGCAACAACGTTGTTGTGCCTCCTTTCATCAACTTGAGTCGGACGAGATGGCCCAGAGCTAGAGGTGGCGCAGAGTTTTATAGATTTTGTGACATCAGAGGGAACCTCTGTGGAGCCTGTGGCCCTTATCCAATGAGACCACAGTGTTGAGTTTGGATGAAAAGTCACACGTAGGTAAGACTTAACTCAAATCAGGCTGTTGACTACCCTGTAGACCCAAAATCTCTGCTCCCTTTGTTCCAACCACATGGTGAAGTCCCAACACTGCTAAGAACACACATGCACGAACACCAGAAATCAAATATGGTGAAAGGAAGTCTCTGCACACCTGTGTTCAATGCAAGTATGCAACAATATAGGAACATTTTCAGTCATAGAGATTTCATCAGGACAGTTGTGTGACAGAAAGGAATCCCCAGGCTGTTAAATTACATGAAATGGTTGACAGCTGGACTTTTAATGCAAGAACACGCAGGAATATTTAGGCCGACAACACTCAAGGATATGTCAATACAGAAATCAACCGGGATATCCAAATAATGGAAATGCATCTCAGATATGTAATCATTGCTTCCCTGTGTTTGCTTTTTCCTTAAGCCTCAGTGTAGAGCTGCAGAGCGCCGGTGGCGAGGTGTTGCTCCCCCCATCATTGCCTCCTCCTGTGCTTCTCCCTCTAGCAGTTTGTAATGCCACAGATCTGCCAGCTATACAGGTCACAGGAAGACTACACTTTTGCCCCCAAGCTGCCAATATGTAAAACTACTTCGTAATGTTTCGTCACAAAATCTACTTCGGTTTAGCTAACAAAACTACTTGGTTAGGTTTCGTAAAACGTTGTGTTTTGGCTTAAAATAAGGATGATTTTACGTTAGTTTATGTTGACCAATCCAGTAGAAAATACATTTGCCTTGAAATGTAATTGCCAATGAGATTTAGTACATAATGTTTAGGGGACCAGGATGCGCTGAAGTCATTGCAGAGGCTCTCTTCAATGCTTATTTAATTAGAGATTGGAGACATGGTTACCATAGTGTGTTTTACTAGTCCAGTGAAAATCTCTTCTCTACAGGCTGTACAGACAGTGTAGAATATGGACAACAGAAAATCCTGGCTGTGTTTGTGATGCTGAGGGGATGGTTTCAATCCTGGAGTCTTGGTACACTGCTCGCTGTTATCTTATTGGAGACAGAAAATCCAAATTTGGTCAAATGGAGCAAGCGTGGAAGTAGGTGAGGAACATACTTTTCTGTCGAATTTGGACACCAAACACTGACCACCCACCACTGTAGACACTTCAGCCAGTTTCATGAGTCAGTTGCCCTTCTGTCCTGAAACTCTTAACTAACGAAGTTGTCCAGGCTGTCAGTGGAAGAGAAGCAGCTGGTGACTCCATGTGTTTTTGAAGACACACATGGCGGTCTTCACCTAGTCTCCTCAGGTCAGCAGAGGGAGTGGGCAGAGACAAGGACTGCGGGAGTCTTTGGGAATTAACAAATACAGCAGAACAAGTGACTTTTCTTTTTCTTCCACTCGAGCTGAAATCCTGTTGGCTGTGGCTTCCATCCAGATTGACTCGCCCAGTGGTCCTCAAACCATTTATTTTTGTTCTGTCTCTCTTAGTAAGACAACATAATGTCATCTTCACGCCCCACTCTTTGTAAACTGATATTTTTATGAACTTTACCGAGACAAATTGAGTTTTTCGTTTGGAGTTGACGGCCTAAACACAACACTCATTGAATACGTTCCATTTGCTGTGTGAAGTAGTGCCTGATGTTAGTAGAGGTGGTCTTTGTTTCAGGCAAAGTGGATCACCTTTGCTATAAAAGGGTTAGCAGAAGTCAGTATTTAGACACAAAAGAGAAACGGTCTCTCACTACACCAACAGTCTATACTCCAGATGAAAGGTCGTGTTCTTCATATTTTGTCCAACAGGATAGGTTGATGGACACCACTTGCCGGTTTAATTCTCTGTTTTGCTCATCTTGATTCAGCGAACACAAAAACCTCAAAGCTAGTGGACCAGTATCGATCTGTTATCCATATGAATCGCTCCTCGCAGTTCACCACGCATGTGAACCGCGGATTAATTACACAGTTTAACCATCATAGTGTGAAATACAATTTTACTGCCGATTGTTATCGCCCGATTTTTAGTCGAAACATATTCTATCAGGACATCAGTATTTATGTTCTCTAGTTGCCAATCTTTGATAATGTTACATTGTGAACTGCAAATCCATGTTGAAGTTGACAAGAGCAGAGCTAGTAACGGTAGCAGCAACGCAAACGGCTAAAGCACAGAGGTTCCATACAGAGGTTGGTACAGAGGTTCCATACAGAGGTTGGTACAGAGGTTCCATACAGAAGTTGGTACAGAGGTTCCATGCAGAGGTTGGTACAGAGGTTCCATACAGAGGTTGGTACAGAGGTTCCATACAGAGGTTGGTACAGATGTTCCATGCAGAGGTTGGTACAGAGGTTCCATACAGAGGTTGGTACAGAGGTTCTATGCAGAGGTTGGTACAGAGGTTCCATACAGAGGTTGGTACAGAGGTTCCATAGTTCCATTGTGATGCATTCAGGTGAAAATGAGTATTGGGCAAAGGTCTATTCAACGTTATCATTTTAATGATTTTCAAGATATGCATTAAAAATCAACCATAAGTTACAATGAATACACACATGCATACATACACATACACATACATTCACCCACATATACATACACATACAAATAATAGTAAATAAATAAAATAAAACTGACTAGCTAGCTAACCACTGGGATGTTGTGAGAGTGTGTGGGGGACTCCGTCGCAATGCCAGCATTGTTTTTGCGGCTGTTAGGAGCGGTAAGTAAGGTTCATTTTTGTTGCTGTGATAATTTTAGCAGGGACATGTCATTTAGGAGCAATACAGTTGGGATGCATGGACCTACATAGTTCAGAACATTTTCCAAAAAGGAGTTACATCTTTACAAAACCAAAACATATGCATAAAGGAGCCATCAAGTCCTTCTGTACAAAGAGTACATATTGGTGATGTAGTTACTTTGATTAACAAACTTTTCCTCGGTGTGAGGTAAGTTCGGTGAAGAAAATTGAGATGGATCTGCTGATGATTATGATTTTTAGAGGTTTCAGTTATGGTTTTCCAAATGTAATCCCAGTCCAATAGCACGTTCTCCGTCAAGTGTTCGAGGTCTTTAGTCCAAACCCGTCCAATATACAGCGGTTTGTAAGAAGATACAGAAAAGAAGGAGTACAGTTTAGATACTAGTCCCTTAGTTTGGCCTTGTGTGTTCAAGATAGAATGTCGGTGATGTGATCCCAAAGGATCATTGCATGGTACCCCATATGCTTTGATCGATGAACTTAGTTTGCTTGTTGGCTTCTTGGCCATGTTGTGATGAAAATGGGATCCCACCGGTGAGTAATAGACAGTTATTAAAAATTGGGGTATCGGATGCCATTTGAGATTTGTTTTGGTCTCCTTTTCAGCGATGCGCCATGTTGATAATACAAAAGATATAATTGGGTCAAGGCAGAGTTTAGATTGTTTGAGCGGAATATTAGAGTCCTCTAACCTGCTTGGTGAGGCACGATTCTCTTCAATTAGTTTCCAAGATACTGATGCATCTGGATTCAAGCAGGTTGAAAGTGGTCTCAAGACAAAAGACCAAAAATAGTATTTAAAACGTGGTACTGAAAGACCACCTTTAGATTCATGCCTTTGTAATGTGGACATTTGAACCCGTGGTTCTTTCCCGCCCCATATGAACTTCAAAATGAAGGAGTGAGGTTTGTTCCAATAATTAGATGGTGGAGATGGAGATAACATAGATGCGAAAAAATTGACCTTTGGTAGAATATCCATCTTCACAATTGAAACTCAAGTCTGTAGCGCTTCTGAACTGAGTCCATCTGTTAAGGTCAGATTCAATGTATTTATAAATGCCCATATAGTGTTTTGAGGTGATTGTATTAAGGGAATTGAAAATTTAAATTCCGAGGTATTTAAAGTGTATGACAAAGGGAATCTCAGAAGGTAGGGACCTCTGTATCAAATGTTGATTTAATGGTAAAATAACTGATTTGGTCCAATTTATTTTATAACCTGACAAGGAACTGAAACCTGCAAAGGTGCTTAACATGTCAACATATAATATAGTATCGTCAGCATATAAAGAAATGACATGACTGGTGTCATTGACAGTAATTGGAATAATATATGGGTGTTCTCTTGGAGTTGGTAACAGTGGTTCAAGTGATAAAGAGGGGCTAAAGGGGCAGCCTTGACGACAGGAACGTGTATTGTGAAATCGGAAGAAGCAATCCCATTAGTAACAATCATAGCCGTAGGATTTTTATAAAGTAGCTGAATCAATTTAATAAAATCTTCCCAATACTCCCCACAACTAATCCCATTCAACCCATCAAAAGCCTCTTCAGCATCAGCTAAGGACAGCACTTGGGGACGCGATATCTTTCGCAGCATGAATAATGTGCAGAAGATGTCACATATTACCAGAAGACAATCGTGACTTAAGAAAGCCTGTCTGGTCACAGTGCACCACTCTGCTCATATATGGTTCAAGACGTTATCATAATGTTATCATGATGTGTTCAAATATAACCTTCTTACATGTATTTTTGGTGAGAAACGTGAATAAATAGTTGTTTGAAGATGTGTGAAAGATGACCTATTTAACATCCCAATACTGTATGCTGCTTATGATATATCATTTAAACTACTGAGGACAAGATTTGATCAATCAGTAAAAATAAATGATTTGATTTCCTAATCATTTGAATTGTGTTCTTTGGCTGCAAAAATGTGTTGATGGTTTACAGTGACTTCAGAGATTATTTGTTTTTGTGCTGATCATCAGGGATCTCATTGTGTCCATGTGGCATTCAGGGGCTTTATCATGATGTCATCTTCATCGGAAATTGGTGTGCTGATGTTCCTCTGCATCACACACACTCCAACTAACAGCCTGTACAATTTCTCTTTTTCTTTGAAGCAAGCTCCCAGTTGTTTTTATTATGGAAGAAAAAGAGTCCCATAATTGGGATAGATATAAGATTATATTGTGTTTCAGACGAGGCCTTTGATATCACTGATAGCAACTTGGCTTTTTCCTCTTTGATTAGACATGAAAGCGCCATCGGCACAATGTGGCAGCGCAGTGAGCACAGGCCCGCTCTGCTGTTTTAATGACCATTTGCATTTTCCCATTTGCATAATATGTGGCAGTAAATAGAAGCCTTTGCTTTAGATCAAAAAATATATTCATGCATTTATGTATATCTATCACTGACTAGACAGAAATGGGCTGCGATTATTACTTTCTGAGCTTACATGAAAGACAAATGAAAGTTTGATTACAAAGCTTGTTGAGTCTTTGCAATGGCTCCTGCCTCATCGAGGTTGGGCTTTGATTGAGTTGGCGGTCACATGGAAAGTAAATTATTGTTGGTGTTGGGCTTGGACTCCTGTGGCCTCCTCCAATGTTTCTGAGCTTGTAAAGCCACACAGGCTTTTAACAATAAGGAAATCTGAAGCGAAGCAGCAATTCCTGAAGATGAACAGGAGATACATCTCTTTCAGATGGATGCAGAAAGACCCTCCTTGCTGTCTTTCCCACTCCCCATGTTCCTGATATGGGCGGACTGAGTTTACCAGTGAGGATAACTCAGAGATAATACTTCACGCCCTGCTACCTGCTAGAAAGGACCGAGGCGAGGCTGTTGAACCTCAGGACGCCACCGCCACCATTACTGTGCTTTGTTTACGACTCAGAGGGGATGTGTGTGTGTGTGTGTGTTTGTGTGTCTGTGGTGGGAGGGTATGATGGGTGAGCATCTTTTAATTTAGTACGTTCGATTAACCCCAGCATGCCCGTTGATTACCATGGTCGATGATGGATCGAGTGTATTAAGCTGGACCAGAAGGAGCCCAGTAAACTATAACTGCTGTTTGTTCTCTGCTTTATTTCATCTTCTTTATTATAATATCAGCTCTTGCCACTTTCTGACAAGTCGCGTTGTATTCGCTCCCATCAGTTCATCTGTGACCATGACCAGCTGGATCACCTTCCATACGGGGATAAGATTATCCTATAGGGAGCTATGGTTTCTGTATCATTTATAGAGATGGAAGTCTCTCATAGGGTGAGTCAGAACCAGGATGGGAACCTATTTCAGATCCTAGTGTACCTGCATTCTGTATTTATCTTTCTATTCCATCAGCACTGTTGGTTTAATTTTGTTTCTGTTTGCTTGATGGTCTCCCAGGCGTCTCCGTTGAACGTCGACAGGGGAAACTTTTAAGAGCTGTTATTGTTTTTTAACTTGGTCTAACTGTAGCCGGTGCGGCCTTTGTTTTCGTCGACATAATTACTTGGATCTACCTGAACTGCAGCACACCTTAACACTAAATGGAGTAATTAGCCTGTGGAGACCACCTCCACCTCCACCAGGCTACAAATAGATCCTAACCCACAGAGAACGTCTGGCATCACACACCGCTGTGAACCACAGGTAGACAGGCCTAATGACTGGAGCCTCTGTGTGTGCGTGTGTGTGTGTGTGTGTGTGTGTGAAGAAGAAAGAGGCAGAGAAATGAGAAGTAGTGCTGCGTTTGGATCCTCACTGAACTGTGTCCATATCAGTGGGCAGGAAGTTACATTACATTGCATTTATTGAGCTGATGCTTTAATCTAAAGTGACTTATGAATCAGAGTAAGTCACTACTGAAGTCTTGCTCTGATCACGAAGTTGCTTTCAGACTGAATGAAAAATTATTTATTTTCTTGATTTATTTGCATATGAGCTATGCTGCTGTGTTTTCACCCTTTTAAGTCATTTGTCTGTGTATGTGTCACGGTTCAGACCTCTACAATTTGCATCATGTACATCCTTAACGTAACAGTTTTTGTTGTTGTACTTAAATGTACATTAATTTAGCACTACTGCTCTGGGATTATAAAAGGTAATTTGTTAATGTATTTACTGTATGGTCAGGTTTATTGATACTCAACCTCACGTATCACATCGACACTGCACAACAAATGGACGGCTGCAGCTTCAGAGTCTTTAGTAATCGAGTATACTGCTGTTAATTCTATTGATTAATCAGCTAATTGGATATAAAAAACGTTTTGCTTAATTATGGAGCAATACTAAATATACAAAGAGAAAATAAGACGAAACAATCCATTGGTTTCCTTTTCAGGAAAATGAACATTTCTATTGCTTAAAGTGCACACAATAATATTATCTGTCAAAACTAAACCATTTACATTTAAATGCCAAATTATATTCTGGGTTTCAAGACTCCCGTCGTTTCTTTCTCCACCGCCCGAAAAATGATTTCAACCGACCCAAAGTCTCGGCATCAGCAGTATTAATAGTGTATTATAATCTGTGTTAGAAGTTAAACCGCTCATAATTCATCTCTAATATCTCTTTTATATTGCTTTGAAAACATCTCCTTCAAACTACTGGATTCATTCTCACCAGAAACTTCCTTTTACGAGATTGCATTTGAACACATCATGATAACGTTATAATTCACCTTTACCCAGCAATCATATTCACTAAATGAAGCTTGAACACATGATAGTGTAAATAAAACAAAAATGATGAAACATAAATGAAAGAAGGGATGATCTTTTGTGATGGAGTCACGAGGGTTTCTGGAGGAACGGTTCCAGCCCTCGTTACATGGCACTCAGCTTCACAGGGAAACAGTCATTACATGTAGGAGGCCACACACACACACACACACAAACCAAAACACACATGTACAAACACTTTCAACCATGCCACTGACCCAAGAAGCTCAGCTGTCATTGGACAGTTTTGTGGCAGTGGTGACCTGTATTTCCTTATCTTTCTGTATTTCTGTCTTATTTCTATTACAGATCTCTTCATGGGGCCCTCTGCTATCTCCTTGCCCTTTGACCTCATACCACAACATACCACAAAGACATAGAATAATAGAAAAAACAATCATAATGATAAAACAATAACAAAGGCAACAACTAGTACTGCTACTGTTGGAGACGAGCAGCAGATGGAAGGCGGTGCCTGCTCTGTTGTGATGCAGCAGCTCACATGAGCTAGGACTGCTGCCTCAATCTCTTTAGTGCATTAGTCATCTTATACTGACTGTTGTAATATCATGCTGAATGACTTATTTACAAAAAACGTACGAGCACGTCTCTGGTACACACAAGATTCTTTGTGGAGAAACTGTCGATTGGATCAAGTCATGGATAAATCAAGATGACTGTGAGTGACTGACAGCCCTTTGCATCGCTCCTCTTCTTCCCTCTGGCGTGTCACCTGAGCCAGCTAGCAGACTGCAGTGAGAGAAATGCCTTTGGTTGTTGCTGACCCCAGATCAACTTAAGGATGGGGTCAGAGGTCGGGAGGAGAGGGATTTGCTTTACCTCCCCCTCTTGTTGATTTGGTGTTTGCCTCGTTCACTTGCTCTGAAGCTAAAGGCTCTCTGCGCCCTTCAAGTTCAACTCTGGTTTTTGTTTTCTTCATCGCTGACTCGTTGCTGTTTTACAAAGCAAGACTCAAGAATGTGAGTGTGTTCACATGTATGTGTGTTACATCACCTGCTGCAGCATCATGGAGTCTCTATGAGTGTGTTTTCATCTCGTTGAGCACTGCTGTTTGTGGTTTACATCTCTGTCAACTTGAGTGTGCGCACACACACGCACACACACTCACACACACACACACACACACTCACACACACACACACACACACACACACACCTGCTCATTCACAGACACAAAGGTTGAGTTATGTCTTAGTCCACGTGTGTGTGTGTGTGTGTGCGTATTCAAGCACAGGCACACTAGTGTGAGACAGCAGCCTTATGCGTTCATCAATCATGCTGTAACCGGTCTTTGTTTATTTGCATTTAGCAGACTCAAATGGAATATCTCTCTCTCTCTGTTTCTCTCTCCCTTTGTCTCTCTTTGTCTCTCTCTCTGTCTCGCTCTCTGTCTCTCTCTCTGTCGCTCTTTGTCTCTCTTTGTCTCTCCCTTTGTCTCTCTCTTTGTCTCTCCCTTTGTCTCTCTCTCTGTCTCCCTTTGTCTCTCTCTTTGTCTCTGTCTCTGAATTCAATTCAATTCAATTTTGCTTTTTTGGCATGACAGTTTAGAAACAGTATTGCCAAAGCATCAAAACAATTAAACATACAATAATATGAATACACAATAACATTAATATAACATCTAGATTGATTATTAATTCTATATGCAGTGTGTGTGTGTGTGTGTGTGTGTGTGTGTGTGTGTGTGTGTGCAGGTCATTCACTGTCCCTCAGGTTGTGGCATGTTAATACGTATTGGGCTCCTATCTCCTTCTTTTCGGAGGAAGTGCATCTCTGTCCCACCTCTCTCTCTCTCTCTCTCTCTCTCTCTCTCTCTCTCTCTCTCTCTCTCTCTCTCTCTCTCTCTCTAGTAGTCATGATTTCATGATTTGAGGTAAAAATGTCACCTTGTTTCAGCATTAGTTAAAAAAAAGAAAGTTAGGATTTTATTGTCATATACATTTTTTACACATACACAAAATTTGACTACTGCATTTGACCCATCCCTGTATATAGGAAGCGGTGGGCTGCCATTGATCGGCGCCCGGGGAGCCGGGGGTTCAGTGTATTGCTCAGGTACACTTCGACACGTGACCTTTGTAGGATTGTTCTTACTTTAGTGAAACATAACTGCACATCTACCAGTTTTAATGTAAATCCGTGCCCACATTAAATAGCATGTAATATGTTGATCATGACTAACATACGAGTGCAGCTGTAAAGGGGATGGGATCACCCATGTACAGCACAGCGGTGGTCAGGTGTGTGTGTGTGTGTGTGTGCTCATTATCAGCTGTCAGGACCCAGATCCAGATCACATGTTGATAATAGGTAGAGATGGTCCAACTACAAAGAAAAGGTCATGACAACGAGCCAGTATGTTCTCCGTTATATATTACACTCGATGTACTGTTCAAGCTTTCATTTGCTGAGATATTTGTCCATGCTCTGTTTGATTTCTAGGTTTCTGAATTAGTCTTAATGTCTCAAGCGACACAGTAATAAAACAAAGGGAGCCGTAGACATAGGGAACATGCTGCAGCTGCCTCTGCCTCGGTGTGGGCAACTATTGACCTGTCTCTGTCCTGACTGATGCTAATGGATATTTACATTCGCTTCAGCAGCACTTCGACAAAAGTGAGTTTGATTACACATTTGGCCAGAAGAAGAATTAGCCTCAGTTCATGCTGTCATAATGCAGAGAACAGCCCTGATAATCTCCAGGTCTGTTGGGGGAAATAAAAGCAGCACGCTGCTAATGCCTTCCACTGCAATCGTGTTTATATCTCAGATCTATTCTCTTGTTCCTCGTCTTTTCTTTCAGAGTCACAGGGATGAGTGGATGAGGTTAAGGATATAATTTACTCCCGAGCCATTCATCTTGCGCTTATTGATTCCATCTCAAATTTAACTTTCAGATTGGCACCGACTCCATTAGAAAGTAATAACCCAGCGGGTCAATAAGTGGGAGCTGTACCAGTAATGTGTAGATTGAATGTAGGTTTATTGGAATGCACCATTAAGCGCTGGCAGGATGGTGGGATCAGGGTGGAGGGTTGAGGGGTTGGACATCTATCATCCTGTCCCATGTTCAGCCAACAGTGATGGGAACAGAATAGGGGACGCAGCACTCCTCCAGTAAATTCATCATCTCCTCGTTTTTATCTCTCCTTCAACAGTGAGTCTCGGGGGGGGGGGGGGGGCCCGTGTGGTGTGAATGAGAATGTGTGTGTGTGTGTGTGTGTGTGTGTGTGTGTGTGTGTGTGTGTGTGTGTGTGTGTGTGTGTGTGTGTGTGTGTGTGTGTGTGGAGGTTACCTATCGTGAAATATGGCCCTCCTGTCAGTCTGGCCCTGTCAGGAATGAGATTTCATTCTCCCACACTGCTCGCGCCGCAGTCAGGACTGAGAGGTGTTTATTATGTATATAGCCGAGGGCGGAATAAATGCAAGCAGCCAAATGAAGATGGAAAATCGAGGTGAGCCCAATAATGATATTCAAATAAAGCCAAGCTGAGCCCGTCATGAAGTTCTTGACCTCCCCCTTCACAGTCTGTGGCCATATTGAACTTTATGCAAATAGTGGAGTCTGTTGTTCAGTGATTGTTGTTTGTGTCTTGGTGGTCTGGGACTAACAGCAGCCTGCAATGTCATTTCTCCCACGCAGGAAAAACAACAACACAAATATGAACTGCAAGTTCCTACTTAAATAAAGAAAGTACTTTGGGCTGTTCTGTAGGAGTTTGGTGAAATAAGCTTAGTTTGTTGAAGCTAGAAGAAAGGCCAGTGGGTCGTTGGTATTGAACGGGTTTGTCCTTTATGTATGAATGTAATACATAAAATATATTGCAGCCTGCTTTTACATTTAGATTAAAGGTTCCTCAGGAACCTGATTGTTGCAATTCAGAAATCTGAAAGATTCAGTTATTAGCTTTTCTCTGAACTTTGAACTGTTTTATTTTCATCCAGTGATAAAGTTAGATGTGAATGAACCTAAACAAAAGATTGCTTCCATAACAGGTCATTTGTAAGTTTTTGTATTTGGCTCCTGTCATTAGGAGTAGTTTTAAGTAGAATTAATCTATATAGCACTTTATATGTATATATAAAATGTCCTCCCCTAAAGATACAGTCACACCCCCTGATTGTCATCCTGGGATTGATACCCGGCGACATTATTCAAAAGAAGGACATCGAACATGATCTCTTCTATCCTGACACTCGAATGTACAAAGGCCATCACAAGGAGCTGGTAGAAATGTGACCCTCCAAGACCAGGACAGTGGCCATTGTAGAGGAAATACACTCCATGGAAGAACTGACTGATTATCTCAGGATCAACGCAGGGGAGTAGACTGTATACAAGAGGAAAGATGGCTCGTGTAGCTGGTCTGAAAGGAACGGATTAAAGGTTGTAAAGAGTGATGGTGACCCCCTTTTACTTTTATGTTCATTTTTATTTTTGTCATCAAGGATGTTTTGTTGTGTTTTTTGTTCAGTGTAATAGCAACAAGTAAAAAATAAAAAGCTTTATCCAACAGAAGTGGCCCACACGTCCCAGTCTGGTCTTTGGTAATAAGTACCGGTGCACAGCTGGAGGTCTTGAAGAGGGACGATGAGGCTAGTTGGCTGGAAGTATAATGTTGGACTAAACTGGGCGATGCTATACTTTGGAGTCATGATTTATACATTTTTTAAACACATCTACACAATCACAGTTGAACAAAGATAAACTCTGACCTATGACCTCTGACCTGTGAGTCAGGCCGGTTGCACTGAAACAGGAAAGTCGTCCATGTTGCCTTAAAAGTTCGTGAGTTAGATATCAGTGAGATTTCTTGCTCAGTGCCAACGTGTACAGAAAGACAACTTGATCTTATGTGCATCCGTTTAAAGCAGAACCATATGTTTATATGTTTTATTGGCAATCATGTAGAATCATTGAATTTAGTCGCTGGTGCCAACAATGGTTGTCAGTGGCAGAGAGGCAACAGCAAAGAGCTGAGCTGAGTCCCTGAGACTGTAACATGTGGAGATGAAAGTCCGTGAGCTGGACCTTTTCTGTCTCCAGCAGGACCGAGTGCTGGAGGACAAACTCATCTCAACTCTTCCTCAACATTGATGTGCTATAAGTCACCCACTGATGAACCACACAGATGTCAATTTCAGAACGTTTCTGACTATTTAAAACTTTAAAATCTTTTCTCTATGAGTTATTTGAATCTGAATGAAAGCTGCTATTTCAGACCACATCTCTTCTTGCTGCTCACAAGCTGCAGCCCTTGTTTTTCCTCTGGGGGCTTTCAATGTGATGAAGGGAGTCTGCCTCCTTTCCCCTCAGGCATGTTAACATGTTCTGTGTAATATGATGTCATCACGGGGCGTCTGTGGAGTCAAGGAGGTGTGAACACAACACAAGATCAGCCTGTGATTCAATCGGTGTGTTTACACCCAGGTTCCTCCCGTGTGCGAGACGATCTGATCTGATTTTGATGCACATTGCTGCTGTGCAGATCGACTAACACAGTACAACATATAAAAAGTAATTTCAATCCAACCAGGAATCATTTCCTGATAAGTGGGTTCATTAGCCTCGCCAGTGACCTAAATAATAAAGCTGCTTGTTAGCTGACAGTGAAAGAAGAAGCATAACTTCAGAATAGATTTATACAACATTTATAAGCTTTCATATAGCAGCAGCAACTCTTTGCTAAGTACAGATACAGTGGGCTAATGTCTCCCTGAGCAGAGAATGAAGTCACTGAAATTCATTTTCCACCAGAGACCAACGTATCCGCCTGAATCTAACGGCATTTGAAGTTGCTCTGCCGGGTTTTAAGAGCAGAGCAAAGTCAAAACAACCATGATGTTGGGAGAATCAGTCACCTTGCACATCGGTGGAGCGGGCTGCTAACTACAAGAACGGATGTGTAAAAATGCAGAAAGGGAAATTCGGTTTTGTTATACAAATGGAAATCTATTTTTGGCCTTAATGGCTTTAGATGCAAAGATGTTATCCAAGAAATCTCCAACACGTGTTAGTCAGCTAGCTGTAGCAGCACAGAGCTCCAGAGAGCTCTCATTGGATCTTTCACTGTTTATTTCCTCACAGCGTCACAGATATTACTGCCTACACATTATCACTGAGAGGAAACTGGCTCAAACAGCCTTCAAGCCTTCAAGGACTACGAATTGACAGTTTTGACTCAATGAACATTTCTAAACCAGAAGGACGAGACAGACTTTTGAATTCTAATACATTGTGCTGCAATAGCTGGATCTGTGTTGTGAAACATCAAAGTCAGCTTAATGGCAGACTTTTTAACAATCTGCTATCTCTGCTTTAGTGTTCTCGCTGTGCTGTTGTTGTGGGGACGGCTGGATTTAAGCTTCCATCAGTTCACCCTTCATGCACCGATGTGGTGTGTGTGTGTGTGTGTAATATTTGCCTCTAATCAGTCTCATCACTGCTCTGGCATTAACTCCATCAGACAGGATTACACACACACACACACACACACACACACACTGAGGAGGCTGACTAAACAGTTATATCATGGAAGTGGAAACACTAAACTCCAGTCATGACATCAGGCATGTTGTTTCAGAGGCACCTTGATAACTTGGCCTTTCATGGCAGCCTCACTGTGTTTGACCTTTGACCTATGCTTTGTTTGTATTGATGAGCCGAATTGAATATTTTGTAAATCGTAGAACCAATTTGTGGATCTGAAAATATGCCTCAGGCCTCTGAGGCAAGTGAGAGTCTCATTGGACAATTTGTGAAGTTAGAACTATGTTTCTCCTTGTGACTGTTGAACATTGTGCTTCAGTTGATAATCCACCCTTAGATATTCATGCTCCCCAGATAACGAAACCATGCTGCGACCAAAATGTGAACTTTGCACTTGAGGCTTCCTGTAATGTAGCAGACAGCCTGAAATGTCCTGAGCATGTTCGTTTTTCCAAGAGGATGAGCTGTTGTGATCTTTATGACCTTAAAGCTGATCTTAATTTCCTTTATTCCAACCATGAAAACAAAGTTTCACCTCTTAGCATAGCTGACTCACCAGTGGGTGGAACTTCTTCCAGCACGTTCACATTGAAAGGTTTGGGGATGTTGGAGCACGGCTTTGGGCGTTTGTCGTGCTCGTCTCTGTTACACCGTCATGAAGACGAGAGGCATAATTAGATGCTGAGCCTATGATTCACAGACAGACTGTGGCACCGGATTGCGGGTGCTGACTTACACTCACTCACACATGGTTGCACCTTCCTTGCCACCTCCACCCCTCATCTCCCGCCATAATTAAATTGGCTGCTCCCGAGAGAAATACATTTGCCAGGTAGCTTTCTTTCCTTTTTATCTGTCGTTCCAAGGGGTGGCTCCAGCGGCTCCAGTAATTTATTAGTTGGATTCACCTCACCACTCCCACACCTTGTCACAAATTGCTGGGAGCAGGTTAACACTAAATGTCTAATTGATATAATATTTATACATTTCCACCAGTCAGTCTGGCTGTGAGAGCCGCTGACTTGTCCAAGAAGAATCGTGTCGTGGTGAGATGCATCGCCGAGGACAGAAAAGGCAGATTGTTTTTTTCATGCTGCAGCCTTACTTCAGGTGCAAGGATGTTTGAGGGTTTATTTCTTCTGTGGGCTCGAATTACTTTTTCAAATTAAGGTTGGACAGTCTGGAAGATGAACAGGGATGTTACTTGTATGTTAATGATAATTAGCTTACACCTGAAGATCCCCAAACCATTACAGAGCATGTTTAAATCTGGTGTTAATATTCAGTTCCTCCAATATTTCAACTGAATGAGTGCTTTCCATGTGTGGTGTGGCAACTTCCAGCCTGTAATTGATGATTAATGATCTCTCAGTAATTACTGTGGATAAGTGCCTGCACCTGTGTGTATTAGGACATCTGTGCATAATACACACAGTATTAAGGCCCTCTTCATATCTTAGGACAAGCCATTGCATCTGTTTTCATGCAGGGATGGAATTTGCTAAGAATGCACATATTTATTTTCAGCACTTTAATTCACACTGGGACTCGGTCAGTAATCTGTTTGTTGATTTGAGTTCTAACCTGAACCTGTAAGTAGGGCCTGTGTGGTATAACAGGCGTTATATATATATATGAATGAATGAAATTTATTTATAGAGCGCTTTTCACAGACAACATCACAAAGTGCTTAACAGAGCAGAAATTTAAAAGCATAAAAAACACAATGTGACCCTAGGGTCAATAAATTACATACACAGAGAAAAATAAAAAATAAAAAATAAAATAAAAATTTAAAACATATTTGAAGAGCAGGTCTAGGACATGGGTTTTTACTCAAATGCCAGCCTAAAAAGGTGGGTTTTGAGCTGTTTTTTTAAAAGTATCCACAGTATCTGCGAGGCGCAGAGTTGCAGGCAGAGCATTCCAGAGCCTCGGAGCCACTGCCTCAAAGGCTCAGCCACCACGGGTCTTAAATCGTGTGCGTGGGACTGACAGAAGACCTAGAGCGTTTCACCTGAGAGTGCGGGCGGGTGAATAGGGGTGAAGTAGATCAGCTACATAAGTAGGGGCCTGACCGTGAAGTGCTCTGTAAGTGATGGTGAGAATTTTGAAGTGTATCCTAGATGCTACAGGAAGCCAGTGGAGAGATCGGAGTACGGGGGTGATGTGAGACCGTCGATCTGTCCTGGTGAGTAATCTGGCGGCAGCGTTTTGGATGACCTGCAGACGGTTAAGAGCAGATGCACTGAGTGATGAGAAAAGTGAGTTACAGTAGTCAATGCGAGAGGAGATGAATGTGTGTATGATCATCTCTAGTTCAGGTGTTGATACTACAGATCTCAGTTTACTGACATTTATTAGATGGAAGAAACATGACCTGGACAGCTGCTTAACATGGGGGTCAAACGACACGGATCGATCAAAGAAAATCCCAAGATTGCGCAGGTTGCAATGGGCAGCAGAGGAGAGTGGACTAATACTCCGCCTGATCATGGGGACAAACTTCCCTGGAGTAATAACTAGGACATCCGTCTTAGAGTCGTTGAGTTGCAAGCAGTTTTATGCCGTCCAGTCTCTGATGGCATTGACACAGTCCAGGAGCCTGGTTAATGTGAAGGCCTCGCTGGGTTTGAATGACAGATGGAGTTGGATATCGTCTGCATATAAATGATAGGACACATTATAACTTTTTATAATCGGCCCCAAAGCTAACAGATAAAGGGAAAGTAACAGAGGCCCCAGAACCGAGCCCTGCGGTACGCCACAAGACAGTGGAGAGGTAACAGACACAAAATCACCCACAGAGACATTGAAACTTCTGTCATTGAGGTAAGATGTAAACCAGTCTAACGCTATGCCAGTTATGCCAACCCAATCACGTAGCCTCTTAATCAGGATGTTATGGTCTACAGTGTCAAATGCAGAACTGAGGTCCAGAAGAACTAACACAGAGCAGTCACCTGCATCAGCACACATGAGAATGTCATTTGAAACCCTCAGGAGAGCGGTTTCAGTAGAGTGTTGTCTGCGAAACCCAGACTGGAACTTGTTGTACATGTTGTGCCTCTCCAGTGCAGCAGTAAGTTGTTTGGCCACCACTTTCTCTAAAATTTTGGACAAGAAAGGTAGTTTTGATCTGGGCCTGTAGTTCATGGGCAAAGCTGGATCTAAGTTTGGTTTCTTTAATATGGGCTGGATAGTGGCATGTTTGAAATAGGAGGGGACAATTCCTGTAGACCAGGGGTGCCCACACTTTTTCGGCTTGCGAGCTACTTTTAAAATGACCAAGTCAAAATGATCTACCTACATTAAAAATGCTGAATATCTATTTATATATATATATACTGAGTATACTTTATATTTACAATATATGTTGGCGTACCTTGCATAACTGCATGAGCCCTTATGGCACAATACAATTCTCTACATTGTTGGTCATCACCTTACTCTGATGACTTGCACTGAATGGGATTGGCCAGAGTTGCAGTAGCAGCTGGTATCCGCCTCAAGCAGACTTCAGATGATCATCAGTCATGGTGGAACGGTGTTTGGACTTAATGTTCTTCATGTATGAAAAGGCTGACTCACATAAATGAGTAGAGCCGAATAATGCAGTCAAGAAGGTATCACATGTCCTCATGTTTGGGGACTTTTCCTCTGTGAGAAACTGTCCATGAGCCCTGGACTTCAGCTGAATGTCAGCTTGCAGTGTCAACATCTCATCCTCCACTCCAGACGAGTTCAGGTGAAACAGCGTTGACATTTTTGATGCGAGTGAATCAACCTCAATATCTTCCCCAAATGTGTAGCACATAAGTGTAGCAACTGGCTCGAGTAAAGCAAAGTCTGGAAAGCATTTGTCAAACTCTGACAGACACTTGTCAGTCTGCTCTGTGTAGCGCTCACTGTCACGTTATGCACACGCCTTCCGCTGAGTCTCCAGTTCTGACGCGAGGTTTTGGAAGTTTCCCAAATCATGGAGCTACAGCTTTAGCTTCTTTAGGATAAATAAATTGGAAGGCAAACTAATTAGCTCGCCGGAGTTTTGCAGTAGCTCGCGCGGTTGACCGTGCATAAGTGGTGACCCGTGTGTCAGAAAATCAAGTGGCAAATGCCATGAGGACATCTCGTTTATTTTGAATGGCATGCGATCTACCCGCACTACCTCCGTCGATCGCGATTGACGTATTGGGCATTCCTGCTGTAGACAATGAGGAATTGATAATAGATGTTACTGCAGGGCCAATAATTAGCAGAACTTTCTTAAACAGAGAGGATGGTATTATATCCAGAGGGCAAGATGATGGCTTTGTTTTGTTAATTAAGTCCATCAGGTCTTGAAGGCTGATAGGCTGTCCTCAGTCTCATCTGCTTAACTTGGTCATGGAGGCATCAATATGTAATAGAGATGTTAAATTAACAGTGAAAACTCATCATAGCTTAATTTAACATCAGTATTCATAATTACACTTCATGTTTACTTCTCCTGATCTTTACCTCCTGTAACAAGGTCCATAGGGGCATCTCAAAAAATAAACATGTTATATTATATTATATTATAGAAGTGTTATTTACTGCTTTTTTTCGTGTTGGAATACATGTTAAATATTTAACTGCCAAGTAATAATGCGTGTTTGATACTTACATTTTTTTTGCATTAAATCATACTGGGATGTTTGCTGAAATTGATATGATGGCCCTACCTAGAACATGTTCCACCAGCCGCCACTGGTTAAAATGAATACCATCGTGCTTAAAAGCGGAAGAGCGGCCCTAAAAAAGATTACAATTGTCAATGAAGCTCACGTTGTTGGTCCTGCAGGCGGCCTGGAGCCAAGTGTGGAGGCTGAGGACTCTGCTGAACCGCTGTGATCCATATATAACGCCTGTACAACACAATTGTTTTTAAGGCAAAACAGAGCACTTGGTAAAGGCTGTGGAAAGTCATCCTTAAAGAGTCAACAGGGACACGAGACAGGACGGTCCAGTCGTGCACTTTGCACACAGATGGATCATCCACACAATCATTCTTCCATCATAGCTATGTGTGGACTGGAAAACACTTCAAGTAAAGTAACTGAAAGTACTTTCCTTTCCTCTCGAACTTATCAGCTAAAACCATAGAATAAATACGAGGAAGCATTAGTAACTAGTCATTTAATTTTGCTGTGAACAAAACCAGCCACAGCCAACAGTAGCTGCACTACCTCTAAGCAGTTACTATCAGCAAGCTAACAGCACCACCTATAAACACATATAAATGGATTTGATCTTCGCAACTTCACAAAAACATGACATCATTTAGCGTTCTCTAAACTTGTGCAAAACACCACACAAAGTGAAATGCACACCTCTGTGCTCTCAGTGCTCCTGTGCTATTTGCACCCATTTAAACTTGGTGTTATGCAGACATTTGGCAGAAAATTTGCACTTTTCTGTGCAAATGAGCCTCATCGCAGAAACAGTCTGATTCACAAAGATCAGCGCTAACAGCCACACACAGCTACAGTGAAGTGATGAGCGTCTCCAGAGAGCCGGTGGTAACTGAAGCTGTTTTTAAGTGGTGTCCGCTTGGACTCATTTATTTTGGAATGAAGTCAGGGTGCAGTGACAGGTGTGTGATGAGCAGTGGTGTATAAAGTACTCAAAAGCCATACTTGAGTAAAAGTAAAGATACCTTACTGGAAAACTACTCAAGAAAAAGTAAAAAGTCATCTTTTAGAATACTACTTGAGTAAAAGTCTTAAAGTATCTGATATTTATTGTACTTAAGTACAAAAGTACTTTTCTGATATTAAATGTACATCATAACCTGAACATTAAATCATAACCTGTTCATTGAAAGTAAAAGTACAAGTAAATGCTGTTAATAAAAAAGCAAAGGGTCAGAATTGTGAGAATGATGAAGTTTATTCTTTTAAGTGCTGTGGCCACCATGACCAAGGACATGGAGCTGTGTTGAACATAACTGGGCTGGCTGTGATCCATCCAGGAGCAATAATGTTCAACATAATATATTGTACATGAGTATACTTTTGCATCTACTATGAACTTATCATCATAATTCTCCGAAAAGCAATATGACACTATGAAGGAGTTGTAACAGTGCGTTTATAAGTATGCTCATTAGACTAGAGGATGTAGAGGGCCAATGCATAATATTATGTTCAGCAAAAAATATCCACTTGATGCATCAGGTCAGTGTTTAGAGAAAGGACACATGCCTTTAAACTCCTATGGGCCTGATTTGAACACAATAGACAAAGGTTTGTCTCAAGCTGAATCTGCAATTGGGCGACTGCTACCATCATAACTCCATCTGATCATCCACAACATGACTCAAATATCAAAATTGATCTTAAATATGAGGTTTAAAATGTAGCATTCTGGTGTATTCTGAGAAGAAAATTAAGTGATGAGACATTTACTTTAAGCAAAAAACGAATATATTATTCAGTCATTAATCAGTATTTCTGCTCTATTATTAACATTAACCTTTTATTTAGACAAAATCCATTGAGACCGAGGTCTCATTTTCAAACGTTTTGGTCAAAAAAAAACGAAGACAGCAAGAGTAGCGAGAACCATCGCCTGTACAAAGAAAGTGATTCGTTTTCATTGAACCCTGTTACTGTATGGCTTAATATTAACTTCTACTGTTACTGTACATTTGTTAGAATTGTGGCCTATCTTATATTTGCAATTAATATGCATTCAATCCAGTTCAATTATTTAAATTAACCCGCTGAAATGAAGATACAGGCACCTTAACCCTCTCTCATTACTTCAGGGTTCTTGGGAGCAACGTGGGACTGTTGGTACTGTTAGTACACTGGCTGTGGTCATCACAGTGAACAGTGTGTACAGTGTGATGAGAGGACATGTGAGCCCTTGTTGCTGTACTTCATCTCCTTGGAGCAGAGGCTGCATTTAGCATACCCTGCCTTATCAATGTAAAACACTGTGACAGTAGGAAGCTGTACTCACGTCTGTTTAGACCTCCACCTTTATCCAGGCCCAGCTCCATCTTTATCCAGGCCCACCTCCACCTTTATCCAGGCCTAGCTCCACTCACAGCTCAGCCCTGCGTCAAGGTGTGCTACAGACAGCCTCCTCTGCCTGAAGCTCTTTGGCCTCATCATGTCATCAGTATCTGGGCCTCATGTTTCGTTGTCATAAAAGTTATTCTGACCACGAAGTCGCCTCATTCTACTTTGAGTTAAAACAAACAACCTGCAACCAGATGCGCCGGTGTTCCGGTTTAACGTTAACGAGTGACCGCGTGAACTGAACCGGAACAGGGGGGGGGCTGCATGTTTCATCACGTTACGTTTTTTCCTTCTAAATCGTGATTATGACGAACGTTAACAGGTAACGGAACATAACGTAATTTAAACTTTAACGGAGGGAAATGAAGACGCTGTACACATCTGAACGCTGATTGGCCGAGACTCGACACAACAAAGATGTTCTATTGCGAAGATCACCACATCACATTGTTGGGATCAATAGGGGCTTGTGTTTGAGTTATCAGCTTTAAGAATCTGAATTCTTGACATCAATAGAATTATTAATGTGAATAACAATTATTAATGATTATTAATAATAACGGGGCACCACCCTGCGAACAGGGACCGATAACCAAACGATAAAACTAAGTCTCATAATTAGTAGTCACTCATCAGTGACAGTGAAGGTGTGGAATCCGAGCGCAGGCTACAACATACAGATCATCACATACATATGCACCATTAATCACAGACGACTGCTCTTTAAAGTATACTAGAGTTTATTAAATTAGAATAATAAAAGATCAGATCAATTAATATCGCAATCAACAAACGCCATTATACAATCTTATGTACCTAATATCTAAAGAAATGAAATAAAAGAGGAGGAGGGTGTGTATATAAGTATGTGTGTATGTGTATGTGTGTGTGTGTGTGTCTGCGTATAAAAGGAAGGGGGGTGAGGGCCCTTAACACTCACAGTCAAAGACTACAAAGATGGCCGCTGGCCACCAAGCCGAAGGGGGTGAGACTGTGGGTTAAAAGGGGAAGGGCTTAAGGTATTACCGCTGAACACCACCAGATGGCGTAGTCGAGGGACTTAGACAAACTGGGGGGGGGGGGGTGAACCTTAAGGTGCTACCGTGACCCACCACTAGATGGCCTAGTCGAGTGACTTGGGCAAACTGGCGGAGGAAAAGGGGGGGTCGCTGTGTGTGAGCACGTGTGAGAGAGAGAGGGTCAGAGAGAGAGGGGGTCACCTCCTGCTGTGTTGGCAGGAGGGTGAGCCAAGAAAAGGTGGAGAGAAATCGTAAGTCAACATAAATCAAACTTCTGCTGCGATATCCTGAGGAGCATAAGTACGTTATTCTCTCATGCATAAGCATACCGTTGTCGTCTTGAACTGTCGGCAGCTTACGCAGTGATGAACACGGCACTCAGCTCACTCACAGAGCCGAGTTAATGAAGAGAGAAATATCCCACAAAGTTGAATACAAATGAATGAAAATAATCCCAAAGAAAACAGTCAATGCAGTTAATACACAATACAAACGGAACTTCTCTGGTCCGTGAGGTTTGTGTATTTACCTCCGTATACTGCGACGGTGTCTTTAACGCGAACAGAATACGGGCAATGCACAGTGGAGCGGAGCTGGGGCCCGCTGAGTGTTGCGCAATACCTTGATATTACGCAATAGTAACGAAACACACAAAAACACGGGAATATCAACATATACATGAATTAACTTGAATGAACTTTAAGTTAATTTAAGCTAAGCTAGCCCAGATGCACAATGAACTTACGTTGGAGACGCTTCTTTGTGGCGGGGAGAGTGGCCGCTGAGAATCGTGCTTTCTTTGTCCTGAAGGAAAAAGTGGGGCTGCTTGTAGATCAGCGCGGCTGTTTAAGCGGCGGCTGTTTCGGTCCGTTGACGCGGCTCGTTCTGGAGCTGGCGCTGGACGTGATCAATCCTCGCTGCAGAGAGGATGATTTAACATCGGATTGAGACGCTGTGGTCCGTACGTCTCATCGGAAATCTTCGGGAAGGAGCGAGTTTTTCAGCTGCTGCTTTGCCGGAATGTGCACAAAAAGAAAACACGGGGAGGAATCGTGGAAGAAATTCGTCCCGGTGGAGTGAGAGGGCCTTGACTCAAAAAGACAACACGGCTACTTCGGCCAGCGAAGATAGCATAAGACCTGTCAGGGTTTGGTGAGGGTTCGAGGCTTTCGTCGACAGCGCGATGCTGGGGGGGGGGAGAAAGCTGATGCGTCTCCTTGCGTCCCAGGGACGGATGTCCAGGGTGAAGAACAGCGATTGCTCCCTTGCTCGACCGAGGTCGAAGGGAAAAAGCGTGGAGGTGTGAATTGCAGTCAGTTTTGTTGAACAGTGGCTGAACCACAGGGGTCCTGGTGCTGTCTTGGCTCTCGGCCAATGAGGTTGCAGCGGTGCTCTCAGGTGACTTCAGGAACCATAGTTTTTTGGGGGGGGGGGAATTCACACCCTAATGTGAAAGTCCTTCAGAGGGGGTTTGGTGCTCATCAAACCACAATCAGGATGAAACCTTTGCTTGCAAAAGGGAAGGCCTGATTTTCTTTGTTCACAGCACATGTGCAGCCATATGCTCAGACCCCAACAACATTTTCTCCTCGTCTCACTCCAATCGGAGAAACGCTGGCTGGCCAGTTGTCACATTTAGCATATAGTATCCTGGGCATCACTGGGAATCACAACACCGCGGCTTTGAGAGCATTTGTTTGCAATTGTGCATTAACGTGATTAACCAACGATTTAACTTGCTGCTCGGACCACTGATTCACCAAACCTGCTGCTTGCAGTCTGTGTTCCACCACAGTCCCCGACGCTGCTCTCATGATTCATTTTGTTTCTAAAGATAGATTTGATTTTGTAGCGAGTAACGAAGGTTTCAGGGGAAATGTAGTGAAGTAAAAGTATCGGTTTTCTTTGCAAAATGTAGTGAAGTAAAAGTAAAAAGTCACCAGAAATATAAGTAGTAAAGTAAAGTACAGATACCCAAAAAAACTACTTAAGTACAGTAACGAAGTATTTCTACTTCGTTACTATACACCACTGGTGATGAGAAATAGATCCGCTACATGTCCTTGAAAAAAGCATGAGAAAAGCAAGATTTTAATGATCTATGAAGTTAGCTGCTCTGCCTAGTGCGTATAGGGGTTAGTGTCTCTCTCAATGGGGAGACATTTCTGCTCTCTTGGATCGGTGCAGGTATTTATTCACTCAAGAATAACGTAAAAGAAGTGCATGTAATTCCTTTCTTCCTTATTAATGATGTAATAATTAAACAGCCCGCGTATGTTTCCTCTGCACTATAGAGGAGTATATGATGAGCCAGAGTCCTAACTGAACCTGCTCCCGGCCCCAATCGACTCAGGTTGGTTATTGTCGGGTCAATTAAAGAGAAATATTCTCCTAGAATTGAACATGAAGCTTTGAACAGTACTCGGCCACACATGTGTCTGTAATGATGGAGCCAGCAGTGAAGAGCAAAGTCAAAGAGGTAAACCAGTCGGGTGTGAAGTTAGAGTCTGAGCCGTCTGCACAGCTCCTGGCTGGATTCATGCGTACAACTTAATTTGTGTTTGTGTATCTCAGAGGTTAGCACTGGCGACATGGTGCATTCACACTGTAAAAGGGTGTCTCTGCTCACCTCCAGAATGTGCTTTGGTTCTGCTCTTTCAGGCGTCTTGCATTAATGCATTTCTATTTCCCACTGCCTGACTGATCTGAATGTGATTACCCAGGACGCCTGTTATTGTCAGGTGTAACGAGGGTTAAAACACATTTGTGAACAGACGAACACGCTCAAACATATAAACCCACAGCAACCAGTCAGCCACCTTTGCAAGCATGGGGTTTGCTTTTAAAGCCTTGCCACCAGCAGATGGTTTTCCAGCCGGGGAGCAGCGGCTTTGTCACTAGCTGGTAGCGGGTGACGGGGTCCATATCCAGAGCTGGATCAACTCTCTGAGGTGGGGGAACGGGGATGGGGATAGGGCTGCGGGAGTGGGTTGGGGACCCGTAGGGGGCGTTAATCGAATTTCTCGCTGTCCAGCACTCATGCGCATTCCCGCTGTGAGAGATTATGCCCCGCAAACACTCATTGCCTGCCAAAGACTCCGTTTATCAGCTCACGAGGCAATTTCAAATGCACCTTTAAAGCACCCAGCAGTGGCGGCAGCGATGGCGGAAGCATAGTGTGCTGCTTCTCATCCATTCATGTGTCTTGATCTGGTTAGGAGGTCAGATCTCTATTTTCTTCGCCTCCTTCCTCCATAGTCATATATGTCAGGGTGAGGTGGGGGAAGGGAGTGAGCAAAGGAAAGGGAGGTGAGAGACAAAGATGGGGGAAACAAGGATACGAAAAACCAGGTGGAGATGGTGACACAGAGCTTCAGTACTGATGAGGCATCACACACCTGCTGATCCTCCGAATCCAATAGCAATTCATAAGAGGCAGAAAGAAATGGACTTCATATGTTTTTTTTATAACATTTGGATCCACCAATTTGCCCGGATAGACACATTGAATAAAATGATACTGGCTATTGTAACACTCCAAGGTAGGTATGGTTTGCTAGATGAATATGCTGAACTCTGTGCTAGTATCAGATGGTTATACGCAGTGGCGCTGGTGCACATGTTCTAGGTAGGGATGTTTTCTATTTCCCTTTAATAACTTGAGGGTTACCGTAATAATTCCCTTTAACAGGAAACGATACAATCTAACTATATTCAGGTTACCTTTAATTCGAGTTTACAACAAACGCAACACACACAATTTGGAAAAATGAAATGAAAGAAAACCCCTCGTTGCTGGCAGGATGTGTCGCCTGAAGCGTGGAAGTCCAACCTCTTAGTCCGCTTCACTCAAGAGAGCAATAAGATAAAAGTGTGGTACCTTAGTTAATGCTGCTGATAAATCGGTATTACTAATCCCCTCCCCCCAAAATAAAATAATAGTAATATGATCAATAAAAAATAAATTTAAAAGAAATCTACATAAAAGGCTGTAGTGATCTAGAATTAATTGTGGAAGGATAACATATAGCAGATGTGTCACTATCTATATGGCATTCTAAACGTGAAGAGGTGGGGCTTAGGTGGCTTGTCTGTAGTTCAGATCAGAGACGCTCCGTGAACTACTATCGACCAGAATGCCGGCGCCGGCACTGAATCGATTTGAGGACGCTGATTGGCTAAATTGTATTTCACTCATTTATATCTTTAATCAGCATTAAAGCATCATTGGCTAAACTGCTTCATAGACCCGCCTCTTTGGGGCAGATTGCATTCTGGGTGTGTGATGGTGTGTGTGTGTGTAGGGGTGTTGCGCCGGCTCGCAGATGGAAACCACGAGTGTGAATACAGATTGCGAGGAGTAGTATAAATTTTCGTCAGTGACTATAATCTTTAAGTATCAGAGTAAATTGAACGTGTTCTGTGAAGCATAGAATACAGTCGGGGTCGGCGATCTCAGAGCGAGGGCCGGTTGATGATGGAGGTGGTCCGGTATTGGACCGGCCCAAACCCCGTCGGCCTACCGGGGATTCCCCCGGTATCCCCGATGGCCAGTCCGCCCCTGCTTCACAGGTTTGACTGGGTTTGCCAATATCTCGGGCTGATCGTGATCGTCTTTTATTAAGAATTGGCTATTGGTCAGTCAGTGACACCCACCCATGACAGGATGGATTCATGTTTCTCTGTGTCTGTCCCAACAACCCCCACCACTCCAGAGAACTCGCTGTGAAACCTGAAACCTGGTTTTTGATGGACAATTCTGGTTTATTACAACATAGGTCTAATGTGTTAGCTTTGTCCATTGTTTCCTTTGATTACAATACCATTGTACTCACCAAAGTGAATTCTGGGAGTATCACTAGAATGACATCCGGCGTGACGGACACTTACAATATCCACACCACTTTATATTGAGGTCAAAATAAAGGCCTTCGCTTTCTCTTCCAAATTTGGCAAATCTTTGAAGACAAGACAATAATTATATTCATCCTAAGCAAATATAAAGAGAGCAAGAAGAAAATATCAGTGAGATGGAATGCAGAAATACACACAATGGCCAATATACCAGGTTAAGGATCACTATAAACTGCTTCATGTTTAATTTAATGGTAAGGATCTTAAAATATAAACTGGTTGTCTCTGAAGGCTAACAATAAGCCGTTCAGTGTCCGGGCTTTTCACTGTTTGTTGTTAACTGGACCAGTAAACCCCCCAATCTTTCCTGTCCCCTCGACCAGACGCTGTCTAGAGACACGTTGGAGTCCGGGATGTCCATGTAGCCATGTCTCAGTGAAACACAAGGCACTGTCTCATTATGCACTCTCTGACTCCTGGCCAGGGCTGCTGGCTCGTCCATCTTGTTAGCCAATCATGTTCACCATGATAGAAGGAGATACGGCTTGCATCTCCTTCTTCTGCCCATCGTTACGCTCCTGCCCTACATCCCCTGCACCTCCTCCTCCTCGTCTCCTTGATGATTTCAGGCCTCTTCCATGCCAAGACGCTTGGACGAAGCAACAACAGCAGGCATCTGTTGTAAACATCGGCTTACAGATGCTGACTGCTGCTCATACGGCTCTTGAACCAGGAGTATCTCAACTTGTCCGATCATCTGGTGGCTGGTGCTTCATGACCCGTCAAACTGATTTTTGTGCTGGAATGAAGGCCAAAATTACTATAACAATACAGAAAAAGATAGTTTTCCCTTGCGTTCAGACTTCCAGACATTTAGATTAAAAAAAGCATAGCATAGAAAAACTAGAGGGGCTGTATGAGCTGTGGTGTTCAGGTACCAGTGAGAGAATGAAAGGCCAGCACCATTAAACCACAATATCAATCATTCTGTCCCAATGACTGAGAGGTACACTGTTGAATTATCAAATTCAAGTTATATAGTAATCTATGTACTTGAAATAATTATTACTTGAAAAATATTATTTCATTGAAATACTAATAATAAACCGTCATGCCTGCTTCTCCACAAACTCCTTTCTATCTCCAACACCCTAAAAAGGAATAAAGATTATCGTTGTATCATTGTATTATTGACTAATTGAGATGAATTGAATTGGATTGAATTAATCTACTCGGAGTCTGCCGTTGCTCAGTGTGTTACCAGATGATGCTATCGGTGGGAACGTAGCCTTTGCGCTAAGTTAGAGGCGGAGCACAGCCTAAATGTCCTGGACTCAGAGAGGAAACTGAGCTTGAGCTTCTTTTTTTGCTCATGTGTTTTTGGGGTGATGACACAAGAAGATGAAAGTGCCTTCAGCCTGTAAATACTCACTAGTTGAACCGAGCTGTTTTGCACTCTCTAAGACAAGAAACAAAAGAAAGCAATGATTCACTAATGCCGGGCTGTTAATGAAGGGGTTTGTGCGCCTCCGGGCCCAAAGGAATATTGGTAGTGGAGGCACATTGAATCAGCACTGACCCGCAAGGTTAACTCTTTGGCAGGGGAGAGGAGAGCAGCATGCCCAGAGGGTATCGATTCACAATCACTCATCTCCTTGGCCTTCCTTATCGTCCACTCCGACATCAGTTCAAGTGTGCATTTGATTTCTCCTTCCCTCTCTCCTTTTCCATCACTTTGTCTTTATTCGCCTCCTCTTCAGCTCTGGGCGCAGTTCTGTTCTTCATCACATTGTATGACATTATGGTGCCTACCTACAATGCTACATGGTGCCCATCTTTCTCTTTGTCCATTCTGACAATTCCTTTTGTTCAGCTGGGAAAAAGTAAGCTGCTTAATGTCATATTCACTGCTACCCTTCAATTGAATGAGCGATGATTGGCGGGTGGAAGGTGCAATAGGTGTTCATCCGCTCACCATCCCAGATGACGCAAGGACACAGTCATGTGTGTAGGGTTTGATCTACAGGCCTTTGTTCACTGATTCTATGCCCACAACACATGCACACTTCAAACGCAAGAGTAAACCTTTCTTTTAATGCTCAGTTGCCAGATCTTCTCTGTGACCTCTCTTATTGTTTGATTTCATCTAGTTCCCCAGCAGCTCACTGGTCAGGCTTAGTTTCAGTCACATGTTTTTAGGGTCTATGGCCGTTGTTATACCATTCATGTAATTATATGTCACATGTTGGCCTAGAGCAGGCCTGGCCAACCCGCGGCTCCCGAGCCGCATGCGGCTCTTTGCCTGGTTTCATGCGGCTCTTACGTTCATGTCGAAGTTTGTGTTTGTGTTTTTTTAATGTGCGTGTTCGCTTCGCTTGAGTTCAATACGGTATTTTCGTCAAACGTGCATGTGCGTGAGATGAAAATACCGCAAAGTTTCATAGTGCAGGGGTCGCCAATTGGCGGACCGCGGTCCCAGACGCCGTTGTAACCGGATCCAGGACGTTTTTATTTTGACAGAGCGCTTCTATTTTAACCGGCGCTGCGCAGCCTTTTCAGCCTTTACGGCACTCGTTCAGCGATGCAGGAAACGCACCGACCAATACGTTGCAAATCACATCACGTGATGGCAGCCCAGCGAATCAAATATGGGTATTCTGAGATGTACACACACCAGGGGAGTGACGAGGAAAGAGAAGGAAGAGCAGGAGAATATTACGTGAGTCAGAGAAGTTGTTTCACATGACGTTCTCCAAAGAGAGAAAAGTGTTCAGAGAGACCAGAGTCTTTAACCAGGAATGAACAGACTCTTATCGGTCAATTATTCACATGGACAGTTTAAAACCAGTGTGTGTCACATGTTTGGAGACCGTGACGATAATTGAAAGCGGTAAATTTAGCGCACTACGAGACAAAGCACAACTCTTTTGAACAAACGTACCCACTCACATCTAAATGAAGACACAGAAAATAAACATAAGAGCCCAATATGATCAGAATCCTAACGCATGAATTCACTTCACAACAATGATGTTACCAGAGAGAATAGAGCTGAAACAAGTGGATTAATAACCACAGATAAAGATCATGCTCACTAATTTATCTTTTTAGAAGATGAGAAAAATATATTGTGGCTTTTTTGACATCACTTCGCACCTGAATGAACTGAATTTAAAGCTGCAGGACAATTCAGTGAAATTCATTTTTTCTAAAATTCATTGCTTTATTTTAAGATGCACATTTTTGAAAAGCTTTCTATTATGTCAGTGATTCTTTAATCCAGCCGTTATTGTACTTGAAATTAGAAGAACATTTATTCATGTATTTCTGTGTATTATATATAATACATCCAGTTAAATTTGAAAATTGAGAATAATAATTGTTAAAATATAATTGATGTGTACTTTCTTTATTTGATTTGACAGTTGTTGACTACACAGAGACATTACTACTACTAGGCTTCTTGAATATATATATATGGCACTAAATAGCGCAAGTTAGATATTATTGTAATGTTCCGGACCTTTGCCCGAGGAGATTTTCTCAAGCTGGACCTTTTGGAATTTTAATTGAAGACCCCTGCAGTAGGGGCAAGATCATTTGAGTAAACAATTTGTGTCCAGTTCACTCTCAAAATGGCAGGGAAAAAATGCACAGCAAAACGAAAATATGAAGATGAACACAGGACGTTTTTAACAGAGTGGGAGAGTTTATATTTTTGTTTGTGGACTTGGTTGAACTGAGAGTTTGTGTGTGTGTGAGACAGTGCACACCATGTTCATTGTTGAAAATGACTGGCCTGTGGTCTTAGTACTGTAGGAGTCAATTTCTGTCATTATCATGTTGGTGTGTGACATTTACAATAAATCTGGCTGAGCAGAAGTGTGTGTGTGTGTGTGTGTGTGTGTGTGTGTGTGTGTGTGTGTGTGTGTGCGCGTGCGTGCGAGGGATGGGGTGATGTTCATGTGTATGATGTGGCTCTTTGCGGTAACACAGTAAAAAATGTGGCTCTTAGTCTCTGACTGGTTGGCCACCCCTGGCCTAGAGCTACGACACACCTGCCTGTTTACAGAAACGTAATAGTTACCGAGATCGGACATATAGAGCTGAAGCGAGTCGTTTCAATTGATTAGGTGATTGACAGGAAATGTAGCGAACCAAACAACTTTAGCACAATCTAAGTGGCCGCTTCGATAGAAATCATCCATTCACCTTGCTCTGGATCCAGTTGTTCAGTGTATGCTGAGATGTGTTACACATAGTAGTTGGTTGGAGACAGAGTGTCAATCAGGCAACATCAGTGTATTGTACCTAAGATGGCAGCGCTACATCAAGCAGACTGGTAGATCTGCTGCAGATGACTCTGGACACCCTAGTGGCCCCGTGGAGAACACCGTTCACCCTCAACACAGGTCTCAGAGATCCTGCATTATATTCAACAGCTTAATCAATAGTCTTATAATAACAATGTATCAAATGAGTGTCAAAGGGGTGTGTCAAAGGGGAGTGTTATAGGGCTGAACCTGCAGAGAAGGATAAGCTGAATCTGTAGCTGCTCTCAGCTTTACAGTGAGTTTCAGCTCGTTGGTCGTCCGTCTGGCCACACAGAGCAACAGCTCTATCGTTCACTACAGCAGACAGACAGGTAGAGACTAGCTGTGAACATTCAGTCACATTGTTCCCTCAGGAGTTGATGTAGACCACAAACAAACCAATTATGTTTGCCAGGTGGCCAGAAACATGACTGATATGATGTACGATGTGTTGTAAATGTATGACATCATCATGTTTATCTATAACTGGTGGATGTCTGAGTAATGTGTCTTATTACTGCGGCCCCTAATCTATCAAATACATTTGTTGTTGCAAGTCTCAATGTATTAACTGGGACCAAATCATTCTGCCTTTGAAATGAATTCAAGTATTTATCAAGAAAAAACTATTTAGAGAAACATTTATTGGCTCCATCTTTTTCAGATGATTCACATCCTGAATTTCTGATTTTCACATCATCGCTGCTAAACGGGACGTCATTCATGAAGTGAATACTTTCAGATGCATTCACTTTTCCAGTCATTAGTCACGTTCAATGACAGTCTTATTATAACACCGTAGTACTTTGTCCTTTATCTTGTCTGTGGTATCTCAGTGCTGAGCACCTGTATTCCATAAACCAGACTTCATTCACAAGACGCACAGCTGCTCGTATGGCTGTCTCCTGGCTGTAAATACATTTGATCAAGTCAATTCCATTTAATTTTGCCATCACCACTACACATTCAGCTTTTCTTAGTGGGGGGGGTGATGACCTAAATGTAATACGTATTTGCTCTACAATCAGCCAAAACAGTCATGCAGAAGCAGAGATGTTACATCAACAAGCATTAGCTGCTCCGAGCTGATTGTGCTTTCAAAGGCATGCTGATTAGATTTGAAAACCCGACAGTGAGACTTTTAACTCCCAATTAAGCCACATTTGTAGTGAGTGCAGGGCTTAACTGAGTTGTTTGACTTAACAGTGTCTACTGAATGACTGCACAATAATGCTTGCCTAATTAAAGCAGCCACTTAACCACAGGAGCTCTGAAAAAAGCACGACCGCTACTCCTAATAAGGCACATTCACTGGTGTGAAAAGCCAGAGCTTTGTGTAAGATCCGCCATATTGTCACTTTCTTGAATGCAGCCCAGTGTGCATTAGCTCATGCAGCTCATATGTGCCTTATTGCTCCATTGAGAGATTGAAAGACACCTGTCCAAGTACAGCAGACACCAGTCAATGGACACTTGGTGCCAGCGCCGTTTCTGACTGCTCCTGTGCCCGGGGCAGACACCCACTCCCCCCATTCCCAGCCCCAACCCCAAAACCTAATGCACACTTGGCATTACGCTTAGTTTAAATGGCAACTACTCAGGGCCATAGCTGGCATTTAGGACACTGAGGTCATGTGTGCTGGATTTCTTCTGGAGTTCTGGGGGAATTGCAGGCTACATTCATTCACCAGCTTCAGTCCCAGTCTGCTCTCAGGCTGACAGAAAGTGAAATAAGTAAATAAAATAGATGAAAGAAGACAGTATGGCTGGCAGTGTAAACAACACTCCATGTAGTCCTTCATGCTAGGAAACATAACCTACTGAAAAATAACACTGACTAAATATTAAACTGTCCAATATCCAAATCAAATTGAGAGCCTCTTCAATAGCATTGAGGGGACAACATGAGTCATGATGAGATCAGATGTTGGTGCTTTAAAGGTGGAGGTGACTGTGGCCTGACTGACGCCTTCAAGGGAATTTCTTCAAATTCAGCATGAACGTCCACCAGGACTACAGGACCAACTGAGTAGAATCTGCTAGTCGAACTTCACTGTGACACACTTTTGGTCATTACGTCATCATTAATATGGTAATTGTAACTTTTTCACACAAATGTCTAACAGGACAAAGCGATGGAGTGATGACATTTTGGAGAGACATGGATGTGAACTTCAACTTTACTGGTTGGTGGAGGCACACAACCACCAGGCCTTAACTGTAATGAATCATAGTTTGACACACATGTACTGTGATCACAGGTGTGTCTGTCTGTGTTGGAATCAGGCTCTAGCATACATTCAGTCAGGAAGACTAATCTCTGCCATGTTTAGGCCTCTAGTTCATTTCTCATACATCTGCCATTCACTCCTCTCACACATGCTCACTCTCTGTGGTGTTTGGGGCTGTCAATCACATCAGCTGTTCTGATCAGCTGGTCTCTTCTATCCAATAGCACGGTGACACACCTATATTGTTAGCCTATCATCTTGCTGCTGTCTTTTTTTAAATACTATTGTCTCTCTGACAATAGTGTTGGGATCAATAGGGGCTTGTTTGAGTTATCAGCATTTAAGAAACTGAATTCTTGACATCAATAGAATTATTAATGTAAGTAACAATTATTAATGATTATTAATAATAACGGGGCAGCACCCTGCGAACAGGGACTGATAACGATAAAACTCTCAAAAGTCTCATAATTAGTGGTCACTCATAATGTCAATAGTCTGCGTATGACTATGCATTCAGTGACAGTGAAGGGTTGAATTCGAGCACAGACTACTAGATACAGTTTCATTACATACATATGCACAAGTAATCACAGACGACTGCTCTTTAAAATATAACATGGTTTATTAAATCAGAATAATAAATGATTAGATCAATTAATATTGCAATCAACAACGCTATTATACAATTTTATGTGCCTAATATCTAAACAAATGAATAAAATGGGTGAGGATGTCTGTATGCAAGTATGTGTGTGTGTGGGTGTGTGTGTGTGTTGAAGCTACAGCTACAAGCTACCAAGATGACTGCGTCGCGTGACGTAGACAAAATGGCGGAACAGATAACTGGGTGTAATCACGTGTGTGATCCGGGCAACGGGGTTACCCGGGGGCAGACTATGTGTGTGTGAGTTAGGGGAGAGGCAAGAAAGAGAGCAAAGGTGGGGGTCATGAATCAAACTTCTGCGTGTGTTGTCGAAGCGAGTGTGTGAACAGCTGGTCTCATCCTGCACAGGCCTGCCGCTGTCGTAGGAACTGGCGGCGGCGTGCGCATGATAGCCACGGTTCTACACTCCGCTCACAGAGCTGATTTAAGAAAAGAGAATATCACACGAAGTGTAATAAAATAAATGAAAATTCCCAAACAAAACAGATCTTTTTCACTGCGGTGAGATGAGAGTATTGTCTTCCTATCACCCCGAAACTCGGTCGGCGAGACGAAGGTCCGCCACCGTAGGTTCAGTCTTTCAGTGATAATACACAAACTTTCCACTTACCAGCAGTGATGAATGTAATGCAGACAGCAGGCAATAGACAATATATAGCGGGGCTCCATGGTCCGCGGTGTAACAAGACAGTGATTGAACACAACAGGGTGCGGGAATAATAACACATAAATGAATGAACCTGAATGAAACTTAGGTTAATTTAAGCTAAGCTATGCTAAGCTATTGCCCAGATGCAATGAACGCTTACTGTTTGAAGCTTCTTTGCAGCGGTGAGAGTGGTCCGTTGAAGGACTTGTCTTTCTCCTCGGGAGAAAGGTGGGGGCTGCTTTGCAGCCCGGCTCTTCTCGCATGGCTTGGGGTCGGACCTCTGTGGCGCGGCTCGCTTTGGAGCAAGCGCGGGTCCGATCTGTTCTCGCTGCAGCGGGGACAGTGAAACTTCGGGTGAGATGGCATGGTCCGTGCGTCTCCCGGTAATCATCGGTCAGGAGAGGATTAGACGTCTTCCTGCCGGAGGGTTTGATGAGGCCTGTGGGTGAACGTCGGCTTGAGGTAACGTCTTTTCGTTCCTCCCGGTAATCATCGGCGGAGAGAGGGGGTTCGTCCTTGTCTTCCTGCCGGAGGGTTGGATGAGGACTCGCGGTCCTCATCGGGGGCCTTCTGTTGTCAGCGTGGCGCTGGGGGGGGAGAGAAGGGCCCGGTGCCTCTTCTGGCCTCAGGACGAAGTCCAGAGGGAAGAGAGCGTTTGTGTGCTCCCTGCTCGACGGAGGTCGAAGGGAAAAAGCAAGGAGGTGTGAGCTGCAGACAGTTTTGTCGGACAGTGGTTTAACCACAGGGGTCCTGGTGCTGTCTTGGCTCTCGGCCAATGAGATTGCAGCGTTGCATTCAGGAACAATAGTTTTTGGGGGGGGGGGGAGAAATTCACACCCTAGTGTGAAATTCCTTCCAGAGGAGGTTTGCTCTCATCAAACCACAATCAGGATGAAACCTTTGCTTGCAAAAGGGAAGGCCTGATTCTCTTTGTTCCCAGCACATGTTGAAGCCATATGCTCAGACCCCAACAATAGTACATTCATATTGCTGGTACACGGGCCCCTCCACCTCCCCATCACCGCCCGGTCTTCATCAGATTCATCAGATCCTCATTTCATCATTGTATCAGCCACCACCAGTGCCTGGACTCCACTTTGTCAATAGTCAGCGGATCCTGGCTGTAGTCAATAGTGTCCATTGTAACAGAAGTGACTTGTTCCAGTAGGGAAAGAAAGGGAAACCAATCCTGTATGATGCTCGTGTCTACTTCATAAGAAAACATCATTAGTGTAGTAGAACCATCACTTATTCAAATGAGACAATGTTGTATATTCTATAACACCAAATAGCACTTATTTTGGCATCTATGAGGCTGCATGTGGCCCAATGCAGCGCCATGGGCCACGTGAGCGTGAGGTTGCAGCGCATCAAATGCATTGACATTTTGCACAGGCTGTTGCCGGACAATAAAGAAGCCTGCAGGACGAGCATGTGTCTGTGAATATTGAAATGTCACATGAGAAGACAGTGAGTTATAAAGAGAAAGGGGCCGTTTCAGAGAGAGCATGACGCAGCAGCAGATGCCGTTTGTCTCCACTCGGATTCTGCAAGGCAACATCTGTTAAGGCTTGTTTCATACGCAGTGACCTTCAAGCCTACTTAGAGAAGAGAAGGAAAGAGATAGAGAAGAGTATGTCTCATTTCTCTTTCCTCGCCTCTCATCCTTGGTAAATGCATGAGATGGGCTCAGAGATTTCTTCCCTTCCCTTTTTATTCCGTGGGAAGGTGATGCCAACAAATCACCCCTGCCATCCTACAGCAATCAGCTGGAACACTACTAAAGATCACCCACAGTTCCCTGCTCTGAATACTTATGGGGAGGACCGCTGCCTTCTGGGTGAAGTTCAGCAGGCCCACGCTCTACTCCATCAGGCTGTCGTTTAAGTCGCTGCTGAAGCTCGGAGCCTTTTCCGCGGCACTCAGTGGAGCATCGCGTACAGAGAGCATCGCGTACATAGAGCATCGCGTACAGAGAGCATCGCGTACAGAGAGCATCTCGTACAGAGCATCGCGTACAGAGAGCATCTGGTACAGAGAGCATCTGGTACAGAGAGCATCGCATACAGAGAGCATCTGGTACAGAGAGCATCGCGTACAGAGAGCACCGCGTACAGAGAGCACCGCGTACAGAGAGCATCTGGTACAGAGAGCATCTGGTACAGAGAGCATCGCGTACAAAGAGCACCGCGTACAGAGCATCGCGTACAGAGCATCGCGTACAGAGAGCATCAGGTACAAAGCATCGCGTACAGAGAGCATCGCGTACAGAGCATCGCGTACAGAGAGCAGGGACGGGTGAGAAACATTTCACTGAGTGCACACGACATCATTTACTGCCTGTATCTGCTCAAGAGTGCAGTGTGGGCAAGTCAAACCCTGTGCTGTTGCTTTTAGATTTACTGAGACTCGTGTCATATACAAGCCTGACAATTGTGTGATTGATTGGCCGAAATACTTGATTAGTTTGTTTGTTGAGCAGAGATGCTTGAAAATGATGTTCAAAAACAACATGCAGACTGTTTCAGAATGCCAATTTAAAAAAGTACTCCCCAGTTTGTTTTTGGCCCCTAAATAATGACCTGGAATACAAAGTAACCTTCCAATGTAAGGCAACAGTCAGGATTGAGAATGGTGTGATGCTGAGAACCATAAGAGATCAGATCAAGTGGAGAGATATGTATGGCATGGTGTCTATGGAATCATATTCACCATTAGCGAGACATTGCTGTGTTAATGACGTTATTGTTGCTCTATGTATTAGCATTCTTGAGTCTTGTGTAGGTTCAGCGTACTGATCTAACATCAAAGCACTAGTTTGTGGTCTCATTCCACACAGGGCGATGATGATGATGATGATGATGATGATGATGTCATCTAAGCAACTGACTAAGGAGAGCTTTACTGTCATTGTGCTGGCCATAGACACCACATGGCAAACCTTCTACTTTTATAACTATACTGCAGCTTCCACAGAGTACACTGATGAAACCAACACGTACTGCAAATGTCAGCTGTGAACAGTGTGTCTCCTCTGACATTCTTCCATTCATGTGCCTCATAGTTTCTAGACCTGCCTTGACAAAACATCCCACCACAATGAGGTCATTACAACACAGAGTGTAATAACACAAGCTTTTCTCATCCACCCATTACACCTCCACCTACAGAAAGTAATGCAACGTAATTCGTTCCTGGAGAATAGACGAGAGCAGTCGCAGCCGCAGGGCTCAGGACGGACCGCTTCCAGCAGGAAGTTACAGACACATCTAGATCCTGTTGGGTCCATCTGTAGGCTACCTGTGGTCTTTAGACCACGTTGGGAGTTATTCATAACTATATATACTGTATATGTGGACATGTGTATAGATCTGGCATTGTATTTGATGCTGTTTCGTGTTCTTATATGCCTTTAAAGCACTTTGTAATTGCTGCACATTTTAATGAGTGAAATTATTTAGATGATGATTATTATTGTGATTATGATTATAATCAACACAATGTATGATTAATCCTTTATTGCACAACATGGGACTAACCTAGCATTCATTTTTACAATTATACAGAAAATCAGGATTTTCTTTGTGTCGTTAGTTTTCAATGTTGATCAGGTGACAGCCAGGCATTTTCCATCATGCCCTGGGTTGTGCAGTGGGGGGGCGCCTGCCTCTAAAAACTGCTACCGCCTCGATCTGGTGAGGTCATCGTTGCCAACGTGTGCACGTCTGGATCACGTCAGACACAATGTACCCTCACCTCTAACCTCTTCAAGAGATGAGGATGCACTGAATGATATATGAAGGACCTCCATGAAAGGTCTTTACAGAACTGTTGAAGGCATATCTGTATATATACAGATACAAAGTAAACATAACATGCAGGCAGCAGATGGTTTCACCCACTTGGACCTGGTGTGGGGCTGACATGACCTTCCTGCTATCACAAAAGAACCTGGGGTGGGTGGGGACCGGGGACAGGACAATGGAGGAGTGCAGTAACAGCTCCTGTCCCGTGTCCCAGCAGAGGTGCCAGCTCTGTGGCGTTGTGTTTAGCCCCCTGGCAGCGTGACCTTGTCTCACTGAACAGTGGCTATTAATTAGCCAAGCATATGCGTGTGTGTGTTGCTGGGGAGGGGTGGGTGATGGGTAATAGGTGGGTGGGAGGAGGGTGTGAGTGGCATCCGTTTGCGCAGCCAGCCAGCCTGCCTGTCTTTATGCGATCAATGAGCTGGAGGAAAGTGCGCTGTGTCTGTAAGGGCCTTCTCCTCCACAATAAAGAGCTCTCTGAGCGGTGGCCACACTTCCTCTGGCCCCCTATCCTCCCTATCCCCCCTATCTGCCTCCCAGTGTTTCTGCTTCATAGACGATGATGTGCCTTGTTGGGCTTCATAGCTCGTGTGTGTGTGTGTGTGTGTGTGTGTGTGCTACTGTCTTTCTCTGCCCTTGGCCGAGTCTCCAGAAAACATGAAGTCATGCTGGGCGGACTCCATGAGCGAGTGATTTCTCTGTGCTTTGCTCTGATCGACGTCCAGCCAGCCACAAAAGCCTGCCTTCCCTTTACGCTGCACTCCCCCCCGCCAACCCCTCCTCCTCCCCCTTCCTCCCTACACCACAGCCTCCTCTTTCTCTCCCTTCCAAACTACCCTCACACTAAACTCTTCCTGCTTTCTTCCCTTTGTCTTGCTTTCTCCTGGCCTCCATCTTCTCCGTTTCTCCGTTCTTTATCCAAATGCGTCTCTGGAGCTCAGCTAATCACAGGCATGGTAATCTGTCTCTCTGTGCAGTCACAATTCAAGAAACCCAATTTGATCAAAAACTCATCAACATCATTTGATTTCAGTTAAGTTAGAAATTGATATCCATGATGTGTTTGGTGAACCGCTGACCTTTCCTCTAGGGACATACGTATCTAAGACCTCTTGGACTGTAGGAATTATCCAATTATCACAATCAGGTTTCAACAAAACAGAAATCGGCCACTATTAGGAGAAAGTCATATACATTTCATCTTCCATTTGATACTTGTGTTCTCTTCACAGTGTGTATGCAGCCAGCAGGTGTCAGGAGGAATGTGTTCATTCATCTGTGAGTTGTGCAGAGCATGAAGATGATTGTGACCTTTCCCACTGAAGACAAAAGACACATGTTAGTGTGACTGAGTTTACACACAAAACATATGATTTACAGCAGAGGTCTCCAACCTTTCACGCAGCACGCAGTTGTTTCATGTCAGACAATATTTTCACGGACCGGCCTTCAAGGTGTGGCGGAAAAACACGACGAAATAAAATGTACGATCGGCATGAAAACAAATATAAAATGCATAAAAACTACAACTCACAATAACGCTGAATCAGTGGAGCCCTGAGCTTGTTTCTCTGCAACGAGACGGTCCATCTGGGGGTAACGGGAGACAATGACACCCGAAGTCTGTTCTTATGTCCAGTCTACTCCGTCATGTTGTTTTGATTGCCATCACTGCAGAACATCCCGCTTTTTTCTTGGAAGTTGTAGCTCTTCCTCTGTCTCCTTAGTGGCCTTCCCTCTTTGCAAAGAAGCTCTCCAAAAGTGTTTTACTGATTTTCGCTAGTTTGTGGGCTTCATTGTTGAGGTAACGTATCACGTGACCGAGACGAGCGTCTTGACATGTCAAGAGGCACAGGCGGATGAAATTGCGAGAGAATCCGGTAATTTTACAAAATAAAACTTTTTTCAGACTCTGATAATCAATAAAACGGAAATAATATAATAATTATTCTTTCTGTGCGGCCCGGTACCAAATGATCCGCGGCCCGGTGGTGGGGACCACTGATTTACATTGAGTAGCATATAAAGTCAGCTCCAACACCACCGACTGCAACAACACAATGATGCTGCACCAGTGACAATAATCCAATAAATAAGACATTTGTTTGCCTGCTGAGTACTTTTACTTCTGGTTGTTTTATTTACGTAACATTTTGAGCAGCTATGTTTTGGTTCTACGGTTGGAACATGAATTCATTCCTTTCCATTCAAACTGTGATGTTTTGAAGGCATCTGTCCTCTCAACACTGCTGTCAGTTCACACATCAGTTCATCAGTGTGTAGCCTGACGCAGAGCACGATGAAGGATCCGAGCTACATCCACCAAATACACAGAATCGAGCTTTGCTCTGATTTTGGACAATACACTTCAGATTTAACCTTTTAAAGATCGTTGTGTTTTGATATCTTAGACGGGTCATTCCTACTATTCGGTGCCATTTCAGCCAGGTTTACTTCAACCAAAATTTTTTTAATTTTCCATGATTTTTATATTTCATCTGAAAGAGGGCTTGTAAAACTATAAGAAAAATGTATTGGTCAAGCTCAGGATATGATGGTCTAATCATTTTGAAGAATTCTTTACATGTGAGTAAGACCAAATGTCCACCCTGTTACAGGACATTCACATCTCTATTAATATGTGTTTTGAATACACAGATATTGTAATTATTACTTTTTCTAAGAGTAAAAATGTCCCTTACTTTAGCCTTAAAATATATTTTGAACAGTATTTACAAACAAGCTTTAATTTGAAAAAAAGTTGTTCTCTATTTTAAGGCACAATGTAATTTCCACCCTGTTACTGTGTGTCCACCCTGTTACTGTGTGTCCACCCTGTTACTGTGTGTCCATCCTGTTACTGTGTGTCCAGCCTGTTACTGTGTGTCCATCCTGTTACTGTGTGTCCACCCTGTTACTGTGTGTCCATCCTGTTACTGTGTGTCCAGCCTGTTACTGTGTGTCCATCCTGTTACTGTGTGTCCACCCTGTTACTGTGTGTCCAGCCTGTTACTGTGCAAAACAGTAACAGGCTGGACGGTAACAGGGGGGACATTTTGTGCTAAAGTTAGCCATTACTACTCATGAGATGAAAAACAAGCTAGCACTTAGTGACAACAGAGGAAGATTTTTAGTACATTTATTAACCTTATTTTCAAAATTACCAAAAATGATTGGTTTCCACTATGAATAAGCGTAACAGGGTGGACATGTTATGAGTTACAACATCATTCAAGCATTCTAACAAGACGCAAGCGGCGGTGTGGTTCGCTCAAACTGAGGCACAGTTCGCCCTCAGAGACATTACAGCGGACGCGACAAGATATTATTATGTCGTGGCGGCTCTCGGCAGTTCGACAGCAGGCAGAGTGGTGAGCATTCTGGAAAATCCACCAGAGAGGGATAAGTACTATACCCTGAAAGACCGGCTGTTGAACATTTCTGGGCTTTCGGACTCTGAGCGGGCTCGCCGGTTGCTTGCTCTGAACGTCCTCGGCGACAGCAAGCCGTCGGAGCTAATGGACAAAATGTTAGCTCTGCTAGGTAAATACGAGCCGGAGTTTCTGTTTACGGAACTTTTTCTGCAGCAGCTCCCGCTACAGGTGCGGGCCGCTTTGGCCAACACCAGGATTACCGATTGTCGGGAGTTGGCCGAGAAGTTTTTCCTGGCGGGCCAACAAAGCTACACGGCCGCGTTGAGACCGGCCCAAGCCACGGCGTGGCCGGGGGAGACAACGATCGTCGCCGCAGCAGCAGCAGCAGCAGCAGCAGCAGCAGCAGCGAGCCAACGGCAGGGAGCTACCGGCCTGTGCTATTACCATGCAAGGTTTGGGCCACGGGCTACAAATTGCCATTCACCATGCAGTTTCGGCAGGACGGGAAATGCCAGGGCCGGCGCTCAGTGACGGCCATGGGCGTCGGTTGGGAAGGCAGGCTGTTGTTCATCCGGGACGACGTTTCCGGGCGGCGCTTTCTCTGCGACATGGGGGCGCAGAGGAGCGTTGTGCCTGCATCGCGAGTGGACATGCTGACGAATGGGCAGGGCCCCCCGCTGGAAGCCGCGAACGGTACCCCCATACGCACTTTTGGGACACGGTGCTTGGAGCTGTGTTTTATGGGGCAGCGTTTCAGCTGGGACTTTGTTACTGCCAAAATTGCCATTCCCCTGCTCGGCGCGGATTTCCTATGCGCTTATGGGCTATTGGTGGACGTCAAGGGCCGCCGCCTGATAAATGCTGTGACTTTTTGCTCTTACCCATGTACACTAAGTGGAGCGGGCTCTACCAGGTTGACTAACATGCTTGCAGCGGCTGATGAGTTTCTGCGTCTGCTGGCCGAGTTCCCAGACCTCTCGCAGCCCACCTTCTCCTCCTCCACGGTCAAGCATGGGGTGGAGCATCACATCTCTACCACCGGCCCACCGGTACATGCCCGGGCCCGGCGCCTAGATCCGGCAAAGCTCAGCATCGCCAAGATAGAGTTTGAAAACATGGAGCGCCTGGGCATCATTCGCCGCTCCGACAGTCCATGGGCTTCACCCCTGCACATGGCCCCGAAGCCTGGGGGCGGGTGGCGCCCGTGTGGAGATTATCGCCGGCTCAACGAGGCAACAATCCCAGACCGCTATCTGGTTCCACATATCCAAGACTTTTCTACCCACTTGTCAGAGAGCGTGGTGTTTTCGAAAGTGGACCTGGTACGAGGTTACCATCAAGTGCCCGTTCACCCGCTGGACATTCCCAAGACTGCGCTGATCACTCAGTGATTCGGCCTGTTTGAGTTCTTGAGGATGCCGTTTGGCCTAAAAAACGCAGCTCAGACGTTCCAGCGTCTAATGGACACGGTGCTGAGGGACCTGCCTTTCCTGTTCGTCTACCTGGATGACATCCTGGCGGCCAGTTCCTCAAGAGCGGAGCACAGTTCTCACCTCCGGACTCTATTCGAGCAACTCAGCCAGCACGGGTTGATCATCAACCCGGCTAAGTGCCAGTTTGGGTTGACCACCATTGACTTTCTGGGTCACTGCATCACAAAGGACGGGGCGCTCCCCCTCCCGGCAAAGGTAGAGGCAGTGACTAACTTTACACGCCCACTCACGGTGAGGGCCCTGCAGGAGTTTTTAGGCATGGTGAACTTTTACCATCACTTTATTCCCCGAGCAGCGCAAGTGATGCGGCCCCTGTACGAAGCCCTGAAAGGCAAGGCCATCAAACAGCTGGTGGATTGGACTGAAGAGAGGGAACTTGCGTTTGTTGATGCGAAAACAGCTCTGGCAAACGCAACAATGCTGGCACACCCGTCACCTAAGGCTCCGATTGCAATCACCACGGACGCTTCGGACTACGCGGTGGGCGCGGTGCACGAGCAGTGGGTGAAAGGGGCGTGGCAACCGCTGGCCTTCTTCAGTCGACAATTGCGGCCTAATGAGCGGAAATACAGCACGTTCGATCGGGAGCTCCTCGGCCTCTTTCTGGCCATTCGGCATTTCCGGTTCCTGCTGGAGGCTCGGCCGTTCACTGCGTTTGTGGATCACAAACCACTGACGTTCGCCATGAGTAAGAGCACCGAACCATGGTCTGCACGCCAGCAGCGGCAGCTCTCCTTCATATCAGAGTTTACCACGGATCTGCAGCATGTAGCGGGCAAGGAAAACCTGGTCGCAGATTGTCTCTCCAGGGCTGTCACCGGGGCTGTCCAGTTAGGATTGGACTATAACAAGATGGCAGAGGATCAAGTTACAGACCCGGGCGTCCAGGAGTTGAGGACGGCAGTCACGGGACTGCGGTTGGAGGACGTCCCGTTTGGCGAAACTGGCGTTACGCTCCTGTGCGACGTCTCCACAGGCCAGCCACGGCCAGTTGTTCCTGACGAATGGAGGCAGCAGGTTTTCAATGCTATTCATGGACTGTCCCACCCTGGCAAGAGGGCGTCTCAGAAGTTGATCTCAGCAAAATTTGTCTGGCACGGGCTGAAAAAGGATATACGGAAGTGGGCCGGGACTTCTGTGGTGTGCCAGCGCTCCAAGGTGCACCGTCACATCAAGGCCCCGTTAGCACAGTTCTCGGTGCCAGAAAGGAGGTTTGATCATGTGAATGTGGACTTGGTAGGACCGTTGCCCCCATCCCGTGGGTTCACACATCTCCTCACGATGGTAGACCGAACTCGTTGGCCAGAAGCTGTCCCGCTGTCATCAACAACGGCGGATGAGGTGGCTCGGGCATTCATTCAGGCTTGGGTCGCCAGGTTTGGAGCCCCAGCTGACGTTTCCTCGGACCGAGGCCCACAGTTTACGTCAGAGCTGTGGAATGCAGTTGCAGGAAGCCTAGGGGTGAAGCTCCATCGCACTACCGCCTACCACCCGCAGGCTAATGGGTTATGCGAGCGGTTCCACCGGTCGATGAAAGCTGCTCTCCGGGCCAGCCTCAAAGACAGCAGTTGGGTGGACAGGCTCCCGTGGGTCATGTTGGGGCTCAGGACAGCCCCCAAAGATGATCTGCAAGCTTCATCGGCTGAGCTGGTTTATGGACAGCCACTGCGGGTCCCGGGGGAGTTCATCCCCAAAGTCACAGACCTTGGTCTGCAACCCAGCAGCGGGAAACGCTCCTGGAAAAGGCTAGGCTGTTTAAACCAGTGCCCACGTCGCAGCACGGCCTTCCGCAGTCATATGTCCCGTCCAGCCTCAGGTCAGCGGAGTATGTGTTTGTTCGCCAGGACGGCCACCGTGGACCCTTTCAACCCCCCTACGTCGGGCCGTTTCGGGTGCTGGAGACCGGAGTCAAAACCTGCAAGGTCGACAAGCTGGAGTACGTGTCGGTTGACCGCCTTAAACCAGCACATCTGGACCTGGACCAACCTGTACGGTTGGCTGAACCCCCACGGCGGGGGGGCCTCGTGCCCTCCCACCTCAGCACGACAGGACACGGAGGGGGCCTTCAACGGTGGTTCTGCCTCCGGCCCCAGAGACACGGAGTCGGGCTGGTCGGTTGATCCGGGCCCCCAAACATTAATGGTTGGGACTAATCTCGGGAGTTGGTGAATTCTGGGGGGAGGCATGTAGGGGACGACCGAATTCACGGGGCCCCTTTAAGGAAAGGGGCGTAACCCTGGTGACAGAGGGGGTTAAAGGGTGTCAGGAAGTGAATGTGTTTTATGTTTTGTATGGACGGAAATAAACGGCCACAAGGTGCAGCCAAAGGGAATACTCGACTCCTTGTTTATTTCCACGCACCTACAGAGTGATACTTACTCTGATACTTGTAGATTATTTTCCCCCAAAAAGTGTATGCTACTTCCTTAGTCACATGACTTGAGGAAATGTCAGGGGGCGTGTACAGGGAGATTTGCATCATAGTAACAGGGGGGACAGTCAACTCAGGGACGAAACATATCTGAAAGATTTTAAGCATTAAAAGCGCATTAATAACAAAAATAACATTTGGTGAGGAATATTATAAATATAGCTATACAACAATGAGGAAAAATGTGGAATTTGTTTGATTGATATTACTTCTATCTGTATCTGAATTTGACCAAACATGATTGGGGACATGGCAGTTTAGCCTACTTGTGCTAAAATTGGAGTAATTATTTTCAATAAAATGATTCCTGCGTACATATCATTTTGTTTTGTGGTAGAGGGGGGTTAACCATGCAAGACAAGCTCTTACAAAGAATGATAAGGCCATCTTTACACAAAATATACCGTATTATGCAGTGGGGACTCAAATGGCACCAAATGCTAGGAATGACCCAGATGTGTTACGATGTTGACATTAATGTTTGATGTTCTGATCATTTGCAACCACATTTTATATGAGAGCATGAGAGTCATTTGAGAGGCAACATGACTGAATCGCTTTGTGCTCCTTATTCTTCAAATATGATCCTCCTCTTACCTTCAATAATGTGTTTTGATAATACAACATGATCATAATGTGTTATTGTTTAATGCTACCCTGAAATGATGACTCAGCAAATTGCAATCAAAAGCACAAGTAGAGTTTTAGATTTAACATTTTGTGTCCAAACCCGACATGTCACTGTAACTCCCATCATCATCCTCACACCCTTGCACATGGAAACACAGTGCAGCCTCTCTCTGTTTCCAGTGCCAGGGTATCTGGTTAGCCACCAGCAGCCTGCAGGATGACCATTACCCCCCCCCCCCCCACACACACACACACACACACACCACACACACACACCTCTCTGCCAGCCCGCTGTAGCACGACAGCTGGTACGATAAAGCAGCACACCTCGTCCAGAGAGCAGCTGCACACCGGTGGAGTTCAGGATAGCATCAGTGTGTGTGTGTGCGTGTGTGTGTGTGCGTGTGTGTGTGTGTGTGTGTGTGTGTGTGTGTGTGTGCGTGCGTGTGTGTGTGTGTGTGTGTGTGCGTGTGTTTGGTGGATGTCCTTCAGCACTAAGAGCATTGGAGGGAGATGTAAAGAATGCTAATGAAGTAAATCACCGGAGTAAGGACTGACTTGGCCAGCCCTGGCATACATACACTGTATATATGTGTGTGTGTGTGTGTGTGTGTGTGGCTGTGTGTGCTTTATCATGCATTTGAACACACTGATGTTCGCTCTCTCAAGTCAAGTGAAGAGAGAGCAAGTGAGAAGTGGGCGAGCCAAGGTTAAGCACAGGAACACAGCGATGGGCTGTGCATTTTAATTAAAGCTTGAGCAAACACTCTGCAGTTCCCCTAAATGGCCCCTGTGATGGACGACAGGAACCAGTGTTTTCTATTTCTCTTCTCAAGAGGAACTTTTGTGCTCGAACACAAAAGGCAGGCCAACCAGAGTCCGTGCTCCTTTGAGCTTTATTGACTCCTGACAGAGAAGATGAGTTACCTCGGTACACATCTCCAATGCATCTGCTCTCACTCTCACTGTGTGCATGTGCAGATGTGGGATTGTAGTGTGTCAGTAACAAGAATCTGTCCACCAAGACTCACCACTGTACAGGACAGGCAAGATGTTCACATTGCAACAATATTGGTACAAAATCCACGGGACCCACAGCCGCTCCAAAGTTGTGTTACATCGCTCAAAGAGACGCAACTTTTTCACTGTTCTTGTGGCGATCCCACAACTTTCTAAATATTTAAAATCTGTCAGGTTGTATTCCGGAGAAATGTGTAATTAAATGATGCAAATTACATGCACAAGTTTTCAAATTGATGAAATTCATGATGCAATGATGCATGATGATTACAATTGAACATTTCCCTCAAGCTGTGTCTGAAATCACCATGGATTACTATGGATGATGCTCTCTTGTTCACAGTCTTAATACAGCGATAGAGGGTATAAAGTGAAGGGGTAATGTAACTATGTAGTGCAGACACTTTACACTCAGAGTCTATACACTTAAACAACATTGTAAAATATACAAGCAAGCAAAGTAAAAGTGTGACCTGTGACCCCCTATTATACTATCATCTGTTACGTGATTGGATGATTATTTCTGCTGCATTTCATTATGTGTGAGCAGGACTTTAACGTAGCTGGTCACAGTGGAGCTTCCTTTACTGACTTCATATTCTCTTGGTCAGTTTCATTCATAACACTGCATCATCTTTGATAAACAGGTACAACTGTATGTATGTTAATCTGCAAGGACATGTAGTGGAGTAAGAAGTAGAAGCTGGCCCCTGGAAACGCACTGGAGTTGTATCACGAAGCATTTTATTTGTAAAAGATCATTGATTTCTTCTTCCTACGAGCAGAAAGCTTGCCTTTATAAGGGCATCCTGCTTTAATGCTGCTCCGATGAGAACAATCCGCGGTGCTGTAAAGCCCTGGGCGGCAGCGGAGTCTGACCGGCGACTCCTTCACTTCACTGGGGACTTGTAGTGGCAGCAATAACCCCAGAACCTGTGGCCTGCAGCGGGATGCTGCACAGCTCAACGAGCCTCTGCGGTGGTGCTGGAGGAAGAGCATTTTAATATGTCTGATGAAGGAGAATAAAAGGTGTCACTGTGTGGGAGTGTGTGTGTCTGTGTGGATGTGGGAGGGCTTTACTGCTGACAGTGGGCATTGGAACATGTCAGGTACTGGAAGTTGGCACAGAATGATCGGAAAGAAATCTTGTTCATCTCATTTAAATTCAAACTGTTGTTAACGTGCTGTATTTTATTGAAACAAACTGCTTATTCTGCTGAAAGCATCAAACAGCTGGTTGACAGGGCAGCCCCTGGTTTTGCCTCTAAGTCCTCTTGAAGTCACGCCAGCTCAGAGCCCATGTTTAGACACGTAGAGCTTCAACACTTGGATGGTTCACAGAAAAGTCGTCTATTTTTTACATCCAATTTCTGTCTTTTCTCTTCTGTCAAACAGTTTCAAATGTTTGTTGACTCATCCATCTCTCACTGGCGTGTACAGAAAAACAATCATCCAATCAAGTTAGACTTTGGGCGACTAGCGAGCCACACTGGTACCATAACAGCATGTGTGGTAACTAACAGAGCATTCAACAGATAGGAAGAGATGTGTGTTTCATCAGTTCTGCTGCTTCATTTAAACATCATGTTGCCTTTGAATCTCATGTGTCAGGCCCGACTCATATATGTGGGCTTAGTTATTCCTCTGGGTGGATTCATCCTCTTTGACTTTAGGGCCTTCCTTTATAATCTTTGATCATCTTTGTCTTGTTTTAGCCACATGTTCTTGCGCATCTTTAATAATGCTTGTGCTTCCTAATTGTCTGTGAGATCGGAGGAATCCTCTGATTGGCCTTCAAACACTGATGCTTCAGGGAACTTCTGTAATGTGATATGCACAGCGTAAGATAATATTTCTCCACTAAAACGTATACATCCAAATCCAAACCATCTTCTATATCACCTCGTATCACTGAAGGAATAAAGAAGAAGGAGTGATATCAGTACACTACGAGCAGCTATTCCCTAAGAATGAAGGTGACAGCACCTCTGGAATATTCTACCTTTAACTCTTCTCTTCTCCCATTTACCTTTGTGTCTGTTCTTTCATCTCTGAATGTTTATTTGTTTGTTTTGTATCCTTTATTTTTTACTTCTTCTTTTTTGTGTTATTTTATTTGTGTTAATTAATTGTGCGTGTGCACGCGCGTGTGCGTGTGTGCGTATGCGTGCATTCAAGCCACATCTATGCAGAAGCTAAACACCATACAGCAGCCTGTAGAGGATAGCAGTGTGTGTGTGTGTGTGTGTGTGTGTGTGTGTGTGTGTGTGCGTGTGTGTCGGTGTGTGTGAAGTCGACAGTGTAGCTCTGTATCGCGCTCTCTCAGCATTTACTTCAGGTCACTCTTGTAACTGTACGCCGCTCAAATATTCTGTTTCACTGAACTACGTCACAGAACAGAAGATTAGGACGTTCTCTCCTCCGTGTCACTGCGCTCTGATACTGGAGCTGAGCATCACGTGACTACGTCCGTGTTTAGAACACACACACACACACACACACACACACACACACACACACACACACACACACACACACACACTGCTATCCTCTACAGGCTGCTGTATGGTGTTTAGCTTCTGCATAGATGTGGCTTGAATGTTCTATATCTTGCTGTCCCTTTCTCTCTGCTGTGTGCTGATGCAGAGGAGGAGGGCTCAGTCTGAGAGGACAGGGTTCTATGTGGACCTGCTGCACTAGTTCATGTAGAAGAGCAAGACAGCAGTAGCACGATGAAGAGAAAAGGCTCGTACGTTTCTACGTACGAGCCTTTTCTCATCTCATTTTGTCATCATAAGAAAAGCTTCTCTGTGGTGTTATATCAAGACAATAAGACACGTTTCAGTTAAACTGTTAAGTAATCTCAACAGTTAGTAACCATAGCAACCTGCCACATTAACACAAACTAATCCAACATGGGTCACACCCACCAATGGACGAGGTCCACTCAGCTGTTCCAGAGCTTTCCGTTACATCACACTGACTAACATATTGTCTGAGCTGAAGACAGGACTGTCATCAGCATCTGGACACTGAGTAGAGTTCTTGTCTTCTCTGAAGCTCCGTCAGAGAGAATGTTGTGCTGTTAGACATAAAGATGTTTCATAGTTCCTCATAGGACAGCTTGTCCCGTCATCGTCTTCATCTGTGTGGTCTCTCCGATGTCCTCTCTGAACCTGATTCTATCTATGGATCTGTTGGATAAGATGAACAAGCTTTCATCTTCTGACAATATAGATATTGTGGTTATAACATGCAGCAGCTCTACCTTCCTCTCGTTCGCTTCTTTTGAGAGCTGAGAAGTTAGTGAGACTGATGCAGCAATGTGAAAAGTCTGAAATCAAACTTCCAACGCTCTCCTCGCTGCTGATTATCTTTGTTTGACCAGAGCTATGTGGGGAAGAGCATCAGCTAGATGTCTGTAGTGTTAACATGTGAACATACAAACAGTAGATAGAGTGTAGAGCATCAGCTAGATGTCTGTAGTGTTAACATGTGAACATACAAACATTAGATAGAGTGTAGAGCATCAGCTAGATGTCTGTAGTGTTAACATGTGAACATACAAACAGTAGATAGAGTGTAGAGCATCAAACAGTAGATAGAGTGTAGAACATACAAACAGTAGATAGAGTGTAGAGCATCAGCTAGATGTCTGTAGTGTTAACATGTGAACATACAAACAGTAGATAGAGTGTAGAGCATCAGCTAGATGTCTCTAGTGTTAAAATGTGAACATACAAACAGTAGATAGAGTGTAGACTCTACACTGTATCTACTGTTTGTAGAGCATCGTCTTTGTCTCTGATGAAAATGTTTCCTTAGACACCATCACAGCTCCCCTCCCCCGTCTCCTCCTCCTCCTAGTCTCCTATTCTCCCCTCAGCCCAACAGTAGGCTCTGTTCCTCTCGTCTCCTCTCATCCTCTGCCGCTGACTGGTTGCCATGCAGTGGGCTGTCTATCAGTGACCCGGTAACTGTTGCTAGGAGAGGAGTGTAATTCTATCGCTTGTGCTTAATTTCTTTCCTATTTATGCGCTCTCCTCACTCCACATCCCTCTTCCTCTGCTTCTCCTTCACCCTCTCTGTGGCTTTCTTTAATCCATGCCTTTGCTTTTATCCCCATCTTATCCTCCTCCTCTTCCTCCTCATCCTCCCATTCTCATCTGTCAGTCCTCTCCTTCCTCATCTGCTTTAACGTCCTTCACCTCTGGTTTCAATCTGCCAGCTGTCTCTTTTCACTGCCACTGACTTAACCCCCACCTCTCAATGAGATTCTGCTCACCTTAATGGGGCATCAGCTCCGGGTAAACAAAGCATTTGGGTTGGCCGTCATCTATTCAGGCAAAGTAACTTGTTCCTTTCTCATTGTAGTCTGTAAAGAGAAGGGTTTGAGTCATCGCTGAAGAAGTTTTTCAGCTGCTTCATTGTACACAGAGTAAAGTGAAGCATGCTGCTGATATGGGAGTTTAGTGTGGGGCAGCTGAACTAACCTTAGTGGAGGGCATTGATTATGTATTTGTTAGAACCATAAAGGACTCTAGAGGGTGGAGTAAAGTACAACAGACTGTGAAAGGGTTAAAGCACAACATAATGATATGTATCACGATGTAGCATGCTTTCTGGTAATTCAAGATATCTCAATATATGATTTAGTCACGGTATGAAAGATGATAAATTATCATATTGAGTTATTGCCCACCCTATGACATGGTAACGGCCTGTCAATCAGCGTGTAGCCCCGCCCTAAAGCATCCCCTGCTTTATGGTCTGTGTGACTCTAAATGGACCATAATGTACTATATGAACATCATGCTGTATTGAAGAAGACTTGAAACTAGAGATTGAAACCATAAACTCATGTTTACAATGTTTACTGAGGTAAGCATGTAGGTTTAGATCTATGCAGCGAAAGCTAGTGAAGCGATACGTTGGTGTGGAACTGCAGCTTCAGATTCACACACAGTTCGCACACAGTTCGATTTCTCACTGGTCCTTCCTGCCTATTCTAGAAACATGCACTGATTGCTCGTTTCACAATGATCTATTCTGTCTTCTTTGTCTACAACTTACAGTTGAAATAGTCTGGAACACATGTTGGGAGTTTGGAAAGGAAGCAAATGAAGTTCGAGTATAAATGTCAGTTGTGACCTGAAGTATTCTCCGTGGATATTTTCCAGACTTAAATTCGATACATTGTTTCACCTTTACCAAGATGATATAAGATACAAAATATATAATTTGAGGACCTAATAACACAGTAAATAACCTGCTAAGATGGAGATAGGGGTACTGAAACTACTGCAGAGCAATTTGTGAAAGCTGTAGCCGTCATGACATGATTGAAGGACAATGCACTCAGAAGCTTTGGAGAGGTCAGGTGAGGGGGGGGGGCAGGTTACTGAAGGCAGGAGCAACAGACAAATTGAAAAAGCACTGAGTGAACGACAACAAAGAGAAAGAGGGAAGGGAGAGAAGATGTGTTTGGCGAGGATGGAGGGGGTTAGGGCGGGGTCTGTGCATAATTACATTTTCTGTTCTGAGCAGTATTGGGAATCAATAATGTAATTCATAGAAAAGCCATGGAGCTGCCCCTCATTGGCATTCACAGACATGAGCCACGCTTACATCCCGAAGAATTAAAACAAGGAGAGAGGGAGGGGGGGGGAGGGGTTTACATCTCCTCCACAATGCCTTAAACAATGCTGGAGACTTCCATCACAACATGATTGATGTCAGGACATGTCCATACATATGAAGACAGCTAGGTCTGTCCCTACTGACACACACACACACACACACACACACACACACACACACACACACGCACACACGCACACACACATCCCTGTGTTCTCATAATCACAGCTGGTCATTGTGGGGTCATGTGAAATGTCAGCTCCTCCTCCAGAAGCTTCCACCATGTGTTTATAGTGGGCTAAGGTGAGATTCCTCCCTATGTGACTGACAAAGTGGAACTAAAACACACGCCGGCCCTTTAAGAGGATTTGATTCTAATTCTAATTCATGGCTGAATATTTAGTTGATTTCTACAACATGACATTTCAGAACAAGACCTGTCCGAGTGAGACTTGGAGAGAAGAGGCAAAGGTTTTTATTTCTCAGTCGGGTTCCTTCCATAATGTTGTCAGACACTTCTGAGCCTGTCAGTGGCAGAAACAAGCTGTTAGTGGACGTACATTGACGGCAGTGTTCTGTTTAATACTGGACCAATTTCAGAAACTCTTCTCCCCATTATTCATTGAGACACAGATGCACGGCTAGATTGGGTCCAGGTGAAGACCAGAGTTACTGATGAAGCTGGGTATATGCACTCAGTGGTTGTTGTACTCTTAGGTGTTGTTGAGTTTACTTCAGTGGCATAGTCTAACAAAAGTCAATGGCTGGTTGGAATGATACACTTGGCAGTTATCCATGTTTCTTTATCCATTGGGCTTCTCTGCAGTGATGTTACTGAGTTACAAGACAAGGCAAGTTTATTTGTATAGCACATTTCAACAACAAGGTAATTCAAAGTGCTTCACATAAAACCATTAAAAGCATCAAAACATAAGGCAAAAGAAAAGGAGATTTAAAAACAATTAAGAACATTCATTGAAACAGTGTAAGAAATAAAATACAGTTACGTAAGGACTGTGGTTAAGTACAATGTTGAGGTATTATACTTCACTTGTATATTTCCAAGTGATGCATCGCGCCTTTCTGCATAATGAGTACTTTTACAGTTTTCACTTAAAGTATATTTCAATGCTAATACTTTTATACGTATTCACTGCAGGCCTGCAGCAGAATATTTCTACACGGTGCTCCTTCTACTTAAGGAGAATCTCTGCAGTGCATCTAGTCATTACATTATTTTGGGAAGAATAAAATACAACCAACACAACATTTATGAGCAACCTCCACAGGACAGATGACGGTGGTATGATTGACAGATGAGATGGTATGATACCTTAGTCCAAACATGGTCACTTCAGACCCAATTTCCTGGAGTATTTTCCATCAACAGATAATATAATATAGCATTTTTTTCGGGTGCTTCATTAAATAAATGCTCTGATGAATAACCACATAAAGCCCTTTATGTATAGCCCTGCTCATCACTCTTGCCAAATAATTCCCAAAACTTTCACGCTCAAAGTAAAATGTAAAAGAAATAAAGATTAAATAAAAGAAGGAGGATAATTGATCTTTGGACTTGTACTGTGTTCTGACTGAGGCTTGTAAGAAATGCTATGAATGCAAAGTTCAAGGTCGCGTTCATCAGATCAGGACTTAAAGAAGCTCCATCATTTCTTGTTGGCCTGATTGTTGTCCTCTAAAAGATTTGAAAAGGCCAAATCCCGGAGCACGATGCAGCCATTAGGAGAGACGCTGTCAGAGCTCCTGTCCTCCATCTAAAGAAGCCAAGCGTCCCGTCTCTGCCTTTCCTGTAGCAGTGATCAAGAAGGTCTCTCTGCCTGAGAGGATTTAAAGCTCCACACATGGAACCGGCAGAGGGCTCCTTGATTGTTCCATGACAACATTCTGCTGTGCTGTAATATGAGCGTGAGAAGGGATTTTATGTCTTTAAATGGAGTGAACATTAAGACATTCACTAGTGTCTGATGTGTTTGAGTGTAACTATGGGATGATGTGAACATTTCACATAATGTCATGATTATCTCGCCCAAAAGGATATTTTACCGATAATCATCAAAACCTCTTAAAATGCCACTTTAACATACTAATCACTCTACATTACATTTAGCTAAGAAACACATATTTGTATTGCTTCACCAATAAGACACACACATTAGCTATTAACTATTAGCTATTAACTATTCACTATTCGCTATTCGCTATTAACTATTAGCCATTAACTATTATTTCACCAGGATCTTATTGTGAGTGGTTCTTTTCTTGTTTCGCCGCAATCGCCGATTATATCATTGTCCCCACCCTCAGTGCAACCTTACATACCTAATGAAGCTTGATTGTTTTCCATCAGCAGCTTTTATTTTGAAGTATTTTTCAATAAAAGGGACCTGATCAGAAAAACATTCTGTTACAGCTTTTATAGAACTTGTTACTGGAAACGTTATCGCACCTTTCTACTCATCGTATGTCCCCAGGACTCTACCTGCTCATTCATTTGCAGAAATAGCAGAAAAAAAACGAAGCCGGGAAACCGGGAAACATGACGCGGTTTGGTTGACTTGATCATCAGACTGAATCAGTTTTAACTTAATTTACTCTTTGTTTTTAAGTATTTAAATCTACGATAGAAAGTAGAATAGTGAACATTGACCAAGTGAATATTACAATAGTAAACCCCAACATTATGTCAACATTGATTGATTTCTTGTGATTGTGATATTTACAATTAAAAGGCAAAAATGTACAAAGTCATTTTGTCTGTGGACGTCCTCTTGGCCAGATTCACTTTTTGGGGCCCTGGGTCACAGTTGTTCAGTTGGGGCCCTTATTGAGCACCCACTTCCCCTCTCTGTGAGTTGTGTATGTACAATAGTGTTTGGCCTTTCCCAGCTCAAACAACAGACTCACTCACGACCCCGAGATGAACAGGCTGGATTAAAACAAAGTGGCCCCAGAATTTCTTAATAATTAATAAGGTCTTAAGACAGGGCCCTCTATATTAGATTATATACTACTTATTTGGTGTAGAATATCTTAAAAAATTGCAATACATATATTTACAAATACTGATAGACATGCGGTGAACTCAGGACTTTCTGCAGTCCCTTGAGGCCTGGGGTCTTGGGCCCTGTTGGTAATCAGACCATAGGAACAGTTTCAGCATCATTCTTTAGACCAAAGGCCCTCGGTCCACAAGAACAAACTAATTGAATCATCCCACTCACTAAGCAAATGCTCATATGGATACATATGACATTATGAAAACATCATGTATCATTCTTTGACTGCAGAGGATGTACCTACATTCAGCTACTCAGAGAACTGTCTGAAGGAGACGCTGTACGTGCCATCTTACAATGTTACACATACTGTATGAAAGCACAGCAGCCCAAAGCTAACATGTCTGTATTCATTTGCGTCTGATGGTGTTTTCCTAAATGATCTAATATGTAATAAAAAACAATATGTATTTTACTGATGCCACTAAATCCTTTTGCTCAGAGGACTGAGGTTGTCCTTAAATGTTGCGCATCAGACGGGTCTGTTTTCTAGACAGTTCGGTTCCTCAGCGTAGTTATTCTTTTTGCTGACCTTTGTTCCTACTGTGACTGTTATTATGAGGCAACTTGCGTGGTGAGGCAGCTAAGGACACAGTTGGCTGTCATCCTGCCCAGTAGGTGTGGAGGCATGGCTGCAGAGTGCTGCTGTTTGTGCTAACCCCGCCTGTCTGTGTCTCCCCCACAGCGCTGACAGGAAGCCAAGCCGAGTCCCAATCCCCTATCCAAGGCCTTCGCAGAGCCACGGCCGACGGGACACGACTCCGCAGAGCCACCGAGGAGACCTACTGGGCCTACTCAGGTGTGTGTGTGTGTGTGTGTGTGTGTGTGTGTGTGTGTGTGTGTGTGTGTGTGTGTGTGTGTGTGTGTGTGTGTGTGTGTGCGTGTGTGCGTGCGTGCATGCGTGCGTGTGTGTACGTCTTTCCTGCGAGGAGATTGTGGTGGTGTTCACTATGGAACATTCGGAAAGCCTGAAACTTTTACTGGTTAAAAGGTAGAAAATGACAAGGAAAGTTGTTATTATTAGAAATTATTTTAATATTTTGATATTTGTCTTTTTCCAAGAAAGCTGAGATAGTGAGACAGCAGGACAGTGTTCGGATCAGATTGGAAGGTTAGAGTGTTTTAGATGGAAAGCTGTAGGAAGGTTTGGAACTACTGAATGCACATCTGGTCACATCTGATTACGTATGGTGCACACAGCAGAGAAACAGCAATCTAACACTTTATAATAACTACACACTATGAAGCATTAGCTAAGTATGAGTAAACACTTAATTCATCATTTATAAAGCATTGTTCCTACATTAATAATTCATTAGTATGCAGTTCATAACAGTTATAAATGTTTTATTCTTGATTAATAAGCTCGTCTATCATGTGTTTCGTGATTGTGTTTTCATACTTTATAAATTATGGATTCACCATTTGTAAATTAAGTATTATATATATTACAAAGCAATTATTAAGGAGTTGTAGATGATTAATAATATCATTTATAAAGTGTTAGTAAATTATTAATAACTTATTTAGATGTACATTATTCATGCATTTATATATATAATGATTTATGGTTAGGGACTATGTTGTATATAAAGCATAACCATAACCATACATCATTATATATATAAATATATATAGGATTCCTGTGCAATGTTTCTTATGTCCATAAAGAACGGAGTGTCTCCGGAGTGGAGGTTAAAAACATCAGCCCAGGAAACCACACACCAACGAAGAAGAGTTTACTGATGTCGTTTGTGCAAAAATGAAAAGAAGCTGCTCAAATAGATGCATTTCAGCCAAGTGATTATCATCAGTTGATCAAAGAAACGGGGACCCCAGGGGCCCACAAACCATCATCCAGTGGTAGAGGGACCACAACCATGTCACATTGGCACAGTCATGTGGTTTATACGGTATTCATGAATACAGGCAGACATTAGGTTCCGTCATTGAGACCACAGGAATAGAACATTTTAAGTTACAACAACAACAACATCTACATCTCGTCTAAAATAGGCGTCTTTCCACATCTGCACTCTTGTAGATTGATGAGTCTGTTTGGTTGCAACAAGAGACGTAGCGATGGCTTCTTGAGATTGCATTCTCTGCTTGTTTCTGTCCACACACTGCAGTAGGCAGGGTTAGGACATTAAAAAGAACTAGAAAAAGCATTTCCTGCTGAAAATGCGTTGGAATGCTGAAAACTGAAATGAATTGCAAAAACATTGCTGAAAATAGATATCCAATTCAAAAACAAGTGCAAAAAGCTTAATAATTCAAAAAGTTTAAAGATTACAAATATGAAAAGTCATATCACACCTCTCCTGAAACAGCTGAACATTTTGATATTTGAACTGTTTCTGTGGCTTAAAATAATTCCATCGGTAGTGATATTTGTTGTAGTAGTAGTAGAAGTTGTAGTCGAAGTATCAGTAATTGCTCTCTACACTTCATCATAACCATCGATAACAAACGGTTAATTGATACTTAATTCAACTTGAGTTAATAGTTATGTTAGTTATAATAATAACAACGGATGTGTTCATTTCTTAGTTTGTGTAATATGAATTAGTTAATGTTGTATCACAGCTTATGAGACGATAATTACATTGTGATTACATTATTTATGAACAGTTTATTGTTGCACACATTATATACTATACTTCGTATTTGTTAATGGCGACTAAATGATTTGTAGGCCTCAAGAAATAGCTTGTTAAACATCTATAAACGTTCTTAACTATCTAGCTCGATAATATTCATTGATGCTTTACAAAGTATTCATTAACCATTCTACAATGTGTTATATTCAACAGTTGTAACTTTATTCATTGCATCCAAATAATGGTTATAGATGGTTAACAAAGCAATTATTAAGCATTAACAAACATGTAATATAGTATTTAAAATGTTATAATGTGTGCAACAGCAATACACTGTTAAATATACATTACACAATTAAAGAATCACTAATAACTACTAAGCAATATTATGTATTATGTCATTGTTTACTAATGTTTGACTCGGGTTTAATGAACTAATACTATTGAATTCATGATGTTATTATGACCACTATACCAGTCTGTCCTTTCATCACAGTCCTCTTCCACTAGTTAAGGACACTGCTTCTACTGCCAATGGAACTCAACATCCTTGCATCACATTTAATCACCTTTCCTTGGAGGCTTTTAATGTGAAACAGCTGCAGGAAGTGAAGTTGTATTGACAGTAGCTCACTGTGACAGCGAATGAAAGAACAGAGAAGTAGAACTAATTGGAGCGAGTGAATGAGCAGCCTTTACTTTACTGTAGCAGCCCTCGCTGTTATTACAGACTCTGGCTGTGCTGTGAGAATACACAGAGCTCTGCAGCCTCTTGGTTCAGGCTTTAGGGTTAGGTTAGAGATCTCAGTGAGTGGAGGGCTTCACAGGTACAGTAAGCCTGGGTTAAGACTGAGTTGTGTGATTTAAAGCGTGCTGTACTGTATGTCTGTGTGTGTTTTAGAGTATGTCCCACTGTCAATGCGATATGTTTGCCTTCCTCCTCCTCTCTGTCTCTGTTCTTCCTCTCTCAGCCGCTCTCTCCTCAGCGCTGCTCTGGCCTGGAGGCATCTCCGGGCTTTTATTTTATTTTACCAGCGCTTCAGAAAAGAAAGAAGCCACTTCCGCTGTCCCGTTAGAGCCTCTAGTTTTTCAGAGGGGCAGCATTAATCTTTTACCGTGCAAGCGACGCAAGCCCCGGGCCACAAGTGATCTTTTAGTTTATTTAGTTCAATACTTCTGCTCGCTCTTCTTACCCTAATTGGTGGCCCGTCATAGAAACAGAGCCGGTGACAGGTTCCCTTCTTGTTCCTGCTGCTGATGCTCAGATCTACCGATGCTCTCCTGCTGTCCCCTCGCACACGTCTGATCACAGCTCTTACATAAGATGCTGATGTAATGGTGGGTAGGATCTAGGCAAGAGAGGAAAACAATAGCGAGCCAGCAGGCTGCATGCTGCTGGATAATCTATTTCTGTGTCACTGTGAGAGCCGCAGAGATCAGAAGTAAAGGAGAAATCCTGTGTTATCATTGGCCAGTATTTCATAAGGTTAGCACAATACCGCACTCATCACTGTCATTGTGGAGACGGAGGACCAAAAAAGAGAAAAGTTTTACAGCACAATCCTCGGTTCAAACTAAAGTTAACAATCAGAAGCATCAGGAGGTGAGCGAAGTCCTTGACATCGCTACACTCTACCCTCTTCCTGTTATGGATGAGTTTGTGTGATATCATCTTCTCTGACACACACACTCACACACACACACACACACACACACACACACACACACACACACACACACACGCACGCACACACACACACACACATTGTCTCCCACTTGTTCACTCCCTTCTGATAACTTCTCCAGAGTTTCCTAAACTTCCGCCTTTCCTAATTAGCTTGTTCTAATCACATCCTCCAGAGGTCTGACAAACTCCAATCAGGACCTCAGTGGGCCATGGCTGCTCTGCCCTCTGCCTGATCAGAATGGCAGATTACAACCTGGCACAATGCTGACAAATCCAGAGTTCTCTGGGGACGGCCCCGTACCTCCACAATGAGAAGCAGAGACAAAGAGACGGAAGAAGACAAGGAATCACACAGTCAACCTTCGCCTGTGCCAAGAGGCAACCTGACTGCTGTTGTTTTTAGGGAAGTTATTTGAGTTTGAGTTTAATCTGAATATAGTTTGTAAAAAACAGTCAATGTCATAAGATATCGTGTTAAAAAGGAGAAGTGTGCTTTAATTGTGTTGTGTTGGCGAGACATCCAGAGAGAGAGAGACATCCAGAGAGAGAGAGACATCCAGAGAGAGAGAGAGACATCCAGAGAGACAGAGAGAGACATCCAGAGAGACAGAGAGACATCCAGAGAGACAGAGAGAGACATCCAGAGAGACAGAGAGAGACATCCAGAGAGAGAGAGAGACATCCAGAGAGAGCGAGAGAGACATCCAGAGAGACAGAGAGAGACATCCAGAGAGAGAGAGAGACATCCAGAGAGAGCGAGAGAGACATCCAGAGAGACAGAGAGAGAGAGACATCCAGAGAGAGGGTGAGACATCCAGAGAGAGAGAGAGAGAGAGAGAGAGAGAGAGAGACATCCAGAGAGAGAGAGAGACATCCAGAGAGACAGAGAGAGAGAGACATCCAGAGAGAGGGTGAGACATCCAGAGAGAGAGAGAGAGAGAGACATCCAGAGAGAGGGTGAGACATCCAGAGAGAGAGAGAGAGAGAGAGAGAGAGAGAGAGAGAGAGAGAGACATCCAGAGAGAGAGAGAGAGAGAGAGAGAGAGACATCCAGAGAGAGAGAGAGAGACAGAGAGACAGAGAGACATCCAGAGAGAGAGAGAGAGAGAGACAGAGAGACATCCAGAGAGAGATTTTTTTTAATTTTTAGAAAACCTTTATTTTACTTAAAACAATATGACCAAACAAAACATCGTTGCCGTGGCAACGAATTAGAAGCAACTCTTCAAAACAAACCAAAACAAAAAACAACCAAAATAGCTCCTTTTCATAATGAGTCCAAGGAACGTTGAGTTCATTCAGCTCTGTAATTAATCCAAGATCTGGAAAGTGATCTGTAGAGTCAGGAGTTCAGGATCCTTCTGCTCCGCCGGTTGAGTCCTCAGAGGGTCACAGCATGCTGCTGAGACCTGAGTCATGCCGTCATGGATGCCCATCCTGGCTCCGTCCACCAGCGGTCCGTGAAACAGCCGGTGTGAGCACGTGGGCCCCGGTCTCGTCACTTGGCTCCATCATTGTTCATCTCCTTCCTTATTGTCTGAACAAGCCTTCCTGCTTTGTGAGACCTCCTCTGTCCTTGCTTCTCATGTGAGATCTGGCCGAGCTGGAGAGCTTCTCCTTGTCAGAGAGGTAGTCCTCCACTTTGGCTCCTCTCACGTTCTTGCTTTTCTGCAGATACTCCTGTATCTCCTCCACGCTGTAGCTTTCAGAGTCCTTACAGCTGCCAGCCTCGTGCTCCGAGAGCTCACTTTCAGCAGCAGCGTCTTCCTCCAGACTGGATTCAGAATCTTTCTCCAGACTGGGCTCCCACCCCCCTGCTCCTATCCTTGCTGTCGTTGCCACCTTTTTGGCCTGTGAGTCTCCACTATTTCCCCCCTTCTTTCTCTTCAGACGAGGAACTTTGAGTTGCTCCTCGTCTTCCTCCATATCTACCTCACTACCTGACTCCACCTGTCCCCCAGTACTCTCCCTCACTTCCTGTAACCCACTTGTCTCCTCCACCCTCACCTCCTGGGCCACACCCGTCTCCTCCACCCTCACCTCCTGGGCCACACCCGTCTCCTCCACCCTCACCTCTTGGGCCACACCCGTCACCACCACCCTCACCTCTTGGGCCACACCCGTCTCCTCCGCCCTCGCCTCCTGGGCCACAGGTGTCTCCTCCACCCTCGCCTCCTGAGCCCCACCTGTTCCCTCTTGTCCGTCCTGCTTGTCCCCTCTGTCCTCCTCAGTTCTGGTCTCCATGAGAACCGTTTTTCCCAGAACAATCCCTGCTCATATGCCCTTCTTTCCCACAGCTGTAACATTTAAAATCATCAGTCTTCGCAAACATTACATAGTCAAAGTCCTCTGCAGTGATTCTGAACACGAGGTCTACCTCCCTGCTCCTGTTGCTGGGGATCATGAGGACATGTCTCCTGTGAGACACTACGTGTTTTAACAGCGGGGATTTAAAACCAGAGGACATTCTCCTAACCGGAGACACCACCTTCCCGTGTTTGGCCAGCTCTCTGACGATGTCATCGTTCCTAATGAACGGAGGAACGTTCGAGACTATCACTTTCACCGCCGGTGAGCTGAGAGCGTGAGCGGGCAGGTAAAGCTCGCCCACCTCGACCCCGTTATCCGCCACCATTTCCGCAGCTTCTACGCTGTCTAGAAATACGACCACAGCGCTGTTCATCCGCGCTGCGGACTTCACGCGGCTGTGGCCGACAAGCTCACCTACTGCCAGGCTGATCTCCTCCACTGAACACCCGAACAGCAGCGGAATCCTCACGCCGTGCTTCCTGGTCAAATCACTCAGGCCCATGGCGGCGCCGAGCAGCCGACAGCTCGCGCTGATCGGCAACAAACACCCACAAACAAAGACCCTCAAAGTGCACACAACCCCCGTGAACCCTCCACACTACACTACACTACCATCCCCAACATCACCCCGTGAAGAAAATGTCGAAAAAATCGCTAAGTAACCCTCTCAAAAATCCCGCTTCTGCAGCTCCGCACACCTACTTCCACTCAGAGAGAGAGAGAGAGGCAATGAGGGGTTAATCCCAGGTGCTGCCTTACATGAACCACTCCTTTGATTTTCCAGGAGGCTCTTTGTTGTTACATCTTTGAGGGAATAATTCAACAGTTGGGGATGTGCATCCATTGCTTTCTTTTAGAGATTGAGATGAGTACATGATCAATCGGAGCTGATATCAGGACATGGTTAGCCTAGCATAGCATACAGACTGGAGGTATTTTCTAAAAGGTTGGATTTATTGTCGTAAAAAATGATTCCATAACCATAACTGACAACGCTGTGTGGTGTTCTACACATAAATGACTGTAGAGCAAATCATAAAAAGTCAATGCTTTATATTTAACAGCTGTGTCTTCTATAGCTCACCCTGATTCACCCGTCATGCTGATTACAAACATTGCAAATTCATATTCTATGTCCAGCTTTCCGACACAGACATTATGATATTAGAGAACATTTATTGGTTTATTGTCAAAAATAAATATAATATAAATATAGTTATTATTATTATTATAAAAACCCATTGACTAATTATTGGTGTGAAATGATGGTGCCATCAAGTGCCATTGTAATCAGATGAATCAACATGATTATGATGTGACTATAACTTTAATAAACACATTAAGTGGAAGTAATTATGAGGACGAGGCTCAGAGCTTAACTGCACACATTAACCTCACAGCAGCTCTGTTGGCCGAGCTTTTTCCTTGAGATATGCAATATAAACCATATAATGTATGCAACAGCCCTTCCCGTGATATATGTTACCCATCTTACATAATTACGAGTGCTTTGCCGTATAGCTGTAAGATCAGCCGTGTGACACTCAGAGGTCCGATTGATTGGCTCTTCACGCTCGACTGCTGGACAAATGAAAATCCAGAGTGCCTGCACTGAAATACTTTTTTTCATTTTCCATTCGATATGATACACATGTTGGTATTAAAAATATGCCCCTTGTCTCATACCGTTCACACACACGCACGCACACACACACACACACACACACACACACACACACACACACACACACACACACACACACACACACACACACACTCAACTGGAAATTCATTTTCAGACCTGTACAATGTCAAGGCTCGCTATTGACGGCAGAGAATAATCTAATTTGCGTGCCCCTTGGCATTCATGAGCAGCCACCATCAGAGAGTGCTCCGGCCCCCATGCAGCAGCCTGAAGTGGGTAAATGAAGGGAACTGATGATATGCTCATTTTACTCATGAGGGAAACTGTTCTGCTGTATTAGCCTGACAGTAAGCACTGTTGTCTATCCTCCTTTTTTCTTTCACATGTGAAAATTGGAATGTCCACATAATAGACACCAGGAAAAGAAACAAGAAAGTAGAGTTTATTCAATACCAACATGTTGTGAAGCACATGTCAGTCTCTAAAAGACTGAAGACTGACTCTCTTTGTGATTAGACGAGTAATACAAATGTATTTACATATGTTGGAATATCAAGGTTTAAGTCGTAAGTATTTGAATTATTTGTGCAAATGTAACTGGGATTGAGTCTTCATTAAAAATATGACTGGAGAAGAGATAGGTCAGTACGTCTAGTACTATTCCTGTCAAAAAAGACCATTAAAGGCCCAAAACCAACAATGAATGTATCGAGTAACGAGCTTCATAAATTGTCTTCCACTGTGCCATTGAGATCCATTAAAAACACATCAATAAGCCACACTGGGGGACATGTTGAGGGCGACAGTGGTCCAAGAGATAGAGCGGCTCGTCTTTTAATCACAAGGTTCGATCCCCGGCTCCACCTGTGCACATGTCCAAGTGTCCTTGAGCCAGACTGAGCAGCTCCCAATGGACAGAGCCTGCTGGTGTGTGACTGTGTGTGTGATGGTGTGACTGTGTGTGTGTGACTGTGTGTGTGACTGTGTGTGTGTGATTGTGTGTGTGACAGTGTGTGTGACTGTGTGTGTGTGTGTGTGACTGTGTGACTGTGTGTGTGATTGGGTGAATGAGAGGCAGGTACAGCATGTTGTCAGTAAGGTAGAAAGGCCCTGTATGAATGCAGTCCACAGGTTCTTCATTACCATCAAAACACACTCACAGGGGTGAAGATATAGAGTGCAGGCAGTACGCTTTCACTGGAGCCAGTGGGGGGGGGGGCCTTAAAGAGAAAGGGCCCCCTCACAATATGTTAGGAGGAAAATGGGCCCCTTGGGAGAAATGCAGATTGCCACCTCAAACATACACCTCTGTTTAAAGAATAACCCGTCAGAACCCTTCTTCTTCATGGCTATTTTATTTGGTTATCAATAGCCATTGAACTTGAGCAATAAGATAAACTAGAAAAAGCATTTCCTGCTGAAAATGCGTTGGAATGCTGAAAACTGAAATTAATCGCAAAAACATTGCTGAAAATAGATATCCAATTCAAAAACAAATTGCAAAAAGCTTAATAATTCAAAAAGTTTAAAGATTACAAATATGAAAAGTCATATCACACCTCTCCTGAAAGAGCTGACCATTTTGATATTTGAACAGTTTCTGTGGCTTAAAAAAATTCATCAGTGGTGATATTTGTAGTAGTATAAGTTGTAGTAGAAGTATTATTAGTAGAAGTATTAGTAGCATTAGAATAAGTACTAGTATAAGTAGTGGTGATATTTGTAGTAGTAGTAGAAGTTGTAGCAGAAGTATTATTAGTAGTATAAGTATTAGTAATTAGAAGAAGTAGTAGAAGACATAGTATCAGTAGTCATAGTAATAGCTGTAGTATTGGTTGTAGTATTTAATATCACAGTAGTAGTAGTAGTAGTAGCAGTAGTAATAGTAATGGTAGTAGAAGATGTAGCAGTAGTAGTAGTACTAGTAGCAGTCGTACTAATAGCTGTAGTAGTATTACTACTTTTAGTAGCATGAATAGCAGTAGTAGTAGTAGCAGTTGTCGTATAAGTAGTGGTAGTAGTGGTAGTAATAATATTGATGGTAGCAGTAATAGCAGTAGCAGTAGTACTAATAGTAGCAACAGCAAAATTTATAGTAGAAGTAGTAGTAGCAGTAGTAGTAATACTATATTAGCATCAGCAGTAGTAGTTGTCGCAGTATTAGTAAGAGCATTCATTTTTTGAACAAAAAAGCCTAATTTTGAGCTTGTTTAAATACAGTTAATCCATGGGGCTTTTATTTTGAAAGGGTGGTGCTGGGTGGGGGGAGAGGGGGAGAGGAGACATAATCATGTCTGACACACATAAACAGAGGTTATTAAATGCCTGGTTTCATCACAAGCATTTCAATTAGAATTCACTCTTTGGGGCTTTTATTTTGAAATGGGGTATGTGTGTGTGTGTGGGGGGGGTCCTCTAAAAGTTTCTAAGACCTGAATGACTATGAGAGAGAGACACAGACAGGGAGAGAGAGAGACAAGAAAGAATTAGTGAGTGAGAGTGAGAGAAGAAATAATTAGTGTGAGAGAGAGAGAGAGAGAGAGACTCTGATATCTCTGGCAAACTTTCTCATTTGGAGATTGTACTATGTTTTATCTTTTACAGCTTACATGACTATTGTCCTGCTCTGCCATGTCTTTCCTCGTCGCTCCCTCTTGTGTCGCGGTGTGTGTAAATGTCACTCGAATCAGGAAACTTATCAGAATACTCATATCTGATTGGCCGAGCTGCAACACGTAACAGCTGCAACAAATCATGTGTGTGCAGCTTTTATTTTAAAATGGGGTGGGTGTGTGTGTGTGTGGGGGGGGGGATCCTCTAAAAGTCTCCAAGACCTGAATGACTGTATGAGAGACACACACAGAGAGAGAGAGAGAGAGAGAGAGGTGCGTGTGTGTGTGTCTGTGAGACTGGATGTTTACCAACATCACTAATTGGCTCAATCGCAAACACCTGTGTGCCTGAAGCCATTTCATGGAGATAAAACAGGGCAACACCTCTCAAACAAATGATCAAAACTCCCATAACCGTAGCTCCTATTGCTCCGATATTAATAATTGTGAGGAAGGATGACTTGAGAAACAGATCCTGTAAAAATTGTGTCTGTAGTGTAAGAAATGTGGCTCAACTGGCGATCTAGAAATGGGGTACCGTGTTCTGTGGAAGATGTTTTTGAAGCAGAATTTAACATTGGTCTCTGTGGAGCAGAAAGTTGGTTTTCCTCTCAATTAACGGCTTCGGTGTCAAATGTGGAAATCTGTGGGATTCTACAGTAATGTTTCTACGACAAGGACAATATTAGCTACTTCTACATCCAGAAATTATGCATGAAGAGTGAAGATTGTGGACACAGTGGCAAAACACAAATGTTTTTTTCACAAGAATCTCAAGCTGCTCTTCACTCTAGCGGTGACATCACGCACTCTAAGCTGTGCAATACACACCCATTATAAAGTCAGAAAAGGGCTGAAAAATCATAAAAGTTAAATTGCTGCAGTTCAAAAAGTTTAAAAGATATCGGAAAGCTGAATTATGCAGCAATAGTTCAGAGCTTTCTCAACATTTGAAAGTTGAAATGGTGTCTTTAGCTGAAAGTATGAGGAAGTTGAAGGATTTGAAAGTTGAAGAAGTTTAAGAGGATTTGAAAATCTTCTCCATAGAAACCCATTCAAAAAGAAGTTGCTAAAAGCTTAATAATTCAAAAAGTTTAAAGGTTAGAAATAGAAAAAGTCATAGCAGAGATGAGCTGAAGGAGCTGAACATTTTGATAGTTGAACGGTTTCTGTAGCTTAAAAAATGAAGAAGAAGAAGCGTTGCAAAAAAGGGGGGACGGAAGAAATAGTGGAAGTTGTTGGAATGCTTAACAGCATTCCAACAACTACTGATGCTAACGCACTCCCATCGGCCCAGATTAATTAATGAATGTATTCATTTCTTGCATACGGTCATTATATTGCCTTCACTTTTATTTTGAAATATTCTTGTTCCGGGTGACCTGCTGTGCTCTGCGTCTCGTTTTAAAGGAAAAAACAAAAAAGGGATTTGCAAAAACGAGAATACCATGGTATTTCCGTATTTCCGACTGAACGGTAAAACAGATGACTAAAACGTACACAGACCTTATTTGACTTTGGTTCTTGGTTTTTCCGTTTTTGAATTCAGAACGAAAAACGGAAATACGACCGCCCATTTCCGTTTTCCCGTTATTGGTTTGAAACGAAAAACGAGAATACCATACCAAACCAGAAGTTTAAGAGGATTTGAAAATATTCTCCATAGAGATCCCATTGAAAATAAAAAGCTTAATAATTCAAAACGTTTAAAGGTTAGAAATATGAAAAGTCATAGCACCCCTCTGGTGAAAGAGCTGAACATTTTAATAGTTGAACGGTTTCTGTAGCTTAAAATATGAAGGAGAAGAAGAGGTGGGACGGAATAAATAGAAAAAGATTCGAAGAATGCTTAACAGCATTCCAACAATAAAGATTCGAAGAACAATAGTTGGAATGCTTAACAGCATTCCAACAAATAGCCGCAGAATAAGCATAGAATAACACAATGATATGCTTCTTCTACATAAACTATTACATTAAATGAATGCTTACTTATTGTCTTTGGTATTTTGTCATAAACAGATATGTAATGATGATGTTGTTCAATGTCACGCATCTATTTGATCATGTGACGAGGCAATATATGGCAGCCAGCCCCGATACCGTTCTCTTTGACCTACTATCCCAGAACAACAGCCTGGGTAACTCATTCAACTGTAAACTCCAACACAATGTTGGTAAAATATATATATATTACGCCTGATGGTGTGTGTGTGTGTGTGTGTGTGCTTCATAACTAGTATCTGGCATGGCATGGGGCCTGCTGTAACGACGTTACACCACCGACACACACTGTGATTGTTTGTTGGACTCAATCCCACAAACGTGCTGTCCTGCTGCCCCTAATAATGACGACAGCATCAAATGTGTACTCCACTGCAGAATAATACACATTTACTTCACTTACTCCTATTTGAATGACATTTGCTGACCAGCTGTTGCAGCGAATAACAAAGCATTTTGTACTAACAAAACTCTACATGTGTGAGCTGTTTTTAAAGACTTCAGGAGGAACCAATGAGCTTTAAGGCTGAGTGCCACACACATCTTCATGGAAGCTGTGTTACCTGATGTGTCCCGTACAGACGTAGGTCGAGGATCTGTTGAGCCTAGTTCAGCACGACTGACTGACAGACTGACAGAAATGGAAAATAATGCACCTTCCAACAACTCTAAATCAGTTTGAGCACAAATTGAACGGGTGTGGACACAAAACCTAGTTGTGTTCTGACTACATCAGTGTCTCGGCAGAACTCTTCAGTATGTGTGGCGTGGCCAAACATTTTGGATGGCCGACACATGCAGATGATGGAATGTAACTCATGCAGACCCGGGTGGCTATGTGATGCAAAAACCTGTTATTTTAGTTTTAGCTGGCAAGCTAGTCACCAATCCATCAAAGAGCTAGCAGGGTCTTGCACAGTTAGGAGGAGTTAGGGAATAAGGACAGGACTACAATCAATTGTTATTTCGACTTGTGTAAAAGAAACAAGCTTCAGCTTGTTAACAGCCCGTGTCACAGTGGATCTAGATATATTATCTGACTGTTGGTGGTGAACAACATACCAACATGTTGGACTCTGCCTTTAAGGACTGCTGCATATGCCTGTGACTAGTGAGGATGAGATGCTGCAACAAATGCTTTGCTGCAAGTATGCCACATTTTTAAAGGGAATGTGAATTAATACAGCAGAAGCATTTCTAAGGAAAGGGTCACGATTCACCCTTCCACTCATGCCGTGAATCGCTGTTGTATCTCTCATACTTGGCAGCTATTTAAGAAACAACATATTCTGAGTTCTCACAAGTTTTGTCTTGACCTTTTCAGTTTTGAATACTACTGTTTGAAACTTCAGTGAAAGAAATTATTTTCAAAGAGAAGGTTCTTACTGTCAACACATTCATGTTCTACAGCGATGCCTGCTAAAATAATGAACTGAGAGAGAAAGTCCACCGAGGGCGAGAGGGAGAGGAGGAGGATGGGAGAAACAAACACACCGCTTCTTCTCAGGGGATCGGCGTTCGTGTCCTCTGTCAAACCAAGAGTTGAGTGATTTTTAAAACCATGAGTTTTTTTCTAACCCTAATAAAGGGGTTTCACAACATTAACCACATGTTCCAACGTTACCGTGACTGTTTCACTATGAACCTTCAGTGTTAACATTCTTCTCAGAAAAGGTTCTCAAGAAAATACAATCTCAAAACCTCCTTCACCAGGATTGGTGGGGATGTCTGAGGGCATCTGGTGGAGGTCTGAAAGGTTCCTCAGAGATGAATGGACCTGGAAGCATGGACAAAGGGAGAAACTTAACAGAATAAAAACAGCCGAGGTGCCGTTGTGACCTTTTTGTACATTTAACTAATGTGCCATTTAGACCAACAAGCCAAATCTATATCCATCTGGTCTTTGTAAAATTGGAGCTGTGAGCTGGACACCTGGCTTTGATGAGAGCATCTCTTTTAGTGAAGGATATTAACACAATGATGACTCACTTATCAAAGTCATTTAACAGATGCTCCAACGGAAGATAGTGAGAAACACAAAGCGGCCGGCGATCAAGCTTTCGTAGTAAAGACGGCTGAAATTTCACTTTCTTTGATAATTAAAAAATGATGTGAAATTCTATGATCTGGAAGAAGTGTGTAGAACAACACTGAAGACTGGATTCTCAGTTATGAACTTGACAGCAATCTTACAAATGGGTTCAGAGGGTTTACCAGGTGCTCAGCACTAAGTAGGCCAAGGAAGGAAAACTTCTCAAATGCAGTCATTTAACAGCGAATTACTTTGGTAAATACATGACTTAAAGTCTTACAAAGCATTCACAGGTGTCAAGCCTATAGCACCAGTTTATAATACATGTTGCAATGGACACCATTTTGGTTCCATATCCAGAGACCCAGTTAGTTAAACACGATATGTCTGTTTCCTTATGAAGAGAATAGTGTTTGGAAGGTATGACGGTATAAAGATCCATACAGGTCCATCAAGAAATGTTTTTTACACGTTTGGTGTGGGAGAAATTTTACCTGTACTCCAAATTCAGACTCACATGACAATGAATGAAGACACATGTTGATGTTCCTCTTTGAACATGCCTGGGGTCAGCAATTGATTGCAATTGAATACATTGATTTTTTTCCTAAAGACGGTTACATAGACATCAAACTTTCCATGTTCAAATTCACATGACAAAGTCACGGCTAAACAAGAAAAGCAACACGCCGACGCACCAAGCCCTCTGACCCAACATGAGGCGTTAGACCTCACTGATACCTCTGTGGCTTATTGAGAGCTGTACAGTTCACAGTATGAGTCAATGATATCCACTGCCTTAGTTTCTACAGTCAGTCCACCAATCAATCCAACTGGGATTGACTCATAATCAGAATTCGTTAATCAAATCAGATTTGGCTGTTTAAAATGAAGATTTGACTCGTCACTCCAATCCAGAAATGCATTTGTCATGCTATTCAGTGATGATTTCGACCATATTCACAAAAAGGTGGTCAAATGTGACGTGCCAGAGCTTCATAGTGAGGCAGAGTGGGATTCAACTCATACCGTGAAGAAAGCAGAAACTCAGGAACAACACGTCTGCTAGGACCTGATGATGAACTTCATCACATTCAGAGGACACAGAGGACAAAGCTGCTCTCAATCAACCTTGCCACTTCTATACTGCCACTGTCATCACATAAATGCCCACAGCTGTACATATGTAAGCACACAGTGCTGTGTTTGTGTGCGTACCTTGATTAAATGAATGGTGGCAACCAATTGAGCTGTCCGTGTGAGGTGTGAGGGCTGATGCATTACAGGAGTACTCTCTGTGATTGCGTCAGTGGCTGCGTGTCTAATGTGGGATCAAACTGACTCGCTCTCTGCAAAAACACATCGATTTGATGCCCCACAGACGTCATAATATTTCCACACCTCTCAAGTAGTCCTTGAGCAGCCTTGAGTTCTATTGAGGACAGAGGATAGCATCCATCAAGTGTATATATCAGGTGTATCAGCCGTCATTCAGCTTGAGGCCTAGTCAGGTCATTCCAATAACACTGCAACAACCTCCATCTGAACAAGTTGTCAACAGTAGTTTCAACAGTAGTTGCTGCAAAGATGGCACACTTTGATAACCAATTGGCTTAATTTGGGACCCATCTGGGTCTCCTGTCAAGATCCATGCAGAATTATTACTCTTCATTATATTGTTATCACATATGGTATGTCATCTGCAAGCTGTAGAAGCGATTCAGCCTCATCACTTTACATGGTGTGTTAGTAATGATGGTGTTTTGCCTTGCGAGTCTCTCTAATCATTTTATGTTTAAAATTGCCAGAGCAGCTATAAATTAAGTCCCAGACGCCGTTTTTGGACCTATAACAACTATAAGAAATATTCAATTTTGACCGAGCACTTCTGTTTTAACCGGCACAGTTTTTCTAACCTTTACGACTCGTTCAGCGGTCCGGGAGACGCAGCGACCAGTTACATGCGTTGTAAATCACATCACGTGATGCTGCTCAGCCAATCAAATATGTGTATTCTGATAAACCTCCAAACTCGAGTGAGATTCACACACACGGGGGGAGACGGCCGAGTAGTTGGAGGATAGTACATGAGTCAGAGAAGTTATTTCACATGACGTTCTCCAGGAAGAGAAAAGTGGTCAGAGAGACCAGAGAGAGTAGAGAGACCAGAGAGAGACCAGAGAGACCAGAGAGAGACCAGAGAGAGCAGAGAGACCAGAGAGACTAGAAACCAGAGAGACCAGAGAGATCAGAGAAACCAGAGAGAGCAGAGAGAGACTAGAGAGACTAGAGAGAGCAGAGAGAGCAGAGACCAGAGAGAGACCAGAGAGACCAGAGAGAGACCAGAGAGAGACCAGAGAGAGACCAGAGAGCAGAGAGACCAGAGAGCAGAGACCGGAGAGAGACCAGAGAGAGACCAGAGAGAGACCAGAGAGACCAGAGAGACCAGAGAGACACCAGAGAGACCAGAGAGACCAGAGAGACCAGAGAGACCAGAGAGACCAGAGAGACCAGAGACCAGAGAGACCAGATAGACCAGATAGACCAGAGATACCAGAGAGATCAGAGAGACCAGAGAGAGCAGAGAGAGCAGAGACCAGAGAGACCAGAGAGAGACCAGAGAGACCAGCTAGACCAGAGAGACCAGAGAGAGACCAGAGAGACCAGAGAGAGACCAGAGAGAACAGAGAGACCAGAGAGACCAGAGAGACCAGAGACCAGAGACCAGAGAGACCAGAGACCAGAGAGACTAGAGAGACCAGAGAGACCAGAGAGAGACCAGAGAGACTAGAGAGAGAGCAGAGAGAGCAGAGAGAGCAGAGAGACTAGAGAGAGACCAGAGAGACCAGAGAGACCAGAGAGAGACCAGAGACCAGAGAGACCAGAGAGACCAGACAGAGCAGATATACCAGAGAGCAGAGAGACCAGAGAGAGACCAGAGAGACTAGAGAGACACCAGAGAGACCAGAGAGACTAGAGAGACCAGAGAGACCAGAGAGACCAGAGACCAGAGAGACCAGATAGACCAGAGAGACCAGATAGACCAGATAGACCAGAGATACCAGAGAGATCAGAGAGACCAGAGAGAGCAGAGACCAGAGAGACCAGAGAGAGACCAGAGAGACCAGCTAGACCAGAGAGACCAGAGAGAGACCAGAGAGAGACCAGAGAGAGACCAGAGAGACCAGAGAGACCAGAGAGACCAGAGACCAGAGACCAGAGAGACCAGAGAGACCAGATAGACCAGAGAGACTAGAGAGACCAGAGACCAGAGACCAGAGAGACCAGAGAGAGACCAGAGAGACTAGAGAGACTAGAGAGAGACCAGAGAGACCAGAGAGACCAGAGAGAGACCAGAGACCAGAGAGACCAGAGAGACCAGACAGAGCAGATATACCAGAGAGCAGAGAGACCAGAGAGAGACCAGAGAGACTAGAGAGAGACCAGAGAGACCAGAGAGAGCAGAGAGACCAGAGAGACTAGAGAGAGACCAGAGAGAGACCAGAGAGACCAGAGAGAGACCAGAGAGACCAGAGAGACCAGAGAGACCAGAGAGAGACCAGAGAGAGCAGAGATACCAGAGAGATCAGAGAGACCAGAGAGACTAGAAACCAGAGAGACCAGAGAGACCAGAGAGCAGAGAGATCAGAGAGCAGAGATCAGAGAGCAGAGAGACCAGAGAGACCAGAGAGAGCAGAGAGAGACCAGAGAGAGCAGAGAGACCAGACAGACCAGAGAGACCAGATAGACCAGAGAGAGACCAGAGAGACCAGAGAGCAGAGAGACCAGAGACCAGAGAGACCAGAGAGAGCAGAGAGAGACCAGAGAGACCAGAGAGACCAGAGAGAGACCAGAGAGACCAGAGACACCAGAGACCAGCGAGACCAGATAGAGACCAGAGAGAGACCAGAGATACCAGAGAGACCAGAGAGAGACCAGAGAGACTAGAGAGACCAGAGATACCAGAGAGATCAGAGAGACCAGAGAGAGCAGAGAGAGCAGAGACCAGAGAGACCAGAGAGAGACCAGAGAGACCAGCTAGACCAGAGAGACCAGAGAGAGACCAGAGAGACCAGAGAGAGACCAGAGAGAACAGAGAGACCAGAGAGACCAGAGAGACCAGAGACCAGAGACCAGAGAGACCAGAGACCAGAGAGACCAGATAGACCAGAGAGACTAGAGAGACCAGAGAGACCAGAGAGAGACCAGAGAGACTAGAGAGAGAGCAGAGAGAGCAGAGAGAGCAGAGAGACTAGAGAGAGACCAGAGAGACCAGAGAGAGACCAGAGACCAGAGAGACCAGAGAGACCAGACAGAGCAGATATACCAGAGAGCAGAGAGACCAGAGAGAGACCAGAGAGACTAGAGAGACACCAGAGAGACCAGAGAGACTAGAGAGACCAGAGAGACCAGAGAGACCAGAGACCAGAGAGACCAGATAGACCAGAGAGACCAGATAGACCAGATAGACCAGAGATACCAGAGAGATCAGAGAGACCAGAGAGAGCAGAGACCAGAGAGACCAGAGAGAGACCAGAGAGACCAGCTAGACCAGAGAGACCAGAGAGAGACCAGAGAGAGACCAGAGAGAGACCAGAGAGACCAGAGAGACCAGAGAGACCAGAGACCAGAGACCAGAGAGACCAGAGAGACCAGATAGACCAGAGAGACTAGAGAGACCAGAGACCAGAGACCAGAGAGACCAGAGAGAGACCAGAGAGACTAGAGAGACTAGAGAGAGACCAGAGAGACCAGAGAGACCAGAGAGAGACCAGAGACCAGAGAGACCAGAGAGACCAGACAGAGCAGATATACCAGAGAGCAGAGAGACCAGAGAGAGACCAGAGAGACTAGAGAGAGACCAGAGAGACCAGAGAGAGCAGAGAGACCAGAGAGACTAGAGAGAGACCAGAGAGAGACCAGAGAGACCAGAGAGAGACCAGAGAGACCAGAGAGACCAGAGAGAGACCAGAGAGAGCAGAGATACCAGAGAGATCAGAGAGACCAGAGAGACTAGAAACCAGAGAGACCAGAGAGACCAGAGAGCAGAGAGATCAGAGAGCAGAGATCAGAGAGCAGAGAGACCAGAGAGACCAGAGAGAGCAGAGAGAGACCAGAGAGAGCAGAGAGACCAGACAGACCAGAGAGACCAGATAGACCAGAGAGAGACCAGAGAGACCAGAGAGCAGAGAGACCAGAGACCAGAGAGACCAGAGAGAGCAGAGAGAGACCAGAGAGACCAGAGAGACCAGAGAGAGACCAGAGAGACCAGAGACACCAGAGACCAGCGAGACCAGATAGAGACCAGAGAGAGACCAGAGATACCAGAGAGACCAGAGAGAGACCAGAGAGACTAGAGAGACCAGAGAGACCAGAGAGACCAGAGAGACCAGAGACCAGAGAGAGACCAGAGAGACCAGAGAGAGACCGGAGAGCAGAGAGACCAGAGAGACCAGAGACCAGAGAGACCAGAGAGAGACCAGAGAGACCAGAGAGAGACCAGAGATACCAGAGACCAGAGAGACCAGAGAGAGACCAGAGAGAGCAGAGATACCAGAGAGACCAGAGAGAGACCAGAGAGACCAGAGAGAGACCAGAGAGACTAGAGAGACCAGAGAGTGACCAGAGAGAGAGCAGAGAGACCAGAGAGACCAGAGAGACTAGAGAGACCAGAGAGACCAGAGAGCAGAGAGACCAGAGAGACCAGAGAGACTAGAGAGACTAGAGAGAGCAGAGAGAGACCAGAGAGACCAGAGAGAGACCAGAGAGAAACCAGAGAGAGACCAGATAGACCAGAGAGAACAGAGAGTCCAGAGAGACCAGAGAGCAGAGAGACCAGAGAGCAGAGACCAGAGAGACCAGATAGACCAGAGAGACTAGAGAGACCAGATAGAGACCAGAGAGACCAGAGAGAGACCAGATAGACCAGAGAGAGACCAGAGACCAGAGAGAGACCAGAGAGACCAGAGAGACCAGAGACAGACCAGAGACCAGAGACAGACCAGAGACCAGAGAGACCAGAGAGAGACCAGAGAGACCAGAGAGAGACCAGAGAGACCAGAGAGACCAGAGAGAGACCAGAGAGCAGAGAGAGCAGCGAGAGCAGAGAGACCAGAGTCTTTAACCAACAATGAACAGACTGGTGTGTGTTAACTCTTCACGGACAGTTTAAAACCTGAATGTCTCGTATATTCAGAGACCATGAGGATTATTAAAAGCAGCAATGTGCCACTAAAGAGACAAATCACTAATCTTTGGAGCAAACGTACCCACTCACATCCACAATGAAGTGACAGATAATAAATGATCTCAGAGCCCAATATGATCAGAACCCTAACTCATGACTTCACTGACCAACAATGATGTTACCAGAGAGGATAGAGCTGAAACAAGAGGTTTAACAACACAGAGAAAGTCCTGCTCACACTCTCATTAGAAGATGAGAAAGATATAATGTTGTGTTTTTGGTTGACATCACTTCACCCTGAATGAACTGAATATGAAGCTGCAGGACAATTCAGTGAGATTCATTTCTCTAAAATGTAGTACTTTATTTTAAGATGCACATTTTTCAAAGCTTTCTGTCATTGATTCTTGAATGCAGCACTTTACTGGTCTTTACTTAAAAGGAGAAAAGAGCATTTATTCATTATTAGAGTATGTATTATTTATAATTCATCCAGTTCAATTTGAAAACTGATAACAAATATTGTTGAGATATTATTCAATTGAACTTTCTTTATTTGATTTGACAGCCAGTTGTTGACTACGTACAGACGTCAATACAACGGCTACTTCAGTATACATGGCACTAAATCATAGCGCTAATTCGACGTTATTGTGATGCTCCGGACCTTTAATGAGGAGACTCTCTCGAACTGGACCTCGTTGAACTTCTCTACAGTCCATGTGTTTCCAATCGCTACATCCATACACTGTCTTTCCACGTTCACAGCAAACAACCTTGTTAGGCAAGAAAACCACTTGGTTTAGGAAAACAATGAGTTTGTTCCGTAGTTCAATAGGCTACGTATTTGATGTAAACTCAGTACTTTACGTTAACGTACGCACGCAAGTCAATGTTGACTTTTGGTTTCTTGTCCTGTGCTAGATTACTTATGTGATCATAGTTTTGTTTAGAATCTCTGGTAATCATTAAGGCCACACACTACACAAGCTGGAGATGTACTGTGACATGTCTCTCGTTTCCAGAGGGCCTACATGGCCTAGATTTGAGTTGGTGGATAGTGAAACTCCTAATATATAAGTACAAGAAAATTAAAACAGAATGAATAAAGTAATAAACAGAAGAGGATTCATGGCCCGGAGCTGGAACCATTCAAGAACAGTGGTGACTGTATACAAGCTCGTAAAATGACTGCAATCTCTTTTACTCTCAGGCACAGAGGGGACATGCTGCTTTAACTATTGGAGATTAGGGAATCAGTATATAAAAAGGAGATGGATCAAATATTGTAAAAAGCTGTAATTTTAGTGGTGCCTGATGGAAGGTCATTAGCTGCTGCTATAAAGGCTTTTATGGCTTCTTCTGTGAGATGAATACTCTGACTTTATCGAAAGTTAAGCTTTCCTGCCATCTCTCTTCTTCGTCGTACTAAGATAAAAGTCCCTGCTCTTCAGCAGAGCAGGGACTTTTAAAGTGTGGGGGGGACATCACTTTTGACAGTAATGTCCCATAATGCACTCTTCAGTATGTTGGCCCGTGTATCGCCTGCAGGCATCTCCCGGACAACGCCTGCAACAGCAGAGCCTGTGTGGAGTGTTTTGACTCGCATTGCTTTGTTTCCCTTGATGGGAGACATAATTCAGCTGGGATGGAAACACCAGTGAGACGGATGGAAATGAAGTGCAGAAATGTGCTTGGGCTGGGGGGGGGGGGGGGGCGAAATGAAGCTTCTACGAATATAGATAAAAACAAGGCAGCACATTAACATGCGTGGAATGAGAAAAATAAATGACACGAGACCCCCCGTAGGAGTGAGAGGAGGGAGCGGTTGACTCCAGTGGATGCTGTGATCAGACGAGTGACTGAGAGAATGAAGAACACATTTAACCATTTCACTTTAGGAGTGGGTGGTACCATCATCATGAACAAGTTGGTTCAGCAGGAGAACTAGCATCACATGTTGTTGAATGGTTTGCACATCAGTGCACATTGCTGATGCAATTTAACATCATCTTCTAACAGACTGATATCAGGAAACTGAATATTTGAACATCTACAGTTTTAAGTGGCAAGTTGGAGGACCCCCTCTGCTGATCAAGACCATGTGGCCTGATTGAGAGCACCAGAACAGCTACTTCATGGATCTTGTGGTGAGATTGTTTTCTCAGAGTCTTTGAACCGGTTGTGTGTTTCAGCAGACATTGTCATAATCATTTTAGAGTGGCCGTGATTGTCAGGTTCTCTGTTTTAAAAATTACACTTGTTGGATGCAGCCCCCAACTAATATGCTGAAGTAAAGAACAATGTATAATCATGCTGAGGCCTTAGAGCACCGTGCTTCATGCTTCATGGTCATTAAGTCATCAAATGCAAAGTCAATTAAAATTAATCCACAAGTTATATAAATATTTCATTGAAGTGACAGGAGATTTTAACGGACAGGTTGCATACGGAGGCTGAAGTTAAGAAAAGCGTGAACAAAAGCTAACATTGTCCCCAGTGTCCTTGTGTTCCATCTCTTACCAGTCAGTCACTCACTCCCTATACCAATGTAACCACATCATTACCTTCCACCAAGTATCTTCTCTTCCTCGTGGTGTCACTGACGGATCAGTAAAAGCTTGATGTGTATTTTAGATATGAGAAGTTGTTATGCATAGGCGTAGTTTAAATCACACCACAAAACTACACTTTCTATGGACACACGTTGTATATATCAGATGTATCTGATATGTCTAAGAAAAAGAATCAAGGCAGTGTTACATGTACCCACAATGCATTATGCTAATGCAGAATATTAGCATAAACATGTCATTTGGAGAGCTATTCAGAGATGATGAGGTTCAACCTCGGTGACTCCGGCTTTGTCAGGTCTCTGTCGCGTTCTGTGAATCGTTCAGTCTCTGCTGTTCACAGGCACTTTTAGATCTCACTTCATTTTCACTTCCTCTGTGAAGACAACTTCCTGCCACACACCTAAATCTAGTTAGTTTCTTTTGCAAATTACGGCCCGCCACGTCATTTTATGTGGCCCGCGAATCCCCCAGCAAAAAAAAAAAGATTTATTATTTTTTTTTTACAAAAATGAAAAGTTAGATGTGAAAATAAAAATATCCCCATGGTTGAAATTATGAGATGAGCCATTTGCGGCGGCGGTCTCGCCGGGGGCTATTTTGTGTTCAGTCGCACTGGACGCGCCGGAGAGGGGGCGTGGCTTATCGCCCTGAAAGCCGTTCAACTGTCCGCCATTAACCATGGAAAAAAGAACCTCTATTTCTGCTAAGTAGGTGTTGAGGAAGTCACAGATATCACGGGAAACTAAACTAAATATGTTAGGAGTAGTTACATTTACACCGTCTTACATTTACAACCGGCCCTTCGAGCGACCGTGATGCTGATGTGGCCCCAGAGTGAAAATGAGTTTGACACCCCTGATGTAGACCTTTAGACCTCCTGCTGTGTGACTGAGAGCTATGACAGGAATGTATTTGTACTTAAATGCTGCCTCTGTAGCGGTTATACCTTCTCTTTGTTCTTCCTTAACTCGTTTCTCTCTTGGTCCCGCATGTCTCATCTTTGTCTGCTGCATGTGTGCTAATAGATTCACTGGCAGTGGGACTGTGTGAAACATTAGGTGAGAACATGGGGAAGGAGACTGACGGGGGGTGAACACCAGTGAGACAAAGAATGAGAGGGGTGAGAACATATCGGCGATGAGTGAGGCTCTTTTAATTGATGGGGATGTGTTTGATTGTGACTGACTTTTGACTCTGATTTGCATTTTAATTCTGTCTCAGAAATAGCTTTTATTCTTTGTAAAAGCTAAAGTCAAATGTTCTTATCAGAACTATGCCGACAGATAAATGCCTTATTTTTGGTATTTCAGACTACGTCCACTTCTTACAAACAGCTGTTTAGCTGCTGTCTGTCTCATGCGGGGGACACTGACAGCGATACGACTCGTTGGTTATGTCGGAATTTATTCAGCATCTCGTGCTTCGTGTTCTATTGTTTAAGTTAGTGAACAATGTCAAGCGAAATGCTGGGTGAAAAATGTGAAAAAGCAATAATGTGGCAGAGACGTTCATTCTATATATCTGTCAGAAGTCAAATCCCCAGAGAGTGACCTCATTGAACTGAAGCTCTCACAGTAGCACGCTCAGCAGTTCCTGTTTTATTTATACTATGATTATGTGATGTTACCTGAAGCCCAGATTAGTGCTTAAAGTGTCCTTTTCAAACAAGATATAGATCAAATATGAACATGAAATAAACCTAGAACTCTGAATAGGGTTCCTTAAGTGCCAGACCCGACATCTCTTCTAGCGACTGAGAGAATATAGCAAAGGACGACACGTCTTGTGAGACGTTTGACTCAAGGTATTTCTAACTGTTGTGCTTTTGAGTTTGTCAGACATGTGAATGTTTGTGTGGGTGTCAAGAGTCCCACAGAGGAACAAGCAGCACAACGAAAACATGAAGGAAACATAAAGACATAGATGTGCACAATAAAACAGAAGGTCAGACGTTCCTCCATTAAATCAAGATGACTTACTCATGAAAATACCATAGTTTAAAAACACGATTAAGAAGTTAACAGAGGCTCTATCAAAGCATTTCCTCTATGCTGTATGTGGATTAAAGGGTTATTAACAGGTTACTAACAGGTTACTAACAGGTTGCTAACAGGTTGCTAACAGGTTACTAACAGGTTACTAACAGGTTGCTAACAGGTTGCTAACAGGTTGCTAACAGGTTACTAACAGGTTACTAACAGGTTGCTGACGTGAAATGACCCCTCACTAATTACATTCAATTGAATTCAATTTGACAAACAAACGTTCTTCGTCAGGAGTATTGTGCTAAACGTATTCTATGTAGGCTAATCAATATGTTCTCCTCCATTAATAACTCTGTTGAGTCACTTTAATGGGGATTTGCATTCATTAAGGGGGACATCATGTAAATGGAACATGTGGCTGCTGGAGATTGTTGGTTGAAAATCTGGGCTGCATTTTCTTTTTCTATCACTGTTTCCTGACTGTGTGTGTGTGTGTGTGTGTGTGTGTGTGTGTGTGTGTGTGTGTGTGTGTGTGTGTGTGTGTGTATTAATAAGTATGCTGCGGCGGCCTCCCTTCCAGTCTGCAGCTGTAATGGAATGACCCGGCACTGCTGACAGCACACTCCACTAAAATGGGGCCGCGTACACATCTGCCAATGTAGCCCTGCCACATAATTGTTCAATTTACTGTACAGCCAACATCCCCACGCTGTAATTGAATATGACTTTGTCCTGTTTGAGTAATCTCTTGGTTTCATGCCGTGACCCCTCATTGGTGGGAGCGAGAGACACAGAGACAGACATGGGGGAAACAGAGAGAGAGAGAGAGAGAGGTGAGAGAGAGAGAGAGGTGAGAGTGAGAGACAGAAAGGTGAGAGAGAGAGAGAGAGGTGAGCGAGAGAGAGGTGTGAGAGAGAGAGGTGAGAGAGAGAGAGGTGAGAGTGAGAGAGAGAAAGGTGAGAGAGAGAGGTGAGAGAGAGGTGTGTGTGAGAGAGAGAGAGAGAGAGAGGTGAGAGTGAGAGAGAGAAAGGTGAGAGAGAGAGAGAGGTGAGAGAGAGAGAGAGAGAGAGAGAGACAGGTGAGAGAGAGAGAGAGGGGTGAGAGTGAGAGAGAGAGAGAGACAGGTGAGAGAGAGAGAGGGGTGAGAGTGAGAGAGAGAGAGAGAGAGAGAGCGAGAGAGAGAGAGAAAGGTGAGAGAGAGAGGTGAGAGAGAGAGAGAGTGAGAGAGAGAGAAAGGAGAGAGAGAGTGAGAGAGAGAGAAAGGTGAGCGAGAGAGAGGTGAGAGTGAGTAATCTCTTGGTTTCATGCCGTGACCCCTCATTGGTGGGAGCGAGAGACACAGAGACAGACATGGGGGAAACAGAGAGAGAGAGAGAGAGGTGTGAGAGAGAGAGGTGTGAGAGAGAGAGGTGAGAGAGAGAGAGGTGAGAGTGAGAGAGAGAAAGGTGAGAGAGAGAGAGAGAGGTGAGCGAGAGAGAGGTGTGAGAGAGAGAGGTGAGAGAGAGAGAGGTGAGAGTGAGAGAGAGAAAGGTGAGAGAGAGAGGTGAGAGAGAGGTGTGTGTGAGAGAGAGAGAGAGAGAGGTGAGAGTGAGAGAGAGAAAGGTGAGAGAGAGAGAGAGAGAGGTGAGAGAGAGAGAGAGAGACAGGTGAGAGAGAGAGAGAGGGGTGAGAGAGAGAGAGAGAGAGAGAGAGAGAGAGAGAGAGGTGAGAGAGAGAGGTGAGAGAGAGAGAGAGTGAGAGGTGAGAGTGAGAGAGAGAAAGGTGAGAGAGAGAGAGGTGAGAGTGAGAGAGAAAGGTGAGAGAGAGGTGAGAGTGAGAGAGAGAGAAAGGTGAGAGAGAGAGAGAGAGAGAGAGAGAGAAAGGTGAGAGAGAGAGGTGAGAGGTGTGAGAGAGAGTGAGAGAGAGAGAGAGAGTGAGAGGTGAGAGAGGTGAGAGAGAGAGGTGAGTAAAAAGCGTCTCGTGTAGATAAAACATGTAGGTCACATTGAGCTGCCGGGCTTCTGGCAATGAGCTCTTTGCTGTTGACATCATCACTCAGCTCCGCCATCATGGAGAGAGAGAGAGAGGAGAGAGGAGAGAGAGAGAGAGAGAGAGAGAGAGAGAGAGAGAGAGAGAGAGAGAGAGAGAGAGAGAGTTGGCTCTCATTTGAAAGATCATTTTGTAACATCAAGGGAGAAACAAATCCAAAGAAGTCGAGCTGCTTAAAGCACTTAGCAGATATACCATTTCAGTCCTGATTGGTTTGGGCACACCTGTGCTTACCGGTTCCTGTTTGTTCCGTTAACAGCTCGGCCAGACAACCCGTGGACTACCGGGATTCATCGTGTCATTATAACGAAGCCTAAAGAAGTGTCTTCCACATCCAGTATTTGAGTGTTTCATCAGTGATGCATGTATGTGAATCCCTGATGCATGTGCAGTATGAATTAAAGCTACTCCTGTCTACAGAGAGGCCAGTCACATTCTTAGGTACAGAAGGCACTTCCACATCACGTAAACCGTTACATTTTAGGATGAGAACTTGGTTTCAGGTGAGACTCGGGCTGGGTTTACAGCAGTGCAAGGTGAGGATTAGTGGTTATGGTTAGAGTAAGTCTCCAGGAAATTAAATGACCCCAGATGTGTTGTACTTCCTCCTCAGAGTTTCTGGCCAATCAAAAGGTCAGCCTTGGCTGGAGTCAGGAGTCCATGTAAACATGAAATGTGATTTGGTGAAAACGTTGGCTGCTAATTTGATCCCCACAGCTAAAGGTGCTAGGATTTTAGCATCAATAAAGCATTAGCACATTCATTTTCACACATTAGTATAATTAGTGAGAACAAATGAGGCCATTGATGTGGAGACGGGCAGCTCCTGCCAGCTCTCTACGCTGCTGCATCTTCCTCTTGCTGCCATTTGGTTAGAAAAGAAATCAGGAAAAGTGTTTGTGTCCATCCAATTCACAACCATCATGTCTGATCTCTGATGGGTCATACATACATAGCATATCATCTCTTTAAAGCATTGTGCTATTGTTGTCCTTTAGCAGAGAAAGGTAGTGTGGCCTCACTGCAAGACTTCTTGAAAGTCTTTTCTGATGTCAGCATTTCCTGATTTACTTGTAGTAACTCAAACAACACATGATGCAGTGCAATACCCCTTACATATTATGAAGAGCACTGCTGTGCCTGTGGAAAGGGTCCATTGTGGCTCAAGTAAAATCACTTCTATGGTTTGGGCCAGATGATACATAACAGACAGCCTTTGTTACAAACTGGAGTGGTGGAGTTTGAAAGACGTAGGTGTTTACCAGGCACAGAGCCTCTGATGGAATTATGCTATTGCTGTATTTTGGGAAATGTAGGCGCCATTGTCTTTGCACCTTCCTCACATAAGAGTCCCAAAGTCAGGATACCTTGGCCCCTGTTCCATATTGATCATTATTCTTTATTAGACTGTCTCTTGACTCTTGTCAATAAATAAATAGTCTATATAAAATACCCACATGGTTTGTACACTCTTGTGTGAATTATATATTTTACAAATGATACATACTGAGCATTTCCTTGTATAGTTAAGAACTTCAGTGCAAAATAATAAAATATATAAAATTTGAGTTAGCATGTGCTTTCTTTTATCAATTTCGACGATATGTGTATATACAATATCATATTGAATTATTGCCGAACTCTAGTACCTTGTGACCCTCCCTAACATTGTGGAAGTGACTCAATGGTTAAAGATAGATAGATAGATAGATGTAAACTTTATTTATCCCCAGGGGGAAATTCGTTTGAAGCAGCAGCAATTTACAGAGTAAAATATAACGTGTGGAATGCACAATATCTACAGTACAATAAAATAACAGAGCAGATATTGAATTGAAAGGAATAGATTCATAAAAAATAAGCTAGAATAGAATAGACTAGTAACAACTAGTAAACTAAACTAAACAACCTGGACAGTAGAGCCAGGATCATCAACAACAAGCAACAACCGTGTAGCGTTGTTGTAGTCATGTGAAGGACGATGATCTGGCCCGAGGTGTTTTATTATAAAGTCTTATTGCAGAGGGCAGGAATGCTTTTCTGAATCTGTCCTTGTGACAGCAGAGCTGGGTCAGTCTGTTGGAGAAAGTGCTCCGCTGTCCCTGCAGGAGGTGGTGGAGAGGGTGGTCCGGGTTATCCAATATGGATAATAGTTTCTTCAGTGACCTCCTCTCCACCACCTCTTCCAGATTGTCTTGTTTGCAGCCAATGATGGAGCCGGCCTTCTTAACTAGTTTGTTAAGTCTGTTGGTGTCTCCGGCTCCAATGCTGCTCCCCCAGCAGACTACGGCGAAGTACAGTGCACTGGCCACAACAGACTGGTAGAACATCTCCAACATCTTGCTGCACACGTTGAAGGATCGAAGTTTCCTCAAGAAAAAGAGTCGACTCATCCCCTTCTTGTACACAGCTGTTGGGGTCTGAGCATATGGCTGCACATGTGCTGTGAACAAAGAAAATCAGGCCTTCCCTTTTGCAAGCAAAGGTTTCATCCTGATTGTGGTTTGATGAGCACCAAACCCCCTCTGAAGGACTTTCACATTAGGGTGTGAATTCCCCCCCCCCCAAAAAACTATGGGTTCCTGAAGTCACCTGAATGCACCGCTGCAATCTCATTGGCCGAGAGCCAAGACAGCACCAGGACCCCTGCGGTTCAGCCACTGTTCAACAAAACTAACTGCAACCGACACCTCCACGCTTTTTCCCTTCGACCTCCGTCGAGCAAGGGAGCATCCAAACGTTCTTCACCCTGGACATCCGTCCCTGGGACGCAAGGAGACGCATCAGCTTTCTCCCCCCCCCCAGCATCGCGCTGGCGACGGAAGCCACGAGGAACCCGCGGCCTGCAAAGCCTCGAACCCTCACAAAACCCTGACAGGTCTTATGCCATTTTCGCTGGTCGAAAACAGCAGTTGTTCTTTTTCTGAGTCTGGCCTCCTCACGACACAACGGACGAATCCCTTCCACGATTCCTCCCCGTGTTTTCTTTTTGTGCACATTCCGGCAAAGCAGCAGCTGAAAAACTCGCTCCTTCCCGAAGGTTTCCGATGAGATGTACGGACCACAGCGTCTCAATCCGATGTTAAATCATCCTCTCTGCAGCGAGGATTGATCACGTCCAGCGCCCGCTCCAAAGCGAGCCGAGCCACAACGGACCGGGCCGGCAAACGCCGTGCCCCCAGCAAGCCGCCCCCACCCCTTCCCTTCTGGACAAAGAAGGCACGATCCTGCACGGACTCTCTCCCCGCTGCAACGAGCTTCAAACAGTAAGCGTTCATTGGTGTCTGGGCTAGCTTAGCTTAAATTAACTTAAAGTTCATTCAAGTTAATTCATGTATATGTTGATATTCCCGTGTTTTTGTGTGTTTCGTTACTATTGCGTAATATCAAGGTATTGCGTAACACTCAGCGGACCCCAGCTCCGCTCCACTGTGCATTGCCCGTATTCTGTTCGCGTTAAAGACACCGTCGCAGTATACGGAGGTAAATACACACACATCACGGACCAGAGAAGTTCCGTTCGTATTGTGTATTAACTGCATTGACTGTTTTCTTTGGGATTATTTTCATTCATTTGTATTCAACTTTGTGGGATATTTCTCTCTTCATTAACTCGACTCTGTGAGTGAGCTGAGTGCCGTGTTCATCACTGCGTAAGCTGCCGACAGTTCAAGACGACAGCGGTATGCTTATGCAGGATAGAATAACGTACTTATGCTCCTCAGGATATCGCAGCAGAAGTTTGATTTATGTTGACTTACGATTTCTCTCCACCTTTTCTTGGCTCACCCTCCTGCCAACCCAGCAGGAGGTGACCCTCTCTCTCTCTCTCTCTCACGTAAACGCACGCACATAGTCTAACCCCTGGGGGAAACCCCGTTCAATCGATTGCCTATTGTCACGACGCACGTGGCCACACATGCTCACACACAGCTACCCCCTCTCCTCCGCCAGTTTGCCCAAGTCACTCGACTAGGCCATCTAGTGGTGGGTCACGGTAGCATCTTAAGGTTCACCCCCCCCCCCCCCCCCCAGTTTGTCTAAGTCCCTCGACTACACCATCTGGTGGTGTTCAGCGGTAATACCTTAAGTCCTCCCCCTTTTTAACCCACAGTCTCAACCCCCCTTCTGCTAGTAGGCCAGCGGCCATCTTTGTAGTCATTGACTGTGAGTGTTAAGGGCCCTCACCCCCCTTCCTTTTATACACAGACACACACACACACACAGACACATACACACATACTTATATATACACCCTTCTCCCCTTTTATTTCATTTCTTTAGATATTAGGTACATAAAATTGTATGATGGCGTTTGTTGATTGCGATATTAATTGATCTGATCTTTTATTATTCTAATTTAATAAACTCTATTATACTTTAAAGAGCAGTCGTCTGTGATTAATTGTGCATATGTATGTGATGATCTGTATGTAGTAGTCTGCGCTCGGATTCACACCTTCACTGTCACTGACGAGTGACTACTAATTATGAGACTTAGTTTTATCGTTTGGTTATCGGTCCCTGTTCGCAGGGTGGTGCCCCGTTATTATTAATAATCATTAATAATTGTTATTCACATTAATAGTTCTATTGATGTCAAGAATTCAGTTTCTTAAAAGCTGATAACTCAAACACAAGCCCCTATTGATCCCAACACAGCGTTGATGTTGGTCTTCTCGTTCAGTCTGCTGTCGATGGAGACACCCAGGTACTTGTACTCCACCATGTCCACATCCTCTCTCAGAACTCTCAGCGGTTGTGGAGCCGTCGTCTTCCTCCTGAAGTCGACCACCATCTCTCTGGTCTTGGCCACGTTCAGACGCAGGTGATTTCTACCGGCCCACTCCACAAAGTCATCCACTACTGCCCTGTACTCCTCCTCCCGTCCGTCCCTTATACACCCGACCACTGCAGAGTCATCAGAGAACTTCTGCAGATGGCATGACCCAGAGTTGTACTGGAAGTCAGTGGTGTACAAGGTGAACAGGAAGGGAGACAGAACAGTTCCCTGTGGGGCTCCAATATCACTGACCACCGTATCAGACAGCACATGGCCCAGTCGGACAAACTGTGGTCTGCCCGTGAGGTAGTCAGTGATCCAGGAGACGGTGGACGCGTTCACCCCCACCACCCGCAGCTTCTCACTTAGCAGCACTGGTTGGATGGTGTTAAATGCACTGGAGAAATCAAAGAAAGTGATTCTCACAGAGCCACCAGTTCCATCCAGGTGCGACTGAGCTCGTTGCAGCAGGTAGATGATGGCGTCGTCCACCCCCACATGAGGCTGGTATGCAAATTGCAGAGGGTCCAGTGTGGATTTCACCTGCGGCTGGAGGTGGGCCAAGACCAGCCTCTCCAGCACCTTCATCACATGGGATGTGAGGGCAACTGGTCGGTAGTCATTGAGGCCAGATGGTGTCGTCTTCTTCGGTACAGGAACCAGGCACGACGTCTTCCACAGCACCGGGACTTCCTCCTGCTTCAGGCTCAGGTTGAAGAGGTGTTGAAGGACATTAGACAGCTGGATGGCGCAGGTCTTCAGGGCCCTGGGGCTGATGCCATCAGATCCCGCAGCCTTGCCTTGGTGGAGTCTCTCCAGCTGTCTTCTCACCTGGCCAGTCGTCACAGAGAGGGGGGGGGGGGGGGTCATTATGTCCGTGGTGGCAGAGCCCTTTGAAGTGGAGGGCACTGAGTCCATGCAGCTCACCAGGGGGGACAGAGGGGGAGGTGTTAGGGAGGTGTGGTGTGTGGAGGAGACAGATGAGGGCTCAGAGCTAAACCTATTGAAGTGACAGTTTAGCTCATTGGCCCTCTCCAGGGAGCCCCCTGGTTGTCTGCCTCCCACCTTGAAGCCGGTTATCTGCTTCATCCCTGACCACACCTCCTTCACGTTATTCTGCTGGAGTTTGGCCTCCAGCTTCCTCCTGTATGTGTCCTTGCACTCCCTGAGCTTCACCCTCAGGTCACGCTGGACTGTCCTGAGCTCCTCCCTGTCCCCAGACCTGAAAGCTGCCTTCTTCTTGTTGAGAAGAACTTTCAGGTCACTGGTAATCCAAGGTTTATTGTTGGGAAAGCAGCGTACAGTCCGGGATGGTATGGCGGTCTGTTCGCAGAATTGAATGTATTCAGTGATACAGTCCGTCATGCTGTTGAGGTCCTCCCCGTGTGGTCCACAAAGCACATCCCATTCCGTAGACTCAAAGCAGTCCTGCAGGGCGTCGATAGCCTCCTGAGACCACCTCCTCACAGCCCTAGTGGTCACAGGCAGCCTCTGCACCAGAGGAACATACCTGGGTGTCAACAGGATCAGGTTGTGATCGGACCTGCCAAGGTGGGGAAGGGCAGTGGCACTGTATGCATCCTTACCATTAGCATACAGAAGGTCCAGAGTTTTATTGTTCCGAGTATGGCAGTCAACATACTGGTGGAATGCTGGCAGGGCTTTATCCAGAGTGGTGTGATTAAAGTCTCCCATAATAGTCAAGAACGCACCTGGATGTTGAATCAGCAATCCAGACACAGTGGAGTGGATGGTGTCCACTGCTGCCTCAGCGTCAGCTGATGGGGGGACGTACACAGCCACAACAATGGCGGACGTGAACTCCCTCGGCAAATAATATGGACGCATCCCCACGGCCAACAGTTCAATGTCCGGGCTACAGAACACACACATGGTCGGGATTGCACCACCTCTCGTCCACATACACTGCAATCCCGCCTCCTCTCTTCTTACCGCTCTGTACAACGTCTCTGTCCGCCCGAACAGTCCTGAAGCCGGGAAGCGACGCACTGTGATCCGAAAAATCCGCGTGCAGCCATGTCTCCGTGAAACACATGACGCTGCACTCACGGAAGTCCCTCTCAGTCTTTACCAGCGCGCCGAGTTCGTCCGTCTTATTCGCCAAAGACCTCACGTTCCCCGTTATGATCGCCGGTACCGAAGGTTTATACTTCCTCCTCTTCGCCCTCCGCTTAGCACCCGACCTGCAGCCCCGAGCCCTCCTCCGTAGCTCCGCCGGGATCTCAAGCCTGGCGCCGGGCAGCGGCCGCGGTTTCCTCAGCGCAAACAGCTGATCGCGGGAGTAAACAATGGACCCACACATTGTTTGTTGTTGGCTCTCCGTTACAAACAGGAAGAAAGTCACAGAAAGCTACGAGAAAGTTGACAAAAAGTTACAGTCCGTTGTCTGACCGGAAGAACCAAACGTTGAGGAAAAATAAAAATAAAAAGTAGAGGGGAAAGAGTGAAAAAAGACTAAAAATTAAAACACACAGAAGGCGCTGCTGCAACAGGCAGCCGCTGACACGGCGCCATCTTGGTTATTCTTGGTTATAAAGGCATCAGCTCTGCATGTTGGTTTCCAGCATGTGTAGATCCTTGAGTAGAAGCTGAGTCTAATAACAAAGCATGTGAGTGGACCAATCAGGAGAGACTAGTTCTCCTTTTCAAAGCTTTGCTGAGCCCTCGCTGCAGTGTGTGGATGCCGGCGCATACAATGTTAAACAAGTTCAAATGAGGTCTTTATCAGACAAAACCGTGTCTCACAATGATCTAAATCTACACTTGAAGACAGCTACAGCAGAGAGAGAGAGAGAGAGAGAGAGAGAGAGAGACAGAGAGAGACAGAGAGAGAGAGAGACAGAGAGAGCGGTCTCCATGTCAAGTTGTAATGGGTGGAGCTGCTGGAGGAGATTTCAAGGAATAAGTCTGGGGAAGAGAGCGAATAAGTACTTCTAAATATCAACCTGCTATTTGCTGACATGTGGGCAGCAGGAATGTAAAATGTAGCGGGTTGAAGAATTCCTATGTCAGTACGGTACATTTAAAACATTAAAGGTTTTTCTTTTAGGTTCATTTAGTTTAATATATTTTCATAGAGATTAATAAATGAAGTTACTTCTACTACATGTAATGGTGTCTTTTTCATTCAAGCTGCAGCTGTGGTGGTATACAGAGGCATGTCAAATCAGGTGGAAATGGGCCCAAAACAGCTCCTGCAGAAACGGCTCAATCACGGTGACTGATTTGGCGTGGACCTCGTTCTGGATCAATAACGATTGAACCTTAATTGAACCCTATTAACCCTGAATGTAATCAGCAGCTGGAATCCTGTTTGAACCCTCATACTGGTGGTGGAGGAGTTGGGTGATGGAGCATATCAGCTCATGGGCTGGAGGGAGAGCGAGGCGGTCTTTAACCTGACTGCACTGCTGCTCAGCTCCATCGCTACTGGACTATGTTCTTGGGTGCTTTTCCCCTCTTTTCCAACTTCGCTGACCTCCATCGCTGACCCCTCGTACGCTCCTGTGGCTGTGGAGGAAGGTGCAATCAAGCCAGTCGGATGCTCAACCAGCACACCCTCCTGCCCCAGTCCCCCTCCCCTCCCCTCCCTCTCTCCTGCCCTCCCTCAGCAACACCTGCAGCAGGCACAGCTGGATGGATTAGCCGAAGCGGCTGGTGTTCCTGACACCGGCATGGTTTACTTAGAGCAAGCGGTGTCTACTTCAGGGCCATTCTTTATCACTACATCCACCGATAATATCACACCACCACACACAGCCATACACTCGAGGGACTGCCTGTGTGTGTGTGTGTGTGTGTGTGTGTGTGTGTGTGTGTGTGTGTGGTGACTTTATCTAATGCCTCACCTCGCAGAGCAGCGTGTGTGCGTGTCGACCCGAGAAGATCCAGTGCTGCTGTGCAGGCTACTGGGAATGAGAATCGTTTGTGAATTAATTTTCTATGAGCTGAGAGTCGGATTTTAACTTAATGGGACTTAGATGTACACTCCTCCTCCCCGTCTCTTCTTATTCCACACATCACTCACAAACCTGTGTGTGTGTGACTGTGTACGCTCATTCCTCGCTCTTTGACTAATGGTAAGCCAGGCTACGCCCTCGGCCCCCTGTCTTATCCATCTGTGTGTGTGCGAGATAACGGGCTGGGGCAGGACGCTCTGTCTCATTTATCTGCTGTTGACATTGAGTGTGATTTCCTCTGCTGAGGGGAAGCGATGCCCCTGCTTATTAATTATGCCTAAAATATTAAAAAGACTCCATCAAACATGAATTATTAATTAATTTGGCCCAGATCATCTCGGCTAAAGATTTCCAAGACTTGTCATACATCATCTGACGAGGCTGTGACAACACTGCGGTAGTTACATCCCTGTAAACACAAGGTGTGTGTATGTTTGACTGAGTGTGTGTGTGTGTGTAATAGAGACTGCTTTGAGATGCCTTCTGATTTACTCTTGGCTGTATTTGATTTGCATTTTCTTTTTGACCGTGATAGTACCTCTAAAATATGGTGGCCCAGGAAGTAGGACTCTTTCAAATGAGTTCCTGATGATTCGAGGGGAGCTAAGCTGTGTTTACATTGTTGGGCCGACGGCATGTTCCTCACATGTTCTCTCATGTTCCTCACATGTTCCTCACATGTTCCTCACTACGTAGCTCAAGCCGCCGCTCTGCACTGCTCTCCTCCGGTTCCCACTCAGGTAAGCACCGTTAGCTCTGTTGGCGCTGCGAGCACCGTTTGCTTTGGTCGCCATGTTGACAGCTGTGTGGAGAAGATAGATATGCTCAGAATTTCTTCTTGAGAACCTTTAATTAAAAGAATGACAATTGACAATTTTCGTTCTTTTAATAATATGTAGACTTGATTGTGTCTTTTGTATTGGTGATGCACTTGAGCTTCTGTGAACATTTTAAATTCACAGTATCAGAAACTTCATAATTCCCCTTGCTTCATTTTCTAAATGTAACCTTTGATGGATTTAGTGATGCATTTGGGTCATTTATATCATACATGTCGGGCACAGAGGGCAGACTCAAAGTGCTATATGTTGAGTTTAAATTATATTTTATAACGGATTCCCACAAACTATTAATGTATAAATATAGTCCAGATGCTCTTCACATATGTCCGGTGACGTCACTGCCTCTCCCTCATGGAGGAAGCTGGAATGTAAATTACTGATTGTATAATGCACCTTGAATAATCTCACAACATAGAAAATACGGACTGTACAGTACAGATACAGTGTGATTGGTAGTGTAGAAGTAGCACGAGTAGTACAAGTGTAGTAATGACAGGTAGCGTGCGTGTGTACATGTACACAAATCATACGCCTGAATGTGTTTGCAGGCAGCCATGCGGAGCGTTCTCCATGGTTATTAGTTGGGAGATATGACATGAGATCACAAGAGGCCCTGCTACAGTGAAACTACATTTCCCTCACAGGGGGATGAATGGTCTTGTTGCGGAGCCACTTAGTCACTAGTTCATGCTCTACAAGGCCTTGATGGCAGAGGACAGGTTGTGCGTATACTGTAGATGGAAATGGAAAATGTTCCTGTCCCCACAGAACAAGGGTAAACCTGGAGCCGGGTCACTCACACAGACAGGAACTGAGAGTCTGTGTTTTTATCACAAAACACACTTTGTTCATTTTGAAATATTTCACGTCCTATAAAATGTATTGTATTATAAAATGAGAACAAATGCATGCCCCACTCATCATCTCAAAGTGATTCAGAAAATGATTGTGGTTAGCTATTGGAGAAATGTGAGGCTTCCAGCTGTAGTACTCTTGAGTACAAGAAGAAAAAAATAAACTATATTCGTAAGTGTGATAAGTTGGAAAACATTCACTTTTCTAAGGAAAATGTTTATTTCATGGTCTATTGTGTTGAATGTGATGTGATTGAGAGGATCATTCATAGATAACATGACGATTTACTGAAATCACGAGTTAAAACTCATCACACATGAATACTGGTTGAAATAATAAGATTGTGTTTTCTTGCATCGTTTGCTTTGTTCTATATTGTGTAGTTTGAGAAGCGTAGTGTTAAACTGAGATCTGCATGGTGGTCTGGATCTTGAGTCTGTGATCGATTGTTTTGGTCTCTGCCGAGGGGCGTTGAAAATATGCGCAATCTTCTTTCCTGTGTTTTTCGATGGACAGTAAACTTCTTGCTGAGAAACAAACTATATATCACTCTTGTGATTATTCATCCCCCCCCCCCTTTTTCTGGGGGTGTAACAAGCTGTTTTTAAAGATTGATGTCTTTAGGAGGAACCAATGGGAGGATCCAATGGGAGGATCCAATGACCCACAGAGAATGGGAAGCATTGAGAGATGGACAAACACATTGGTTTTGGTCTTTGTTAATAAGAAATGCATTGAGTAAAAACGGTTTTAACCAACTAAAACTACCTGGTTAGGATTGAAAAAGTAGTTAGAAAAAAATGTATGTTGACAAAACTGAGTCTCAGCCGTCAAAGTGGATTTGTTGAATCAACCATTCCTCCAAACTTCCTGCCTAAGAGTTTGTTTTCAATGTCAAAACATCATGCTACTTCAAACTACAACAGTCTCACAGCTATAAGACCACGATGACAGAAGGAAACTGTGGAATGTAATGTAACCCATTCATACACTGCAGGGGGTCAAGTGTCGAGCAGAGCTGGGGATCGAACTGCCGATCCTCTGATTAAAGGATGGCCCCTCTCCACTGAGCAACAGTGGTTGTAGTAATTCATTATTTTCTATATATATGTATGTATATATATATATATACACATGTATATATATATATATACACATGTATATATATATACACATGTATATATATATATACATGTATATATATATATATACATGTATATATATACATGTATATATGTATATATATACATGTATATATGTATATACATATACCCAATGTAGCTACTAACACCAAGGTGTATAAAGCATGGCAGAAAGCAGCACCCAGGTGTCTGAAGACAATAATGCTGTTTTCACCCAACCTGGGCACAACTTGGATACCGTAGGTGATTATGTAGCCCGCTGGAAGACATGTATTTATCTTCTAAACCCAATGAAGTTGCCTTAATCAACCCAACCTAGTCAAAGCCTAACCAGACTAAGTGTAAAAACAGACTTCTCACAGGACTCAAACTCCATTCTCCCGGATGAAGTCCTGAGTTTGTTCCATTCATCCAACACAACATAGACCCTACACATACTTTGTCTACTACAACTACTACTACACCTTTCAGCCAGAGAGAGCTTTGTGCCCGAGCTAATTATTACTAAATAAAGTAACATACTCAACTGGGCCAAATAGCTGCTGTGTGACTATTCTCACCCAGGTGTAAATAGACACTCTTTTCTTTTAAACTCAATCTTTTGCATTAGGTTAATTATAGGTGAAAACAACACATTTATATTTGTCAACTGATCATAACCAAAAATGCAAACCTGTTATTCTACTTCTCACAAGTATAAGTGATGTAAACAAAGCTTTAAAGCTTTGTAAACCTACCAGTTCCTTTGAGAGTTGTTACAGGGCCCTATGTTTTAAATGTGACTCCCTAATCTGCTTCACTTTGACTGCAGACTCTGTGTTTCACTCAGAAGAGGTGTTATTTTGTTATTCTGAGTCAGACATCTGACAGATACAGAGCTGGCCTGTGTGAAGCTTCTGATCCCTGCATGGTTTTACTGATCCAACCTAACTGTCCAGGGTTCTAGCAACAACGTGAAAATCACACTCCCTTAAGGCAGAACATTGCTGTGTGTTGTACTTTGAAATAACACATCACTCTCACAGGCTAGGAAAGTAAATTTCCACCATGAGCACTGGGGATCCTCAAAAGATCTGAAGTGAAAACCTCCACTCAACTCCACTGCTTTGGTTTAGAAATATCTCTCTGAGTCCGCTGGGAAGGCCTGGGAAACATAGATATGTCATTTAAGATCAGATCAAATGAATTCTCCACAAGGGGATCAACACCGGCATGTTTTAATCATCTCTTAGCAGGAGCTACTTAAGTTAAGTGTGACAAGGAATGGGAAGTACAGAGTCAAGAAAGCTTTTTCAAAAATCTGTTTTTGTCGGGCTGATGGAAGATGTCAGTCTACATTGGTATTCCTGTCACACTGTTATAGAATTAGCTGCGGATACTCAACGTCCTGAGAGGATCAATCCGCCCCTACCTTTGCTCTATTGTGCCACCAACACATTGCTCTGTAATCGTATCTCATAATATAATAGATCTTCAATGAATTACAGCGTTTGTCGCTATACCTATGAAAATAAATGCGCTGTAATTCTTAGATATACCACAACATCAATTTGTATGTTATGTAATCATGAACCAGGAAGTAGGAGCAGAGGTGGATGGGTCGAACAGAGACTCCTCTTTCACCCAGGAGACCGCTGTTCATACTTTTAGAGTACACTGACCCATTAATACTGCCTCAAACCAACTAGACTGACAAATCAGTCAGTTTGTGCGTGTTTGTACAGTTCCGTACCTTCTCCCCGATGGCAGGGGGACAAACAGACGGTGACCTGGGTGGGTTGGGTCCTTGCTGATGTTGTTAGCCTTCTTGTGTAGACGGCTAGCATACACCGTGTCCAGAGTCCAGGGATCTCCAGGGATCTCGGTTCCTACGATCCTCTGCGCCGTATTAACGGCCCGGGCCAGGTCTCTCCGGTTCTCTGCTGTGGAGCTGGTGTACCACACGGTGGTGCATTAGCAGAGAATTGTCTCTATGGTGCTCCTGTAGAAGTTGACTAGGAGCTGAGAGGGGAGTTTGGCTTTTTTGAGTTTCCTCAAGAAGAAGAGCCTCTGTTGGGCTTTCTTCACCAGGTGGGAGGTGTTACGGGCCCATGTCAGATCCTTTGTGATGTGGATTCCCAGGAATTTGATGTCACTTACACTCTCCACCTCCTCACCGTTTATGTGGAGAGGGGGAGGTGTGGTCTTCCTGGTTCTCCTGAAATCCACCATGATCTCTTTGGTTTTTATAGTGTTAAGGACCAGGTTATTGTCAGTAAGACCACTCAACCAGATGTTGTACCTCCTCTCTGTAATGCGCCTCCTCGTTGTTTGATATCAGTCCTGCTATAGTGGTGTCATCAGCGAACTTCACTATAGTGTTCGAGCAGTGGATGGGGGTGCAGTCCTGGGTGTAAAGGGCAGGACTGAGCACACACCCTGTGGTGTGCCCTGTGGTGCTCCTGTGTTCAGGATGAGGGCGGAGGATGTGCGGTTGCCCATTCTGACGGTTTGTGGCCTGTTTGTGAGGAAGTCCATAATCCATGAGCAGAGTGTAGTGGATAGTCCAAGGTTATTGAGTTTGTACCAGTTTATGGGGCACTGTTGTTGAAAGCGGAGCTGAAATCAACAAATAGCATCCTGACGTAAGTGTTTGAATGCTCTAGATGGGACAGGGATGTGTGAAGTGCTATTGAGACAGCATCCTCCGTAGATCTCTTTCCCCGGTAGGCAAACTGGTGGCTGTCCAGATCAGTGGGAATGTTGGCCTTGATGTGGGACAGTTCAAGTCTCTCACAGCACTTCATCACAATTGGTGTCAGGGCTATTGGGCGATAGTCGGCTGTTTGTTTTTTGGGCACGGGGGTAATGGTAACGGGGGTAATGGTAGTGGATTTGAGGCATGTGGGGACCATAGACTGTTGCAGTGAGAGGTTAAAGATGTTGGTAAACACCCCTGCTAGTTGGTCGGCACATGACTTCAGTGTGCGGCCTGATATCTTGTCTGGTCCTGCTGCTTTGGTGATGTCAATCTTCATCAGAGTGGATCTCACCTGGTGGCGCTGTAGGACGAGTAGAGGGTCCTCCCTTGGTGGTGTTGTTTTAGTTCTCACTCTGCTGGTGTGGTTGTCAAAGCGAGCAAAGAACTGGTTCAGGACATGAGGAAGGGTCTGTGAGGTGCTGCTTTTGTAGTCTGTTCAGGCTGTAATGCCTCTCCACATAAATTGACACGTGTTGCTGGCTTTTGTTGGAAAAAGTGTAACTTTTTCATAAGATATCATATAAACTGTTTAATGTCCTCCCCAGATGTATCCTTCCCAGATGATAAACCTCTTCCACTTTGGGTATTCTTGAGCTGTTCTTTAGTCCCACCTCCGGGCCCAAAATATCAACTTAAACACAAGATATATTACAGTTTTTTGCAATTGCTAAAACACAATGTCTGAAACTAGTGTCCTCTTTTTAAAACTCTACACACAAAAAACTAAAATACAAAATATCTTACATCACTTGCAAAAGCAAACACTAAAACTAAAACTATAAAAACTCTTAAAATTGTATTTTTGTATGACAACTTAACACCAAATACAGATTTTTAGCTATTTCTTAAGCACAAATGAAACACACATGTACCATTTGAATTACTCCGTCAAAGCAGCAACAACACTCTGATGTTCTTTATACAAAACGCTGCTGTCTTTAGTCTTTGTATTCCTTTTAAATTTTCTCATACAGGCTTCTTTGAAAGATTGAGCCAGTACAACATCTACTCACATTTCAATGAACACAAAAATACGAAGGCGTCAGAAAAATAAAACTCGCTGTTTTTCCTTCTTTAGACATGGCAGGTTGTTCAAACAGTAAAACACAACTACAAGTATAATTACAGTGCAGTAATCAATACAATATTTACTGTAAACTGACCGAAACTACAATAATGACAGTAGGATTACAGTGCAATGGTAAACAAAACAATTGTGTTGTTAGGGATGGTGGATGGTTTCGGGTGTCTCTGTTAGGGTCAGGATTCATCACTTCATCCATGTCTCAAGCAATGTCCATGCTCCCAAGTAGGTCAACCATTCAAAAGTTCAAAGCTTTGGTCCAGAGCAACATATCAAGACAACTTCTTGTCAGATTGGCATACATTCTGCTGTGGATATTGATTGGTCCCAAAAGATGATTCCTTGTGATTTTAGTGACCCCTATGGCCATCCCTCTCATTCCAACATCATGCCAGAATCTCCTTTTGTGACCAATATTTGATCTGATTTCAACATACTAATGAACCTCGACCGTTCCTTTGATGCCACGATCTGACCAAACTCTCCACACAACCTATACCCCTTGAAATAATGATTTTATGGTGCAAATTAGTTCTTCAGATTATGTCTTGAGGGATCATCATTTATACGTGGATTGTGTTAACTGGCAACATTTTCTCTAATGAAGGACGTTGTCGGGAGGTGGTCGGGTGGACGGGTTCTCCCTCCTAAGTCACCTGTGTGGCGAGCTTCATGCAACAAAAGCACTTGATTTAGGTTAGTTTCAGTTTGGGGTTTTGGTGTAATGTTCATGAAGAAAGCTCGTTCTGTCTTCTGTGTGTTTCAAGTTGACTTTTAATAAAGACCTGAGTCTATTGTGGAAGGAACGTTTCCATGTCTTTAGACTCTTCAGGTGTGACCAGTGTATTCTTGTAGCTTTCAGAGCAGGAGCAGTGTGTTATCTTAGGGCATGTAGAATGTGAGGCTTCAGACTGGAGCTCAGTGAGCCTCTCTCTCCCCCGTCTGAGCCAAACTGGCCTGCTCGCCTGATATCATTTATCCTCTGTGTCTGACATGACAGCCACGATGACGAGACAAGTGCCCCATCACTCACCGCTTAGGGCTGAAAAAAACGCGTGAACGTGCGCTGGGAGTGTGTGTGTGTGTGTGTGTGTGTGTTGAGGTAACCTGCATCAGGCTAGGGTCAATGAGTGTTTGAGGCCGTCCTCTCCATCTCTTCCCCATTCTTTCCTTCCAATTCCTTCGTCTGTCCACATCCTAATCCATCTGCGCTGTGTGTGTGTTTGTGTGTGTTACCATGGGAGCATCAAACCAACCCATTTCCTCCTCTCTTTTCATTGTCGAGCACACACACACACACACACACACACACACACACACACACACACACACACACACACTGCAATCACCTTTTAATTCCCTTTGATGTATTACTCTGGCAGGAACCAATTTTAGCGCCCAGAATTGGGCCTTAAATCACCAAATCACCTCCTTTCACCCATCCAACTATCTATCAACCTGTCTCAGATAAGAAAAAAAACTGAAATATCAGCAATGTAAATATATTAGTATACGCTGCAATGGCTTGCATAAATATTGTATCGACAGGGATTGAAGGATTTGTTGTAGCATTGATGGATGACAGCTGTGTTGCTGCCAAAACATGAAGCTTTTTTTGCTGCCAGCAGACTTTGGTGTGTGTGTGAGAGAGAGAGAGAGAGAGAGAGAGAGTGTGTGTGTGAGAGCGAGATAATGCATGCATGCCTATGTGCATCTTTTAAGAAGCTTATTTCTCCTCATGTGTGTGTCTGGCTTTAGATTAGGACAACAGGGCTGTTAAATGTCCTTGAAAATCAGGAAAACCTGGAATTGTTTCAACGCAGCTTTACAGACCTCGTCAAGACAAGTATGAACTAGAATGGATATTTTAGTACGGGGGGTTTAATATGCAACAGTGCAAATGGGCTGATCTCATAGGAGCTGTTTCAAAATGCTTTTTTCATCTTACCGACCGGCAGCTGAAATTCATGTTACAATAACTCAGCCAAATTAATGTCAGCATGGAATATTCATTTGAAAATCACTGAAGACATGTGAGATGTTGAGGCAAGACTGAGCATACTTTGACTAAATAGGATTATTTTTCAGAGTAGAAATGTGTAAGAATGTAAGCATTCCTCTGAAAACTGCAGTTTCTTACAACTTGGATTTTATTTTTGCCATCAGTTTAATCGGTCATGACGACATTGTAATCACGAAAGTAAGCGCTGAAATCGCAGAACTACTGAAATGCAGCGGAGAAAGCCCTGTCTCTTATTTTATATGTTGACAAAGGCAACAGTTTCTTCATTTATGTATTTGTTTATAGGCCTACATAATTCGTCTTTATGGGCTATCACTGTAATTCATTTGAGGAGATTAAGCCACATTTTGCAGCTGTTTTCATCCTAAATTCAAAGTAAAGTACAACATGAGTGAATAATGGAAGAATGACAGATTGGCTTGTCTTTGTCTTCCCTCTCACCGCTGTTTGAATGAACGCGCTGCACACAGGATGCTCCGCGCGTTAAGATGCAACGTAGCCGGCACAACCTTTCACAAGGAACATTTTAGCTGTGTGTCTGGCTGGGATCTGTTTCTCTCACTGACTGACTCTGACTGACGCTAGTACATATAAGGAGGTTCTCCTTTGATGCTCTCTTCCTGTGTGTTAGCATACATATGCGTGTATCTTATGTGAGAGAGATTGATACAGTTGGCCTACAGTGAGCTGGCCTGTACCCTGATGTATAGCCTATAGTAGATCCCTCTAGATCAGGGGTCATTAATTGGCGGACTGCGGTCCGGATCCAGACCCAGACGCCGTTGTATCCGGACCCAGGACCTAAAACCGATTGATAATTGATAATTATTACATTTTGACAGAACGCTTCTATTTTAACCGGCGCAGCTTTTCCTGCATTTGCGGCACTTATTCAGCGGTGCAGGAAACACACAAATGAGAAGAACATTTATTGATGTAGTTCTATGTATTATTTATAATCCATCCAGTTAAATTTGAAAACTGAGAATAATAATTCTTAAAATATAATTGATGTGTACTTTCTTTATTTGATTTGACAGTTGTTGACTACACAGAGACAGCCACCCACATTTTCAGAGGCTCAAAAGTAATTGGACAATTGTCTGACAAACGGTTTCATGGCCAGATGTGGTTTGTTCTGTCACTATTTCATGACAAATGATGCAGACAATAGGATTCAAAATGTTATATTTGCAGTTGGTAGTTGGTCCATGAAACTCTCAGCATGCGGACCAAAAAGGTGTCAATGCAAGTGAAGGAGAACATTATTAGGTTAAAAGAATTGGTGTGCCGTGGTGAAGAAAAACCCCTTCATAACATCTACTGAAGTCAAGAACACTCTGGAGGATGTTGGCGCATCATTGTTAAAGTCTACAATCAAGAGACGCCTTCAAGAATCTAAATACAGAAGGTTTACAACAAGGTGCAAACCACTGGTAACACTGAAGAACAGGAAGGTCTGATGAGACTTTGCCAGAAAACATCTGAAAAAGCCTGACCAGTTTGGGAAAAAGATTCTTTGGACAGATGAAACCAAGATTAACTTGTACCAGAATGATGGGAAGAGAAAAGTGTGGAGAAGGAAAGGAACGGCTCATGATCCAAAGCATACTACATCATCTGTCTAACATGGTGGAGGCAGTGCTTTGGATGGGCATTTATGGCTGCCAATGGAACTGGGTCACTGGTGTTCATTGGTGATGTCACAGCTGATAAAAGCAGCAGGATGAGTACTGAGGTGTGAAAGGCTAAACTATCTGCTCAGATTCAGCCTAATGCTACAAAACTGATTGGATGGAGCCTCACAGTGCAGATGGATAATGACCTAAAACATACTGTGAACACAACCCAAGAGCTTCTTATGGCAAAGGAATGGAATATTCTCCAATTGCCAAGTCAGTCACGTGATCTCAACCCAAGTGAGCAGGCTTTCACTTACTGAAGATAAAACTGAAGGCAGAAAGACCCACAAACAAGGAGCAGCTGAAGGAGGCTGCAGTAAAAGGTCTGGCAAAGCATCTCCAGGGAGGAAATTCACCGTTAATGGTGATGTCTATGGAGCCAGACTTCAGGCAATCATTGACTGCAAAGGATTTTCCTCCAAGTATTAAAAATAATGATTATATTCACAATAATGTTAGTTTGTCCAATTACTTTTGAGCCTCTGAAAATAGGGATGACTGTGTAGAAATGGCTGTGATTCCTAAACGGTCATTGTGATTTTTTTGTTTTATCCATTGAATTAAAGCTGAAAGTCTTCACTTCAACCACATATTGACAGATTAGTTTCAAATCCATTGGAGTTGTGTAAATAAGCAAAATTAGAAAAATTGTGTCATAGTCCAAATACTTATGGCCCTGACTATATATGGCACTAAATAGCGCAAGTTCGATATTATTGTCATGTTCCGGACCTTTGCACGAGGAGGTCCAGATTGAGAAAATCTCAATCTGGACCTTTTGGAAATTGAATTGAACACCCCTGCTCTAGATGGTCAAACCTTTGAATATCATCAAATATTTTTCACTGAAGCTTTGCAGCCCCATAAATGGGGACAACCCGAAACAAATATAATACCAGCAAGATAGATTTCATGTTGTCTAAACCCAAATGCCCAGACTCAGCCATAACCATGCAGTCCACAAGCAACCCTGTCTCCTGTAAACTTACTCATTTCTTTTGGCGGTCATGTTGTGAGGCATAGTGCTGCCTGATTCATCTTCTCAAATGATATAACATTACATTGTTAAGGTGTAAAACAGGGCAACATTCCTAAGAGAAGTTATGCTTTTTCTTCTTACAGGATAACTTCTTCTAGGTTAGGTATTGCCAATAATGCTCGGGCCCCATCTGCTAATTGAGAGGGAAGATGTTTGTGGGCTGCCATTATACTTTTTTAATCAGGTTCGAGTGAATGAAAGAATTGCGTTCACTCATGTTTGTAGCTTGTCTATTTCAAAATGGCAGGTTCATGCAGGATGTCCCTGAAAAGTCGTGCTAGTGCCAATTCTCTCTGACCAATCAGTGGTCTGCACTGTTTTAACACCGCCTCCTAGTATAGGTTCAGCTTGCTTGGAATCTCAACTGAGTAGGCACGAAAAATAATACAAGGTACTACCCTCAACAAGCCAGACGTGTTGCACCATGCAGTGGTAATGCAGCATTATATACATATCAAATTACTTGGATTCAATATTCTACTTTAAAAGGCAGCTGCTGGGAACAACATCCCTTTGGCACACACACACACACACACGCACACGCACACGCACGCACACGCACACACACGCACACACACACACCTACTCGTGGCCATTCCCGTTAGGTACAGTTTGCTTCTTTCCATGTTTGGATGAGTCCTGCTTCACTCTGTGATTAGTGTCGCCCACCACAGCTGGCTGGACGACAGGCTACTGGCTCTTTTGGAGTGTTTTTGTTCTGGAGGTTTAGAGAAAAGTCCCTCAGCACAAACTAAACACACTCAAAAGCCACATGTGAGAGAATGCTGGGACAGGTTCTAAAGAGCCAGAGAAGTTTATGTTTCAACTGAAACTTAATCAGGATTTTCCAATCATTTCATTCTGGCTTAGGGTCCAGCAACAGACACGCGTTGTTGTCAAAGCATTTGATTTGTCATTGGACTCTTTTACAAATACAACAAGAAGAAGCTCACCAATCCTCAGATTTAGAGCAGAGCATCTTAAAGGAGCAATTTAAGCACCTGCTTGTTTTAATGGAATATATTTGAAAGAATGTAAATTGCCTAATTTGCCTGTTGACCTTAAACTTTTTATCTTTTTATATTGCATTTGAAACATCAGTATTTCTTTAATTGTCTTCTGTGTGTGAGGTAGCGTTGTTGTTAGCTCTTGATGCAAAGGGGATGGAGGTCAGCAGAAGAAAACAGGGAAAGATTAGAGAACAAGTTCATATTTTTTAATTTTGCGATATTTAGGAGGATTTCTGTAAAATATGTCTTCTTTCTATATTGTCGGTTAACCCTATGTTACTGACTACAAGTCAAAGCTGGGCTCACTGGAAGTATCCTGATTGTATTTTGAAGGTGCAGTCTATCAGGGTGATGCTTCACTCTCAGGTTAAAGCCAGTGGACTTTCTCTCAGTTGGAGTTTGCGTGTGTGCGCTGCGAACTGCCAAAACTGAGATTAAGCTGCTTTGAAGCTAGAAAGCAAATGAAGCCTCTGCTCACTGAAATCTAAGGAGCCGGTTCCTCCGGAGGCTGAGCACATCGATCACACTCAGTCCTCCACGCTCTCTAAACTTGTTCTGCTCTCCAGAGTCTGCCCCTGCACGCTGTCAAATATCAACTTGTACATTACTCTCGAGTTTGAATTTGTTTTGTGCTCCCTCAATAGCTTTCTTGTTGATGAACTTCCGTAGACGTTGCTGCTTGAAGCACAGCATGCATATGTGAGCGTGTGCATATGTGAGCGTGTGCATATGTGAGCGTGTGCATGGCTGTGCCTTCTTTTGCCACATCATGCCAGGAATCAAAGGCGTTGGTGCTGATTGAGGGTCTAATGAGCGTGTCTTAAGGGCTATTGATGCGTCCTAAGTCATGACTCACAGTGTGTGTGTGTGTGTTCATATGTGTGTACAGGGCTGATACTCTGTGATTAAAAGAAAGAAAAGGCCGAACTCTGACTTGTAGCAAAGCCTTTGGTCCAGGAATTCCATCATCAATAGTTCTGTGAACGCATTAGCAACAGGCAGCAGTGGAGAGTGGCTGAGCACATTGACTCAGTGCTCTACTTATAGGACAAGGCTGGTGATGAACATGACCACTGAAGCATATAATGAGTCAATCCCATCATGCACCATCCTGCTACCGATGACATACTCACTAGAGCACCACATGTTCAATGTAATGCAGCTGAAAGATGTTCACAACCAATGCAATGTTTACTTCTTTTTGACTATCAATTGCTAATAACTAGCAGGCTTTTTTCAAGATTTGATATGAAACTACTTTTACTACTTGACATGTCAGCAGAACATATTGTACTTTCCTCTACTCTACTCCATTGATTTAGCAGCTGTTGTTACACGGCTGTAGTGATTCCAGGCTAGAGATGTGTTCTGCCTCTGCACCTCTCCCCCGTATGTACGTCCAACTTTACATGCACGTGACCAGGGTGCCCAATACGTCGATCGCGATCGACCGGTCGATCGCGCAGGTAGTGCGGGTAGATCGCATGCCATTCAAAATAAACGAGATGTCCTCATGGCATTTGCCACTTGATTTTCTAACACACGGGTCACCACGTATGCGCAGTCAACCGCACGAGCTACTGCAAAACTCCAGCTAAAGCTGCAGCGCCATGATTTGGGAAACTTCCAAAACCTGGCGTCAGAACTGGAGACTCAGCGGAAGGTGTGTGCGTAACGTGACAGTGCGTGATACACAGAGCAGGTTGACAAGTGTCTGTCAGAGTTTGACAAACGCTTTCCAGACTTTGCTTTACTCGAGCCAGTTGCTACACTTATGTGCTGCACATTTGGGGAAGATATTGAGGTTGATTCACTCGCATCAAAAATGTCAACGCTGTTTCACCTGAACTCGTCTGGAGTGGAGGATGAGATGTTGACACTGCAAGCTGACATTCAGCTGAAGTCCAGGGCTCATGGACAGTTTCTCACAGAGGAAAAGTCCCCAAACATGAGGACATGTGATACCTTCTTGACTGCATTATTCGGCTCTACTCATTCATGTGAATCAGCCTTTTCCCACATGAAGAACATTAAGTCCAAACACCGTTCCACCATGACTGATGATCATCTGAAGTCTGCTTGAGGCGGATACCAGCAGCTACTGCAACTCTGGCCAATCCCATTCAGTGCAAGTCATCAGAGTAATGCTGCTCACACACCGGGCGCGTTTTTTGATTGACGCGCGTCGAGATTACATACAAAGTCTATGCACAGACGCGATGAGATTAAAAATCGCGGCGCGCCAGTCTCATCGCGTCTGTGCATAGACTTTGTATGTAATCTCGACGCGCGTTAATCAAAAAACGCGCCCGGTGTGTGAGCAGCATCAGGTGATGACCAACAATGTAGAGAATTGTATTGTGCCATAAGGGCTCATGCAGTTATGCAAGGTACGCCAACATATATTGTAAATATAAAGTATACTCAGTATGTATATTTTAAATAGATATTCAACATTTTTAATGTAGGTAGATCATTTTGACTTGGTCATTTTAAAAGTAGCTCGCAAGCCGAAGAAGTGTGGGCACCCCTGTCCTTGACTAACAGACTGCTCCTTGTACGTTTCAGATATACGGGTGCTGAACATCAGATAGTGATTTTTACCTCCTGAAAATGGATGTATTGCGTTCTGGAAATGTACCAACTGCTTGCGTTTGCTTTCCCTCTCTTTCCCCCTGCGTGTTGTCTATTGATTAATTCATAGTGAGTGATCCTTCATCTTTAAGGGCTGTAATTACACTCAGGAGCAACACAAGGACAGGGGGGTCGCTGTCATACACATGCACTTTCAAACACACCTCAGGGAGGGGATGTGTTTGTACTCGGCCTACCGACGACAGCCCATTTACTCCTGATGACCCAACCAGAGTCGCCGTATGCCGTAATAGGGGAGTGAATGGGATCCCGGATCATCCCCTGAGCTCACACAAGCCCTCCGCATGCAGAGCAAATTAACTTCATCCCGACATAGCTAATCCTCCATAGAATTAGGATTTTAGTGCCCTCATCTCCACTGAACAGGATTCTGTGGAGATGCCAATGGAGCACTCCTGCAGAGCTGCTATTGGCTAAACCCAAGTTAACCTGCATGCAGCATCAGTTGTATGAATTGCTTTGTCGGTCCACTGTGGGCGGGGGGGTGACGTCAGTCTGTTGGTCAATTACGAACATCATTTAGAACATTAACATAGCTAAATTGAAACTTTCTTCGTCGCTTTGGCCTGCATGGATTACCGTTACAGGCTAGCTAGCTAATGTTAGCTACATCCTGTCACTAAAATATCTACCCAGCAGTCTAATGCTAGCGGAATTGTAACACATTCATTGATTCAGTTACAGAATTGAAAGTCTTCTAAAATGGGTGCATGGTTCCTATCAGATATAAATAGCTGCTAGCTGCAGGACATGAGTAACGTTCCTCAAGTACTGCTCAAATTGGATGTCAGTTATCGCATTCATGAATTGAGTTAAACTTGTGGTGCCTCTCTTATATTTCTGTTACGCTGGTTGTTTTCCAAAGTTCAGGAATTAAATAATTAAAGAAAGAAATAATGAAATTAAATAAAAATGGACAGAGAGAATGAATGTTGAAAGGCAGTGTAGGATCATTGACTCCTACCTGTACCTTTTGGTCCGTCTATAATCATACAGATTTTCTTAAAATGGAGTTACTATCTGTTAAAAAAAGGGTAAACTGCCAAGCTTCTCAAGCTTTTGAAACTCCACGTCAGTTATTGCAGTTCCTGTTTTGTCTGTGCTGCCTATAGATTCCAGTGCACGTCCGTTAACCTGAACTTCCACAGTACAGTGATGCTTACAAAAACCCTACTGTTTTTGCTGTGGAGGTATTAAAGAGCCGTGGCCCAGCCGCTCCTCCGGTCTGACTGTTAGCAGTTAGCATGTGTTAGCATGACACCGTTAGTGGGATCACATCACCAGCTCTGTGCCGAAATACTCAACCCAGCTGCACACGGAGCCCTGAGAGATGTTCATGTTGAACTAGCTGTAGCACACTGAGTTTGAGTGCAGTGGGCAGGACCGGGGGGGTCCTGCAGTGGGCAGCCCCCCCCCAAAAAACAACAACAAACAAACATATATTCCCCAAAAGAATGGACATTTCAAAGGAGAATATACTGTGATGTCATGAGGGGGAGGGTCATCAACGGGAGGTACCTCCCCTCCCGGTGGTTACAGCAGGGACTACAACCCATCATGGCAGCAGGGAAAAGACTACACTTCCCATAGGCAGCAGGGCAGCCGGGGCCAAGGGGGCGGCCCAGCTGAAAGAGAGGAGACTGATTACCCGGGGGAGGATAAAGGGAAATGTTTGGAGAGAGGAGAGGGACAGGAGCACAGGAGGGGAAAGGGAGTTTTAGTTTAGGTTAACGACAGCGACCCCGAAGTAAAGGGAGAGACTTATGTTTACCTTTTGTTGAACGATGCAAAATATATTATTTTGAGTTAAACCACAACTGCTGGTCGTGTTCATTCATGCACCCACGCCTCACCAGCTGATCCCGGCCTCTCAAGACATCACAATACTTACTTACTGTACAAAGTTCCTTCACAGTAGCTCATTGCTCCTAACAAAGGTAAAATGCTTGGATGGGTTGAACAGAGAGATTTAGATGTCCTGCATGTACCTGTATGTATATGTATATGATTTATTACAATAACTATATTATATGTTTCTCCTTTTATCAGAGCAGAGAAACCAATATGCCCAGTTCCTGCTGTGGTGTGCTCGATACCTCGCTCTACTCCAGCGCGTTGGATTTCATTGCATCAGCAGAATGAAGTGGATTGGTTTTGCTCAGGGCTCATGGTCTCTTATGATCAAAGTCAATCTCAAGCGCCTCGCTGGTGTCTGTCTTCAGCTGATCCCGTGTGCCACTGTGGGATCAGTTAAATGGAAACATCATAAAAAACATCACACGTGGCATTGCTGCTCGCCGAGCAGACGCACCGACACCACTGATCCGTTTCCATCTGGTCTTAGGCTGTGCTGATGAGAGTCAGTGTGTTTCAATACAGAGCACCTTAGCAAGCAAAGTGAGTCATTTAGAAAGGAGAACATGCAATCACACCTGAGAGATATACAAAGCTATTCTGTACGCACGAACAAATTCAGTCAGACAAAATGTATTCTCTCCAGTTTGTACCAAAAGAAGTTGAAGTTCAGGTAAATAAAGGGAAGGCTGTTGTTTGACAGGACTTCAGAAAGTGGACTGAAGGAAGAGGGTGTGATTGTAGTGATTGTGGAGCTATTGAGGACTGTAACCCTCACTATCTGATGCAGATGACTGACGTATGGACTCATGAAATTCTCATGAAGACTACATCAGCCTGCGCTGATTGTGATCCTGATCGGGAAACGCAGATATTATGTTTTGATGTTGTGAAGCTGCCTCGTCAGCTGCTGTACCATGTGTTGATGGTGATTTGGTCTAATGTTGATGTTTGAATAGTATCGCACCCATTAAAAGGTTTCATCAACGACAATCTCTCTGAAAAAGTGGATAGTTATGTTTTTATGCGTGTTGTGCTTTTTTCCCCATCACTGCACCTTCATCAGTTAGTCGCAGTGGTGGGACGTGCATTTTATAGCTGGGCCTCCATGCTGTCCTGCAGCTGAACCAACGAACCCCATTGTGACGCCACAGCTACGGTGATTATTTGTTTCGTGTAAAAATGAAGCTCAACACCTATAAATACACTAACTGCAGAATGCAGATAACGTCACATGAATACGCGCACGGGATGCTGCGTCATTAATGGACAATGCATTAAAAACACTGCGGAGCTAAAACACGTATTCCACCGCACACTGAAGAGCCCGGGCCATTCAGATATTACTCGCATCAGAGGGAACAACATACACCAGACACATGAACACAGTAACGCTACGATCACTCCTCTAGGAAATACACGACTCCGTAGTTCTTGTTACTGACGGATTTATTCGTCTGTCAACACCGAGAGGAGAAATGAGTCCACTGGAAAACACACGAATCTTCAAAGATGATCACTTAAACACTTAAACTTTAACTTAACTTTAACACTTTGCACGGAGTATAACGACTTCTGCTGCTTCACGTGTCTTCTTCTAGTTCCTATCACATATTAAACCAAACAAAAATCCATATTCATAAAAACAAGTTGTACACATAATAATATATAAACAAGCATATTAAAGCTACTGCAGATGTACAAACAAACGCATTTAACTTACCAGAGCTGCTGTTCCTCCTTTCTTTGTTAACAAAGAGTTTAATCTCACGGTTGTTCAGTACATCCGTGTGTTTTAGTTCCAGTAAGAAGTCCTTCTCCATTCATGGACGCCAGTGAAGACAGTGGAGTCTCCCCAGTTGTATTTCTTGAATACATTTGAATGTGTTTGAGGCTGAAGATGTCCGCTCCACAGAGGCAGCAGATGTTGGGATTGTCACCGCCCAACATGTCAGGCTAGTCCACTGACCAATCACGTACTTGTAGGCCAGCTAGAAGCTCTGACATGTCAAAGAATACGCCCAACATGTCAAACTAAAGATCTGATTGTTTGAACACTATGACAATCAACAATATCGTTCCCATTCACTTAAACTGCACATGGATGCACTTGTGAGTCTGCAGGCCTCTGGCTCTGTTCTTACCTAGAGACACAGAGGTGAGATCTGATTGGATAAAAGCTCTACTTAAAACAAGCTCTAAGTTTGTCATTCTGTCTAGGCCAGCAGAGAAGGCCCTGATGGCCCACCACTGGTTTGTCGTACTAGCTGTGGTCTCTATGGTCCCCTTCTGTGGGGCGTCTAGAGAGGGTCATCCTTTAGGGTCCCGCAGCCAGACCAGTTGAGAACCACTGCTATAGATGACAGCCAGAAACATGCTCTGAGAGGAGCCTGGCTCTCAAAATGATGCCAAACGGCTGTATTTGGATGCATTGAATAATGTGAGTGATAATAAAAAGTGAAATATATCGTTATATAGTATATAAAAGTACAACGTAAGAGCTGCAACAGCTGGTTCGAAAATGACGACCTCGCGTGACCTCTCTGGACTAAAGCCTCTTATTCTTCACTTTATCCGACTTTAACCTTTATTCAACAACTACTGATCGGTTGTGCTATGATTTGGGAGAGTTTTTAGGCAGCCAGCTGCATTATTTCAAAAACATAATATCAATAAAAATGCTTTTTTTCAGGCAAACCTGAACATTTTCAATTTGAGCTGTGTAATATCTTCATGTACTATATTAACCAGCAACATATACACAATATTTACCCATCTGAACAATCTCAAAGTGTTATCTGATTACAGCATCAAAACTTATTAAAATAGACCTTGTAGTTACAGAACTGTGGTCTCCTTAGTATGGGTATGCTATTTTCGAGCAGAGGCCTACAAATAGGGCTCGAGCTTAAGAGCATTTATTAAGGGAAACCCCAACAGATTTCACTCATAAAGATCAGTCTCATGGGGGTACCACTCGGGATTAAAAATGTGTACCCTGGTTCTGGAAAAGCTGAGCAATGAACCCTGATCGTGTCACAGTGATGTCTTACTTTAGCTATAAATCTAGATTCATGATGTATCATGGCGAAGGCAATGCCACAATAAACAGATTTGCTTGAAGGGTGAAAATAAATGTCATATGTAATGTAAATATTTTTGAGTGAAGCCACAGTCAGGGAGGTCGACTTACATAATAAACCTCAGAGTCTTGCCTATTTTGTCACGGAGAGGGAGGAGAGATTTAAACTTTTAAGTCAAGCAGAAACACAGTTTTTACACGAAATACGTGTTTGCCTGATGCTGTTAACATTTCTGTATCTCACTGATATTTAAATTGCCACCACTGACCGTAAAAACTCCAAAGTAGCCCAGTTGCAATAGCACACTCTTTTCTGTAAATGAAGCTTGATTAAACCTGCAGACACCTGAACCCATCACTCATCACCCCGAGCCTGCATACATTACAAATTAAGTGGCAGATTAGCTCGAGAGACTCTACAAGATCAACACAAACACGTATGGCAGAGAGACCACAACACACAGTAAATCTCTCACAGAGGCTCAGGCCAGATTATTGTGCTTTGTTAAATTCACACCGACCGGCTTTATTGGTTCGCAGCCTGTTTAATATGCCCGACACAGCTTCCACGTGGCGGCGTGGAGTGTATACCCCGAGACAAGCGGCTTAGCGCTGACATGGACAAACAAGGCCTAAAGACACACAGCAGAGGCAGAGTAGGTGAGAGGTGGGCTGGAAGCAAGAGACAGAGAGAGGCAGTGTGTGTTTACAGAGTGAGTGAACCTACTGGATCATGACTGGAGGAAGACTCAGTTAAAGGGACAGATGGAGAGCACGGAGACTCGTTTCTGAGTGATGCCTTTGAAGAGCAGGAGACGGAGAGGAAGGTGAGAGGACAGGAACAAAGGGGGAAGAGAGAGGACATGATGTGAAGGGGTGCGCTGCACAAAAATCATAATTTCAGTTTATTACAGTTCATCCTTCCTTTTGGTGATAACGGTGATGTACTAACCAAGTTAGCTGAGATCTGGGAACGATGGGAAGGGTCTAACGGGGCAGCGAGCCATGCTAGTTCAACTTAGTTGAAAGACAAAAGAAAGAAGAGCAGCAAAGGCATTAAAAACAGATCTGCTAGTGCCGTCAAATCTTTCATCTTGTTTCCAGTGGAAATACAACTTTTTAGAAATTAGAATCAATTTCTTGATGGCTAGAAAAAAAATCTATTTAACTTGAGAAAATGCTTTTGAAACGAGTTCTGAAGATGTTGATTTGATGCACATGAATTGCATCAGGGCTGTGTCTGTCATACAGTCATTGCAGATCACTGCTCTAAAATCAAGAGAAAGGAAAAAATCATTAACAACTCCATCTTCTAAAGAAGGAAACAATAAGCTCCAATGGCCGATTCCTGAAAGTGTTATTTAAGAAAATATTTGTACGACTCCATGACTCCATGATGTAAGAGTGTGTATCAGTGTATGTGTGTGTGTGTCAGCTGTGGTATCAGCCTTATCTCCAAGCTGGCCTGTGATGGATGCCGCTGCTTGGAGCTGCTTTGCTGCTGCACGTGTTTAGCAATGTGTCGTTGAAGATGAGGGAAGTGTGGGTAAAGGAGGGTAAGGTCCTGCTTCATTAGCAGGTCAGTGGAGTACTGAGGCCATCGATCACTATGCAGGTCCAGGGCATGGAGACATCGATAGTCCCAGAACAGTGGTGTTGAGTAGAACGCGTTCTAAAAAGATGCAATCACCCTCTCGTTCTGTGAAGAAGATCCAACAGAATTGCTGAGAATATACAGCAGTTGATTCAGTGGCTCCTCGGCTCGGCTAAGTGGGAGGGAATCCTTTGTCTTTGAAATGAAGAGAGAACGTTTAGATGTGGGTTCTTGCGTAACTCTGGACTGAGCAGGTCTGAAGCGCAGTGACTGGATGTGCTTCCAGTCTGACGGCAGCGTGGTGCTGTGGTGCTGTAGAACCATGAACACATCTCATTCTCATGTTACCTCACATGTGCAGCAGATATGAACTCCTGAATGTGTAACTCATAGTAAGTCAATATCAGGCTTTTAATACCAGGATCTATTGAAAACCTGACTTTTAGAACTATAACCAAAATGTAACATAACCAAACATTTGATACCATGCTTTGTTAATAAATATGCTTTTCTAAAATGTTTCTATTTCCAAAAATAAGCTTTTCCAAAGCATCAAATGCCACACAAAAGAACACATACATATGAACATACACACACGTGTTGCTTGACCTGAGACAATTCAAAACAAATGAGCCCAGAAACATAATTCATGCAGATACTTCCATATTGTACAGAATAATATGCTGTCATGGGCACAGATCTAAAAAGAGAAAATAGCAGATTTTAAGAATGCTGTACATCTGTCTACCATCTGTCTATCTCTAGTACAGCACTGACTATCAGATATCCATCTCTGAGGAATCTCACCCCCTGACTGCTATGGAGGTCATTGGAACTTAATCTGTGGCGTTCACAGAATTAAAAGACAACAATTTCTGTTGGAATTCACTCTCTGCCAAACAAAGTATTTTTGGATGCTTTGAATCGAACTAAATCCCCTCCACCTTTCAATAGTGACATCCTCAAAACCTCAGGACATGAAAGTGAAAGTGTCTCTATGGCCTGCCATGTAGAGACATGTTTAGCTGTGAATGAACTGTCAGAGACACGCTTTCCAGTTAAATACTAGCAGAACTATATTCAGAATAACTGATTATTAGTGAATAAGTCCAGTAGCATCAGTCAGATTCAACAGTGTTCAGTCCAGTTCAGCGCAGCATGCCCCATTCCTTCCAGCCCTCTATCTGCTCTCCATGGAGCACTGGCAGAGCCCTGATGAGGCTTGGCATGTAAGTGTCTATTCTCCTCGTCTCATTGGTCAGAGACTCATTAATCCCCCTCCCGCCCCCACACACACACACACACCCCACACTCCCAGTTATCTGCCGCAAAGTGAATTACACAAGTGCCTATTGATTTCTGTCCTTATACCAGGCATGTTTAGAGAGTAAACCTATTGCTTTTCTCCCCAAGCGTTTCCATTGTGATGCTCGGCCTGAGCAGAGGGGGGGGGGGGGCTAATTGGCCTCAGTCAAGATCACCTTGGCTGTCTGGGCTCAGCGGCTTCATGTCTGCAGGAAGAAAAGAAAGACAGAGATAGAAAGAAAGAAAAAAGATGCCACAGTGAGGGATGAAAAGCTGTCCTCATTGTTTAACTGAGGCTGAAGTGTGTCCATTAAAGTGCAATGCCAGGGCCATGGCCTCAGCAATATGCCATGCATCTCATCTGCATCTGCTGAATATTTGTGGCGACTGCTAACACATTCAGATAGCAGGGGAAGGCAGGGCAGGGGGCAGTCATTACTGCTCTGTGTCAGGTAGGTGTGTGCTGAATGAGTTTCATGCTTCATTACTGAGGGGCGTTAAGGTAATAAGGCCCCTGACTGCCCATCCAGGGAACTGGTCTCTTCTTGTGGCGGTGAAATTAGCCCCACGTTGTTCCAGGGTTGCTCCTCTTCACGTTGACTTCCACTGGTACGGAAGATTAAAGCCTTCCCAAGATAGCTATTAAGTGGAAACAGGCGACCCTTCATAATCCCATAACAGTCACGGTTTAATCAAATTCTAACCAACACTTGATCCTTTGTTCACTTCTGAACTTAGAAAGCACCGGTGCTAAGGTTGGACCGCCTCCATGCGACAAGGAGACTTTAATCAGTACTAGCAAAAGAACCTCCGGTGACAGTCTTTGAATTAATAAATGCAATGCCTAAAACCTGTCAATGCCTCCCTGTCTAACTTCTGCATGTGTGGATATGTGACTTGAAATCACCTATGCAGTACAAAAGGAGTGTCTCCACGAGGACTTCCAAGGGGTGTGTCCTCCATCCTCTGAGGTACTTATCCTCAAGGGTCATACAAGTATTGGATGGAATGGTTTTAATTCTGTCGTAACACTCAGTTGGCCTTCGTACAACGAGCAATCTCGGGATGACTTTACTATCACTAGGGGAGGCTGAATGATTGTAATTATTACCTGAGCACCTCTGAATTTGATCCCATCTGGAACAGCAGTGTCATTGGAATTCCCCAACCACCAGCCCCAATTACCTAATGGGCTTGGGAGGCGTGTACAGTCCTCTGGACATTTCATGTGCCATCTGAGTAATATGTGACAGGGCAAGGTAATTGCTGTCAGTTCAGACTGAAATCGTTTAATTGACCATTTTGTTCCTTGAACTCTGGTTATATTTTTAGGACTAGTAAGTCGAGATGGTACCATCAAGCTAATGGAACAACCATTACAACCGTTTCATTTTTAGAGTGGAAGTTACTTGTCCACCATTTTCCTCTCAGTGGCTGATTCCAACCAAACCTTTGTCTAATTAAGCTTCTATCTTGCTTTCCAGGCTCTGCAGCCCCCTACATCACCTACTACAAGTTATGGCTCATGGAAATGAACAATGGCCAAACAGTATGTGCCCCAGCATAATGACAAAGGCATTCCTGGACCATATAGCTTGACTGACTGTAGCTTTTGATCTTCCAACATGAAATATTGATGAGTGACCTTGTGTTAAAATGTTTTGCCGAGGTAGGGTTAGCTGGACACATACGTTCTTTCATCTGAGCAACAACTGTGTCAATGATTACATGGCAGGGTTTAGATCCTAATCCTGCTTTCTGTTGCTGATGGTTATCCCTTGAGTGCATGTTGTTAATTCATTTGTTGTGTCTTTGCACTTAATACATTTGAATGCTCACAGAAGAAGTGATGAAGTCATTGGTCATGCATGTCAAATCATTTTCAACTGTACACTGGACTTTACAAAGAGTGGCATGTTGAAAGGCGTCAGCACTAATGCATTTTATATGACTGCCCATTACTCTAACTTAGTTGATGCTAATTGACCATTACCACTGTGCTACTGTAGCACTTAGTGTTTGTCTGAGGCTGTGAGCTGTGTACATGCAGGTTGATTTGAAGTCTCTCCTTTTGACAGTATTGCATAATGACTAGAGAAGCAATAAAGTGAAGGACATTTTTGGTATTGCAAAATAGGATCCAGGTTGTCGATGGCTGGAGTCCTTTTTCAGCCTGTGGAAGATGACACCATTTGAGTATCTCTATGTCTATGCAGGGTTACATACATGTCACAGCGGCATATCACGTCATATCATTGGCCACACACAACACATGCCAAGTGAAATCGTGTCTGCTCTCGGGATATGACATACGATTTCAGGATTATTGTAAGAGGAAATATTAGTTTACGGTTTCATGTATTTCACGATAACTAAATCACAATATTGTGAATACAGCTAATGAACTAATGTTTGAATGTTGAACTAAATGTTTATTATCATCATCAACTCTATCCAGTTTGTTTTTATAGTTTTATAGAGTCACTTCTGGTAATATGATATCCCCACAAGATTCAGCAAGTAAACAGTAACACGTTTAAACTGTATTGGTCCAACTTCGTACATTAGCTAGTTTAGTTTTAACGTATTTATTTGATTTTTACCTTGACTTGGGCATAAAGGTGAGAACGATCATCTTGAAGGTGTTGGAACTCATTCAGAGGGATGGTCCTTTTTGCAGTCTCTGGTCACAAATCTCTGGTCATTTTGTTGAAAACCAAAATGATCCCACTCTGCCGATTTAAGGAACCTTTCTGACAAATATAAGGTTGGAATGTCAGTTCCCTCTGACATTTGTACGGCTCTTGTGGCTTCTACGATTCTTACGTTATGAAACCGAGCTCTTTCACTACGGCGTCCGGAGGGAGAGTGTCATAGGGGTATACTTAATGGGTGAGAATTACAATTCTGCAATTTTTGAAAAGATCTTTACAAAAAAACAAAAACAATTTAAAAGCATTCTATTGTATATCGGCCAGAGAACAGCTGATTGGACACCATTGCTTGATGTCTAGCACCGTCTGCTGAAACATGACTGCTATGCTGACACTGAGAATGCTTTACACAGCGTAGCCCTCATTCAATAACGTTCAATTCATCGGGTAGCCTATATAGGTCATGGAAGTAAATTCCGCATATAAAAGAATTCCATATGCCTCGTCCATGGAGGGCATGTCATCAGATTGTCAGGCCCCATCACATTTGGAATATGGGATGAGCTCTGCATTATGGATGAGTCTATCCTACTATGTGAGAAGGTGCGCTTCGCTCCGTGGACTCTTGAGATCACCACTTGACGAACAGGAAGCAATTTAAATAGTCCGTCGAAATTTATTTCCAGTCCAGGTCTGTCAAGAAATAAAGACAAAAATGAAGAAGTATTGGTTGCTGTTTACTGAAGACATGTGGTTTTCATATAGCATGGGACACTAGTGCATACTTCAATTGCCACACAATATAATGATCAAAGTTAAAGGCAAAATTGATCGTCATGAAGTTGAGATTCATTTCTTTTGATTTTTGTTGTCATGCAGCAATCAAGTTTTAAAAGCAGCTGTGAAAACCAATTAGATATTCACGCATTCCTATTGTTCGCTTCTCAGCATGTGAATAGGGAGAAACAGTTTTCATCCAGTGGTAAATGATGGTGATTGGTGCAGGAAAGGACAAGTCAATGAATGAACTTTCATCAAGTGCTACATATCTGGAGGGACATCGTTTCCTGGTGTCATCTCATTAAGCGTGACCACTGATACTCACTGATCTGTCGGCAGCCATCATCAGAGTCCACGTTCTCCTTCCTCTGAACAAATGCAAAGGTTAATGCCGCCTGTGCTGTCACATGCTGACCGTCATGCTTTCCATTCGCCTCACTTGGTCACTGTGCACGGCAAACGCAGCCTTTCATTATCCTTCCTCTCATTTGCTAATGAGGTAATTAATAAGGCTGGAGTCAGCCAAGTATTCCGAAATGGGTTCACAGTAGCCGGGGTCAATGCGACACATCAGTCATGGCAGCCAAGGCAGAAAATGATTTTGTTTGTTTGTTTGGGTGATAATTTGGTTTCGGCGGGGCTTCTGTGAAACGGTTTGCTCGGATAATCTGTCTGGCACGTTGTTATGATATTTTCAACATCCTTCTCCTGATGATAGACGCTGATTATTACTTCTGCCACTCATTTCCTTCACGAGGCCAGCAGCCCTCCTCCCCTTTTGATTTGTGAGAGGAGAATCTGCCACTGGAACTAAATGAGGAGATTGCAACAGGTAATGCCAGGGTGCAGAGTCAAGGGCTCTTTAATGGTCTCCTGATATGAAGGATGCTTGAAGAGCGTGAGCGACCTGGAGAGTGACATGCTCTCAAAAACAAGAGGACGAGACAGGAGGAGACTGCAGAAAGAGGCGGAAAAAGACAGAGCAGACTCAAGCAGTGGTTTAGATCTAGAGCTAGGCGTCTGAGATGATGATTATTCCAAGGCAAACAGTTTTTTTAAGTTTAAGGTCATATACATTTACACATATACAAAATTTATCCTCTGCATTTAACCCATCCCTAGTTTATTGGGAGCAGTGGGCAGCTGAGAAGCGCCCGGGGAGCAGTTCAGGGTTCAGTGTCTTGCTCAGGGACACTTCGGCACAGGACACGTAGCAGCCAAGGATCGAACCACCGACCTTGCAGTTGCAGGACGACCCGCTCTACCCAGTGAGCCACGGCCGCCCCAAACAGCTAACAGTATATATTATAATTTAAAGATGAATTGTGTTTCCACAAGTACTGACAGGCCGATGCATAGATTGATCATTGTCCTCCATGGGGACAAAAGGACACCTATATTACTAACCCAGCCATCTTCACCACCAAAGACAAAGAGTCTACAGCGTTGCTTGTGGCTGCCATGTTCATACACCCCAAAGCACCAAAGTGTTGACTTGGTTGATTCTCTTGGGCTGAGAAAGAGACTATATCCGGGATCATCTGTGCACATGAGATTGTAGGTAGAGCGGGACATGCAATTGGTTGGTTTTATCAGCATTCACTGGAATGCAGGAAAGTGATAAAGTGCCACAATAAGCGGCTTGATTTCGACCTATCAGCACCAGGTGTGAGGTTTTGAACCCCGTCTTTTGGTGGGGCGACTTTGTGCCAGTACCCCAAAGAACAGTTATGAAGATGTCATGGCCAGTCCACTTCAACTTCAACTTTGAGAAGGTTTCAACCCTCATTTAATTTTAAATTTCGGGGAATTATGCAGATTAGGTTTCAAGATACTGTTTTATGAAAGATTAATCCTTGACCTAACACCGGCACAAGACAGAAGGTCCGGGGGTCACTGAAGTCATTATGAATCATAAGGATGATGCATAAGAGGTCCCTGCAGAACTAATTTGAGCAGTGAAAAACTCGACATACTGGCCATGAATTATTTTTCAAAAGATGTAGCTCAATCAAATCATATCCTAATACACCTGAGGATAATAAGTCCAAATCCAAAGTATGGTCAACCCAAACAGAGCATTGGCAGCACCACCATGAGGCACTACTATGTAGACTGAGTTACATATCATTTGGACCCAGCCTGACTTTGATCCTGGGTCAAGTCTGGGTTACTAAGGGCTGAATGGGATTGTAAAGACTTCAACCATGAACATCTACATCAAATGTCATAGCAGGACCAGTAGTTGTGGAATATCTCTCTGAATCAAATTGTTGGACAAACAGAATGACGCTGTTATCCTTCGACCTCACCACTAGTGGACAATAAGTCATAAACTGTCCCTCCACAATAAGAGCTTGACAGACTGTAAGATGCACACCAAATCAGACCACATGTAATCTCACATAGCCAGCCCTATCTCCACAGCGCTGTGTCAGGTCTGTCTCAACACATCATTCTGCTATGAGGAAAAATGTTCTGGCTTGTTTGTATTTCTTTAAACCAATCACAATCGTCTTGAGCGGCGCTAAGCACAGGATGCAGCAACAACACCTTTGCAAAATAGTCAGCAGAAGGGGAGGAGAGTGCCTTGTAAAATACATGGCAGATGGCAGACTTATACCCACAGACTACATCCGGTCAGTCAGACTTGTGTTATTTTCACACAACTTAAGGTCTTTACATAATGGGAGCATGACAAATAAATAACATGAATATTATATGTCTGATGCTTTTATTGTGAAAGGTAAAAACGGAAGGAGGGGATCTGGTCTGCTGCCTAGCAAGGGCGTAGGTTTGGTCTCAGCATTGGTAGGGACACTGCCAGTCGTCGTTCCCCCCGCGGCAATTGTTTTTGGGCCCCATTTGGGGCCGCAGATATCCATTGTTTCAGACAGTTCATAGATTGGTTCAATCAGAAAGAGTGTGATTTTGCTCTGTAGTTTTGCTTGCATTCAGTATATGATAAGAGATATCATATCATGATATTGCAATATCCAATACGTTTAAGTATTATCTCACATTTTACATTTTTACTCCGTCTGTATATACTGGTATATGTTGTATTCTTCTTTACTGTCATATTTTTATTACTGTTTACTGTTTACTGTTTAGTTTATTATACTACTTGATTTTTTATCTTCACTTCATTTTATTACTTGTGAGCAATGCTGCTGTAATCCTGTAATTTCCCCACTGAGGGACCAATAAAGGATTATCTTATCTTATCTTATCTTATAACACAAGAGACAGAATTTCAGGGTCATAGTGAAATTTGACAACACAAATATGAACTTTTCTCAAATAAAGAGAGAGAAATAATTTTCCTGTTTGTAAAGGAAAGACGGATAAACTAGCGTTCATATCCGTGTCACTCCTAAATCCTAATTCTTAAAGGGACGCACACAATGGATGGAGAATGGACCTGATAGTGTCAACTTTATATCGTTAAGTATGATGATAGGCTATTGGATTGTAATTTGAAGGGGGAGAAAACATACAAACCAGAACGCACGCACATATGTAGCATGTTAGAGTTATAAATAACTTGTCCATATGAGAAACAATAGTTCAATTTAATGACATCACCAAAATATATATTTTTTAAAGCCAATAATGCCAAATTATTTGGGGGGGGCTGAAGGACATTTGAGGGGGGCTTCAGCCCGCCTAAAATAGGCCTAACGAAGCCCCTGGTTGATATTATGTTGAACAGGCAAACTTTATTAAAATATATGAACATTTGTGTAACTTGGAACTGATTTAAACATAATAACAGTAACAAAACCTTAGTTTAAATACAAAACAGTATTCTGCACCAAATTAATAATAATAATAAATAATTAAATAAATGAATAAAAAGCGTTCTGCTAAAATGCCAATATACAGTAACAGTATATTCTATATCCAAAATATATATAAAAAACTTTTCCCAGTTGTGCAGAAAAAAAAAGACAAAAAAAATCAAAATCTATTCTGCAGCACTTAATAGGCTACAAATAAAGTGCTTTCCTCCTTTATGCAATTATTAGTAGTGCTGGGCAACGATTACAATTTTTAATCGCGATTAATCGCATGGATTTCTTTCGATTAATCGCGATTAATCTCATTGTTATGGCAAAGTTCAATAATGAATTCAAAAGTAGTGCATTGTGCACTTTTATTTTAAAGTACTGCTATATGAACAAAATGGCAATAACATTTGGTTTAAACACTTTAAAGACGTCAGGTTGTTGTTAGCAGCAGTATTCCCTTTACAAAGCAGCAGTTCTATCTCTTCTATAGCTGTGCTCAGTGTGTGACAGGAACAACATGTTTCAGCAAAAATGTCTGTCTTCATGACAGTCAGAGCATGTGAATGCAGCTCTACTGTTCATCAATATAATGCTGTAACTCAGAGGTGATGATGGTGACTGTTGAGGTTGAAAACAAAGCATGAGAGAGCCTGCAGGCTTCTTCAGAAAAATGAGCTGGATCCAGTTCAAAATTAAAAACAATATTTAATGTACTACACAAAGTTCACTTACAAACTGAATTTACTATCAATAGTAATGTTCTCGAGAACAGAGACCACACGCACGCATCTCACTCACAGGTCTGAATCCAGGTACTGAAAAACAAGAGCGGAGGTGGTCTGAGGAACGCTCCCTAACACATTGTCTTTTATATGCCCTGACAGTTGGAAAGTGTCGTAAACTGTCCTAATACGTGTGAATGATCCTCAGTCGATCAGTGATTGGCTCCATTTGAATCCTGTCCCCTCCCATTATCGATCCTTTGTGGCAAATATCCTGAACTCCTCTCTGTGACCTGCTGGTCAGTTGTCCGTCCCTCTGCTGCATCTCTGTAAAGCCTCACTCAAAATGATCTCTTTCTGACCCTCAAAACTAATCATACAGTGTTTTAATGCCTTTAGTGACTATGATTTAATACATTCAATGTGTAAAATACTGTAACATATAATATCCTCTATAAGTAAGAATATTGTAAACATATAATACATTCCATATGGAAACATATTGTGACTAACATATTTATTATTGTGACACTTCTACTCACCACTTGGGGTGTTATTTAATCATACTAATAATATTTCTAATCCTGAAATTCTCCACAGTGACCCACCGATCAAAGAATAAAGACACTTTACCCACAATGTAGGTGTATTTTCCCTTTAACTCACGAGATGCAGGTAGCATGTTTTATACTTAATGTGACTATAATTCATACTTTGTTGGCATCTTATTCTGAAAACCGGATGTTTGTCTGAAGAAACCGGATGTTGTCTCACGTTAATCTTTCCGCTAACTTTCAAAGTCCTTTGCTCGCTCCCGATCTGTGCCGTTTGAATGCGTTTACCGTGAATTTGGCGGGGAAATATTGGTGGGGACAATTGTGTCTTTCCCGAGCTTTGGTCGTGACTAGTCCCTATGCCTTCGTGTTGTTGTCTCATAAATATAGAACAGACTCATCTGTTCAGCACATCCTGATTGGCCTATATTACAGGTGTGATAGCTTCGAAAAATTGTTTTTAATATTCAGGTTCTGTGTGAAAGTGTTCATGACAAAAACAACAACAACAAAAAACAACAAAAAATATATTGACGTGCAAGAAAAAAACGCCCAGGTTTGTAAAAGCCTTTAATACGATGCTCTTTAAGAATTGAGGGCATAACAATTCATTTCAGCTCAGACAAACTCTTTTCCATGAAACAGAAGGTGAGTGAACTGAGTTTAGGCAGCTTCAGCCTCCACTACATCCCTGAACGTAAAGCAGGAAATGAGTGACTGGAAGAAAATAGTAAGGAGCTGCAGAGGGAGATGGAGGAGGGTGCATGGAGGAGAGGGTGTTGGCTAGCTGGCAGGAAAGACGCAGAGGTGTAGTGGAAAAGGAGTGTTATTTTGGCTCCTGTTGCAAAGACCTCTGGGAAAATAGGGCCCGCCTGACAGTGCTGCAAGAGCCATAAATCACCACCAGAGCAGTCCTCCTCCCCGCCATGACCTAGAAGTGACCCCGGAGTCGCACCTTTTTTCAAACACCGAGCACACACACCAGCTGGAAGATATTCAGGTGGAAGCACACACACACACACACACACACACACACACAATGGGAGGAGGTTGTGTGGGAGCCGGGGTGTCACTTCACAAGACGGCGCTGTGACTCACACGGTCCAAGATAAGGATCAACGCTCCGAGCCGTTCAGCCATATTTACACTTATTCATATTTAAACAGTGGCCAGATGTATTTCCCTCCGTGTTCTTAGAGCTGAGGATACTGGCTCAGACATCACGAAGCAGGTCAATGTTGGACTTATCTGAAGAGGCGAACACGCCCCTGGGAAACCTTCTACGGTCTCTCTATGAAATGAAATGAATGAGGCTAAGATCACATGTTGAGATCATTTTAGAAGACACTGTTCTAGCTGGTTTAGACTGAGAGTATTGTTGTTATGCTAATCTTATGTTAATTAACTTTAACTCTTTAATAGAATAAGAAAATATGTGACACAATACGTATAGAATAATATGTACGGTAAAATACAGTATTTCTAAGGAACGCATCATGGTTCTATCGTGTCATTGTGGCCTTCATTAGCCTGACTGAGCAGATGGAGTTTGTGGGTACAAGCCGGCCCTCAGCAGCTCCGCTGTCTATCTATCTTGTTAGGGCACCAAGGCTGCATCCTGTGCTTAGCTCCGCCCAAACCATTGTGATTGGTTTAAAGAAATACAAACATCCCTTGTAACTCCAAGCTGCAGTTACACTCTTTCTTTCCTCTGCCTTATTTTCATAGCTTCGGTCGTTATTCTCATAGTATTTTCATCAGCTCATCAATTGAATTGTTAAGATGTGGTAATTTCTGAAGAGAATTCTAATGGTGTAAGACATGATCATTCTCACAGACATTCCAGTGTTTGTTTGTACAACTTGTCTGCATGTATTGCTCTCTGGTCTCTTGCTCAGCCACAGTGGGTTAGCGTTACCTTTCTTTGGCTGAGTTGAGAATAATGCAGCAAAACATTGTAGTTTTTCTCCAGTGCAACTTGATTTTCTCCATTGGATGTCGAGTGTATCTGTAGCTCTGTTTTGTGTGTGTGTGTGTGTGTGTGTGTGTGGAAGGAATGGTTCAAGTATGGAAGGGAGGCCAGCGAAGCCTCGGGCAAGCCTCAGAGAGCTTGTTACAGGAGGAGGGAGGAGAGGAGAAGTGAAGCAATAAGGGGGAGGGAGTTGTGAGAGCAGCAGGAGGTGAAGGAGGTGAGAGGCAACACAAGACTGTCATTTAACAGGACAGAGATGGAATGGAGAGCTATGGAATGGATTCTATCTTCATAGAATAAATAATTCAGAGTCAAACCCTTTACAATAATTAAACACCAGCTTAAGAGCTATGTTCCTTTCTTCCCCCATGTAATGGCAGATGTCTTTGTGCAGCTGATTCATACAGAGCAGGTCTATTTGTACAGAGTGCATTCTGTCGGCTTTTCTAATCACACTGTAATTGCTCTTAATGTTCCTTAACAAGTGTCCCTTTTCTTATGCTGCCCATTTATACTTTCTCAGCTTACTTTCATTGGCTGTGTTCATTTGCAGAGAGGCTGCCTCTGCCAGCTCTTTGATTCTTTATTGTCGTCATTAAATAGCTCTTAAATGTACTTCTAGGTGTCAATAAAAGCCCTGAAATGGTCTCAGAGGTTTCTGAATAGATAGAAAGATGCTGAATAAGGCAAATTATGTATTACTGAGGGAGGAGGGTGGGAGGGAAAAAAGAAATGATACGGCGTGATGGAGAAAATTAGAAGCAACAGTAAGTGAAGGACAGAGGAAGGGAGGTGGAGAGCCATAAAAGGAAAGAATAGAAAATCAACAGAGACGAAGGGAAGAGAAGGAGAGAAAGGTCAGGTGAGCTCAGGAAGGAGAGAAGTCTGTTTCAGCCTCCAGCTCTTGGGTCAGCAAATAGCCTGAGAAATTAATTAAGATAATGATCCATAAAAAGAGTCTGGCAAAGTCAGCTGCGACCCTGCGTGTGTGTGTGTGCATCTGCGAGCCCAGTCCTCTTTTCTTTTGCAGGACTGTTATGAGGTGGGTAGAGGAATGCATTGATTTCATAAAGGGCATAAAGGGGTCCGGTGGCCGCTTGAACAGCCGAGTGTGAGATCAATGCAGGGGAGATGAAAACTGTGACATTTACTCTGGTTTGTGCCCCGGGGCAGGAAGGACCTCTGTGGAAAGCCACTCTGTCAGCTCTCTCTCTCTCTGTCTCTCTGTCTCTCTCTCTCTCTCTGTCTCTGTCTCTCTCTCTCTCAGTCTCTCTCTCTCTCTCTGTATCTCTCTCTCTCTCTCTCACTCTGTATCTCTCTCTCTGTCTCTGTCTCTGTCTCTCTCTCTCTCTGTCTCTCTCTCTCTCTCGCTCTCTCTCTCTCTCTCGCTCTCAGTCTCTCTCTCTCTCTCTGTATCTCTCTCTCTCTCACTCTGTATCTCTCTCTCTCTCTCTCTCTCTCTCTCTCTCTCTCTGTATCTCTCTCTCTCTCTCTCACTCTGTATCTCTCTCTCTCTCTCTCTCTCTCTCTCTCTCTCTCTCTCTCTCTCTCTCTCTCTCTCTCTCTCTCTCTCTCTCTCTCTCTCTCTCTCTCTCTCTCTCTCTCTCTCTCTCTCTGTATCTCTCTCTCTCTCTCTCTCTCTCTCTCTGTATCTCTCTCTCTCACTCTGTATCTCTCTCTCTCTCTCTCTCTCTCTCTCTCTCTGTATCTCTCTCTCTCTCTCTGTATCTCTCTCTCTCTCTCTCTCTCTCTCTCTCTGAGAGTGCACACTGCTTTCTTCATGTGGGAGAAATGGCACTTTTCATTCCTGGAATGGTGACACACACTCTGAGAAGGTGCAGAGCATAACTCTGCATTCTCTCACACTCAACAATCGGCCCTTTTTAACAACGGAATTCAATCAAACTCTTGTTCTTCAGCTTTATTCACTCACAAACCTTTAAGCATCTATGAACATACAGAGACAGTAATATACACATGCACATGCATGCACATATAGTGCGCATCTTTACTCCGTCTGCAGGAAAGAAAAGCGAAGGTACATGTGGGAATGAAGAAGGGATAAACAAGACACATAAAGAAGGACAAAGAATAAGAAAAGAATACTAATTGATCAAATATAAACGTTAATTGAGATGTGGGATTGAGAAATGCACACAGCTCAATATGATGTAATGGTATTCAGCTCGCAGTACGTTTCTCCGGTACAGCCAACAGTAAAACTCTTCAGCAGAATAAAGATGGATCTTAATTACAGTTCTGTTTCAATGATGCAATAAACAACGATAAGTTAAAAACATGTTTTACGCGTTAACATTTGAAACACAAGAACTGGGCAGCGAGCGGTGAACAGCTGTTTGTGTGGCGTCTCTTCCGTCTCTTCCTGTTTCCTTCACGATTAATAGATCATGCGATTAATCGTGATTAAAGGTTGTAATGGTTGCCCAGCACTGATATATGTATAGATCCACATATGGGGTCGTGTTGGAGCTTCTGTAATTGCCCTGTGGAATGAACCATTTCACCATTTCATTCTGTAAATTCTCTCCTGACAATACGCTCTGGAGAGAACATGATGAGATGATGATGCTGTATCATGATTCTGGAGGTTTTACTGATCGGTCAGAGCACGCTTCGACAGTAAGGGTTGCGAGTTGTCATTGGCAACCATTATGACAAACATTTTGTTGAATATTTAACATATACAAAGTAGTGACAGTAAACAGCAAAATGAGATGCCTGTGTGTACATCTATATATATACACGCAGGCATCTGTTGTAGAAACAATAGTAAAGCTGGTTCCACAACCATCAACATCACAAACCAACGTGAGTCACCTGACAGAACCAGAAGAACCTGAACTAAAAGGAAATGTCTTGGAAGGCAAAGTATCTCACTACCTTTGAGCTGGATGGAACATTGTCTGCAAAGCGTGTAGAAGGAACACATGACATGTACACATGTCACATGTTCATTATTAAGCTCATGTATTCCTGCATAGGACGACAAATAGCAACAAATGTTCTGCTTTTGCAGTCAAGAGCTGATGCCTTGTTGGTAGCATGGCAGCCACTGGGTCACACCAACCTGTTATCAACATGCACAATATAATAACATGCACACTTCTAAAGTGCACTTACTGCAGCGATGGAGTGGCATCTGATTCATCACGAGTCATCGGTACCGTGTTCTGGTGGAGCTGCATTGTGTTCTCTGAAGATGAATGTTATGAATGTTTTCACTTTTCATCAACCGGCATGAACAGATGAGCCCTCGTTCATCACTAGAGGGTTGATACAGGAACTGAATGATTCTGCTAGATTATTGCTGCTGTGCATGAGGGATAGATGCTGCTCACACACCAGGCTGCATAATATTCATCAAAACACAAACACAAGATCTCATCAATCAAAAGAAGCCAGATAGTGGTTCAGTTGAGATGAATGAATACAATCACAAGAACATTTGTATGATGGCTTATCAGACGAAACATGTACATTCTACTGTACTGGATTCATCAGAACAAACATTCACTAAATAGTCCAGCTTGCCTTTTCTGAGACAACTTTGGAAAAGTTAAACACGTCAGAATGTTTGGTCATCTTCTGTATTTCATGGAAAATTGACGCTCACATCATTATATTTCATATACAATACGACAAAGATATAATGCATTTGATATATGTGGATAGTTTAGATTTTCTAATATTGTTCTTCAAACTTGAATCAAATGGTATTTCTAATGTGTAGATTGTTTATTCTCACTTCAATATGTTTTGATCAACTAACTCTTTTTTTTGTTTTACATTCATTTAAACTTCTACAGTTTGTGTGGAGACTAATGGAACGCTTATGATCAAAAAAGCAATCAACTTGGTCTACGCACACTTGAAGTGGAAACATATCGTCGTCACCTATATTGATGTTTAACAGCCGTGCAGTAGATTAAGCTCTAGTAGTGTGTGTGTGTGTGTGTGTGTGTGTGTGTGCGTGTATGTGTGTGTGTGCATACAGTATGTGCCTTGTGTATCTCTTAACGGCAGCCCTTCATATGCAAACAAGCACTGACAATAAAGATTGAGCTCTCTTTGTTATGCATGCTTCCATACACTCATACAATTACGCACACACACACACACACACACACACACACACACACACACACAGGCGCTGCTGAATAATTGAGCAGATGCCGAGGGAGACCTACTCGGCCGTTAAATGGTCTGGGCTCTAAATAAACACTGGGATTGCACTGGGATGGGGGGGGTGACAAGGGAAGTGACATCACACATCATGTGGTGGACTTCCGCCGGGGTAAATGCCCTCCTCCGACACCGGTGAGCATCCAGGGACTGGACATTGAGGTCGTGAACTCATATAAGTACCTGGGTGTTCACTTGAACAATAAACTGGACTGGACTGACCACGCTCACGCTCTTTATAAAAAAGGACAGAGCATACTCTTTCTGCTGAGGAGACTGAGGTCTTTTGGGGTGCAGGGAGCACTCCTGAAGACCTTCTTCGACTCCGTGGTGGCATCAGCCATCTTCTATGGAGTGGTCTTCTGGAGCAGCAGCATCGCGGCAGCTGACAGGAGGAGACTGGACAAACTGGTGAGGAAGGCCAGCAGCGTGCTGGGGTGTCCACTGGATACTGTGGAGGTGGTGGGAGACAGGAGGATGATGGCGAAGCTCTCATCCCTGATGAGCCACGCCTCCCACCCCATGCAGGACACTCTGGCAGCTCTGCACAGCTCCTTCAGTCACCGGCTGATTCATCCCTGGTGTCTGAGGGAGCGGTACCGCAAGTCCTTCCTCCCCGCTGCTGTCAGGCTGCACAACAAACTGCTCTCGGTAGACCACTAACACTTTGAACACTTCTGAACACGAACATTTGACTGAACATGAACACTTGAACACTTCTGAACACTTTAATTTATTCACCTGGTGCAATATCCGTGCAATCCCGTGCAATATCCCGTGCAATATCCCGTGCAATATCCAATACGTTTAAGTATTATCTTACATTTTACATTTTTACTCCGTCTGTATATACTGGTATATTTTGTATTCTTCTTTACTGTCATATTTTTTTATTACTGTTTACTGTTTACTGTTTAGTTTATTTATACTACTTGATTTTTTTATCTTCATTTTATTACTTGTGAGCAATGCTGCTGTAATCCTGTAATTTCCCCACTGAGGGACTAATAAAGGACTATTTTATCTTATGTGATGTGACCTTTGCTCCTGGAAGCTTGTGCCATCAGGACAGAGCTTGTCTGTCAAAGTGCACTTTATTTTATTTTTGCACACATAATGTTTATGTCCATTACACATGAAGTTATTTCATAGACACACACACACAATCAAAGTTGGTTCATACAGTTTATTAACTTCATGTAATGTTGTCAGACCTTCATGCTCATGAATACATCCCTAACTGACCCAGTGTCCTGCTCAAGGGCACACTGGTAGAAGGTGCTGTGAAGGGGATACAGGTCTTTTTGAGAGGGTACATGTATAAGCTCATCTGGGGACCCCTCCCCCCCCTACATACCACCACCCCTACCCATTGGGTTGATTTGTTGGTGCTTAGCAACACCATCCCAGCCAAAGCCCCTGAAGTATTCTGCTTGAAGCTTGACTCGGCACTAATGTCTCCTGTCAGGATCATGTTTTCCTGGATGATATCTGCTTGTCTGCTTTGCATGGTTGTGGCGTGTTTTATTTCCCAAACTATGGACAATCATGACTTCCTGTGTAACTTCCTTAGTACCGGCTGATCTCGAAAAGATGTATACACATGCAAGGAGTGCTCTGTTTCCCCACCCACGTAAAGCTCTGAGGATGTTCTGGGACAGCCGAATGGCTTTAATGAGCGCGTTCATGCACTCAGAATGCATTCTCCAACAATGCAGTAATGTCCACTCTTTTACAAATGGAGCCCACGGGGATAGTGTCTGAGGTAAGGCCACTCATTTCAGTAATTGCCAGTGGTGCTGTGATGGCACCCAGCCCAACCATTTCACAGTAATGGGCTTCAAAAGTCAGCTCTATCTTGGTCTACACCCTTTACTGCTCTTAAATAAATAATACTCCATGTGATTTTCACTTTGCAAACCATTGTGTTTTCTTCTGGTAAACTTATTTCTCCCCACTGGCCTTCACTTTCTGTCTCTTTCACGCAGTGATTTTCTGTACGTTTTCCACAAGGACCTTTGAAGAGTGGGCCATGAACTGGTTGTGTTAGCTTTCGGTTCAACCACATGTATCGGTGGATGGAGCAGCGAGAGCAGCAGAGTGAAAGAGGCAGAGCAGGTACCCAGTGTACCAAGTCTTTCCTCTTCTCTGATGCGTTCATCCAGCCGTGCTTGTTGACTGTCAGTAATGGGAGATCGAGAAAGAAGTCGTTGATTTTTGATTGTCAAGGATTCAAGGAATTATATTTGTCACCTGCACACCTCCGAATGTGCAGTCACTGTTCTAGTGCAGCATCACAGCACAATGCATAGGAGGTTTACACAATGTGCAGAAGAGGATGGTACTCACCATATAGCATGAGTTCAAATAACAACTACATTTAAAGACATATATTAAAGAGTAGTGGGATTAGTAGGGCTGATTATCAGTACTTAGTATAGTATAGACCACAATAATGCAGTACAAGACTTCTCAAGTCAAAAGACACCTGCGATCCTATTTGTACTATTTGTTTGGTTTTGCTTGCAGTCAATCACAGCAAGCGCTCTTTGATTGAATGCGATGTTTGATTGGTCCTCTACTGCCTGATGTCTAAGCCGGCAGCCGGTGAACAGTGTGTGTGGAGCTTATTATACCTTTATACAAGAGTGTGGTCTTTGCATGACTCATTGATTGCACTTCTGATTTTGTAATTTCCCTGAAAACTCTGTCCCCACACTACCCCACAGTCGACTTTGATTTCTGCTCATTCTGATACTGCTTGAACAGATTCCTGCACTTCAGCCCTTCTCCTCACACACTGCTTCAGTGTGCTTTTCAAACTTCTGCTCTCAGATTTCTACTCCTCGATGTTTTCCTGCAATAACTCTGTCAAAATGCCGCAACCAACAGAACGCGAGGTGTAGTGTTGACCAATGAATGATCTCTGCCTCAGTGAGAGTGTGCGGCAAGCAGCAATATATCTGCGTGCAAGCAGATAGTTTAAGCAGGAGCAGAGTGCAAGCAGGGGATATTTGAGTGTGAGGACAGCGTTTTTAGGGAAAGTATTACAAAATCTGAATGTGAAATCGATAAGTGAAAAGCCATGCTCTTGAATAAAGATAAGCTCCGTGGTGCACAAACTATCGGCGCCCCGAGAGCTAACAGTTTCAACCTCCAGGTACCAAAGAAGGCCATGCCGCTGTGGGTGGAGGGATGGCCTCATCAGCGGGCGCTGCTGTGCGGTGCAGCAGCACTGAGCTAACCAGTGGGACACACATGCTCCCATTTACATGAAGTACATTACTGTCATGGCTATAACGTTAAGAGCACTGGTAGTGATACTGGCATCGTCATTTTTAAAATGAGACCCTGTATCTTACAACTGCGAGGGAAACGTTCTTTAGACTTTGTTGACTTCTTTTCAAAGAGGCCCTGAGGAAGCTGGGGTCTAGACACACATGTCCTGCTGCTGTTTAGTGTGACTTTGCTGCTTGGTCATAGTTGTGGCTCTGCACTACCTTTAGTTCTTGGTTCTGTCTTCTTTCACAGAGGTCGTAGGGTGATGGAGAGGGTCATGGGGCTGGTGTTGGGAAGGATCCTTGGATCCATAGTCACAGCGATTCATCTATATATCGAATCTGAAAAGTCTTGTAAACTCACTTCATGGTGAAATGAAATGTATGAGTGAGACTGCAGAGCATGTCATAGTGTGCAGAAATGTGTGAGCTCAGCATTTTTAACATTTCAGGTGGGGTCATTAGATTTGAACAAAGGATTGAAAACAACACCTTTCATCTGGTTTGAGGTTCTGGTGTGTTCTGGTTTGAGGTTCTGGTGTGTTCTGGTGTGTTCTGGTTTGAGGTTCTGGTGTGTTCTGGTGTGTTCTGGTGTGAGGTTCTGGTGTGTTCTGGTGTGTTCTGGTGTTCTCCTCACCTCTCTCTGTGTGTCTGTACTGCTTTGGATTCAGTCTCTCTCCTCTGGGGTCAAGCTTCACTCAGCAGGAAGGAAGACAGTCTTTGGTCACTGAAGCGAGCCGCTGTGTTCTCTCTTTCTCGAAGACCCAGCTCGCGTCAAGGTGTGGAGGCTGATTTGGCTTTCTGATGTTTCTGGTGTCAGAGTGTCCCAGAGCAGAAGGGGTTACCAGGCTAGGGGCCAGACACCAAGGGCCTGCAAGGTAAAGAGAGACCACAGCTGAAGGCCTGTCAGAGTATCACATCTTTACTCACAGCATCGTTGTGTTACATCAACTTCAAGGTAGATGGAAAGTCTTCCTTCTTCCCTTTGAACTGAACATTCACAGATTCAACAAGGAGCCTTTAGAATATGAATGCTGGACATCAGCTTGGTTCACTGATATTTACTGTGAAAACACAACCTATATGAGCTGCTTAACAAGAGTAGGTGTCATTACTTACTGTTCCCAAAGGTCGAGAATGTGTCGTGGTCCATCACTGAATATGTTCTGTCGGGCTGTCTTCAACCTGAGACATTTGTTATTAGTCTTCAGTTTAATTGCACTGATTGATTCTTGGTACTTATGCATATCTATTAAGTTACTGTAGGCAACCTGAGCAACACAGACTCAGTCCTTAGTTTCTTCACTTGAAAGGATTTTAGATTGGAATCGTTTTGATTGACTCTCAACGGCTCTCAAGATGTCAGCGACTACCCGGCAGTTCATGGCTATACTAACAGTGCAAACTACGGCAAAAGTGCTGACAGAGCGAACATGTTTACCTCTGGTGAAGTGGAGGGTGGGTGTTACGCTTCCACTTGGTCCGGCATCATCAACTAAAACACGCAGACAGCCACAGTGACGTCTCAGCCAGATATTACTCAACTATTCATTTACTCGGCGGAGAATTTGCTCTTATATTAAGGTTCAGAATGTGAAATGCAGCATCACGAAGGAAAAGAAACAATTCCACAATTTAAAAGATCTCACATTCAAAGTGTTCATTTAATAAAGGTACAGAAATATTAGTACAGAAATCTTAAATCTTTAAATTGTCTTAACTATACCTGATGTAATTTAGCTGCCGAGTCAACGTGGTAAAATGTAAACAAGTTGAATATTTCCCATTGAGATGTAATGAATTAGAAGAACAAAGAAGCATCAAAAAGAAATACTAAAGTTAAGTAAAAATACCTCAAAATTGCACTTATGTGCAGTACTTCCACCACCGCTGAAGAGGGAACGGTCCAACCAACAAATAGACAACGTTTCCCACCATGCATCAGTGCATCTTTCTGTTACAGACGCATACCTCTGTCCAAGCTCTGTCATTGGGCATCAGGTGTGGTGTTTATGGATGATGACATCATCGAGCTTATTTTCTCAGACCCTCATAAGTTGTTGTGCAGCAACAGGTTTCCACAGGCTGAGTCTACTCATCTCATCATGACTACAAACGCATCTCTCAGGTCTGCTGAAACATAGAAATGATTCTCTAAAGCTTCCTGTAAGCTGCTGACTGTCACAGTGTTTGTTAAGTTAAAAGGAATTAAAGTAAAACTTCATTAAAATCATCCTTTCTATCAAACACATCTAAGAACAGAACAATCGTGGTAACCTCATACGTTCTGGTTGCACTTTAGAACTGGTTTTAGCTTGACTTGTATCAGTCTGCTTTGTTTCTCTCTCTGTGTGTGTGCGTGTGTTTCTGTTTCTGTGTGTGTGTGTGTGTGTGTGTGTGTGTGTGTGTGTGTTTGCATTGCTCCAGCTGGATGACACTGTCACATTTGCGGAAGGTTTTAACGGCTGGAAACAGAAACAGCCTTGTTTTCCACTCCATGACTACGTTCCTGCAGTTTGTTCAGTGAGGTTCTGAAAGGGTTCCATCAGCCTGGAAGTGTTTGTGCGCTGTAGTTATGAGGTTATGATCAATGATAACAGCAATATGCGGGTGCAGGGGGGCTGATGGCCCTTGTTCTTGATTCATATTCATGTTTGTTATATTTGACTCTTTCCACAGAGATCCTCTGACTCACACTTTAGGACCTTCTAATGTCCTCGGTGTTCATTCTGTCTCTTCTGCTCTCTTGTTTTTCATGTACGCTGATCCTGCTGGACATCTTCTCACATCCAGGTAAGAACCTCTGTTATTGATTACATTTACTCTGTCCTCTCTACGGGATGAAGATGAATGCAACCTAGAGGGCAAATAGTTGTGAGTTTGTCCCTTTCTCTCTCTATATGTGTGTGTGTGTGATAACTCAAGGGTCAAATATGCACCTTAATAACTTATGTCATCTAGTATCGACTACCTTTCCACCTATATAACAAGTAGTGAATGAAATGCCAGTACTAGATCAAAGCACTGCTGGTTGAGTCCTGTTGTTGGAATGCTTAGATGAATAATAGCATCATGTCTGGCTGTCCTGGGTGAGAGGACACACGCTGTGTGACGTGATACAAAGCTTCTTTGGGTTTTGGAGACATTTTTCGTCGTGCATCGTGAAGAGTATCTCCTGCCATTTCTACGGTGTTTGTCTATCGTGCTTATGTTCAGTGTGGACACGTGGAGTATCCATGCTGGAGTAATAGAATATTTGACAGCAGAGATATTCCTGGGGAGATGTTACCAGCAGACGCGTGGATGGGCATGATGAATAACAGCTGTGTTAGAAAATCTGCCTCTTTGATAAAAAGTACAACTCTGTAAACATCTAAGAAAAGAGGTTAACTCTGAGATCAATCAACCATCTCGCTTCAAATGCTGTTGCCAGCAAGTGCAAGCTGTCAGCATGTAGGAACTGAAGTGGAAACTACTTGTATCAGTTAATATTGGTTTCCTTCTCTGATTTGGGTACACTTAGGGGTGCGGTGTTTCATTCCTATTCCAACAGACAGACTTCATCCCCACGGTAGTGGCAGCTGGGGCTCAAGGGTACTGTAGTATTGAGATACCCAACAGAAAGAGGACTTCTGAGATGCTATATGGCAAAACCTTCACTATGTCGAGCAACATTGGGGAGATCTAGAAAAACAATGATGACAGATAGTGAATATAAATGAATAAATAAGTTATAAACAGTAAGAATATCAACTAAATCCACAGTATAGCAGCTTGTGATCAAACCGATACATTAACTGATGCAATTGTTTTGATGGAGTTCCTGAGGTCATCAAAGCCCTTGGAGCTGTGGACTTGGTTCATAATTAGCTTGTGCATAAATCCTGCTGGCGCTGACGGTGTTGTTCCGACCTGCCATGCAGCAAATGGTTTCCACTCATTTCACCACAGCGGAACAGTCAATTCCTGAAACTTGTTTAACTCCAGTAATCCATCACAATGAACACTAGCTCGACTCTTATTGTTGGTAAAGTTAGTGCTGCATGGTAATACAGTGCTGACAATCAGCACTTTCTGCTGCATTACATGCCAAACTAATTCAACAGTGACCAGAATACAAGCTGACGTGACGGTGACTGTGATTGATTACCTCACTGAAGCCGCTTTCGCCGCCTGAAGAGCTGATTTTCATACGATCATGAAATGAAAAGAAAGCCTCGGCTTCAGGTGACAGTGAGGCAGACGTGTGAACCGCTATGTATGAAGCCAAAATCTTAACCAAAGAATACCGTACTTTCCGGACTATAAGCCGCTACTTTTCCCCCCACGCTTTGAGACTGCGGCTTATACACCGGTGTGGCTTATATACGGATGGTAATGATCAAATAAAAAAAGGTAAGTCAGAGAAAGTCAAGACAAGTCTGTAATGCGAGAATCCATAGAGTGTGTAAAAAACCTGAACATGTAGCAACCTCTAGAAGAAGAAACGATTTCATGTAAATTAACAAACAAGCTTAATAATGTATGATGAAAAAAACATTTCAGCATTTTATATAATACAGCTCTTGCTCACTGTGACCTTTCCTGCTAAATCATGTGTGCTGTAGGATTTCTTGCTGCACTCTGTTGTTTGGAGGATTTTTCCAAGTACTTTATATACTGAAATATAACTGTGAATAGTAATATAACTGTGAATAGTAATATAACTGAATAGTAATATAACTGTGAATAGTAATATAACTGTGAATAGTAATATAACTGAATAGTAATATAACTGTGAATAGTAATATAACTGTGAAGCTGTGGACTTGGTTCATAATTAGCTTGTGCATAAATCCTGCTGGCGCTGACGGTGTTGTTCCGACCTGTCATGCAGCAAATGGTTTCCACTCATTTCACCACAGCGGAACAGTCAAGACCTGAAACTTGTTTAACTCCAGTAATCCATCACAATGAACACTAGCTCGACTCTTATTGTTGGTAAAGTTAGTGCTATAGTAATAGTAATATAACTGAATAGTAATATAACTGAATAGTAATATAACTGTGAATAGTAATATAACTGTGAATAGTAATATAACTGAAGAGTAATATAACTGTGAATAGTAATATAACTGAATAGTAATATAACTGTGAATAGGAATATAACTGAATAGTAATATAACTGTGAATAGTAATATAACTGAATAGTAATATAACTGTGAATAGTAATATAACTGTGAACAGTAATATAACTGTGAATAGTAATATAACTGTGAATAGTAATATAACTGAATAGTAATATAACTGAATAGTAATATAACTGTGAATAGTAATATAACTGTGAATAGTAATATAACTGAATAGTAATATAACTGAATTGTAATATAACTGTGAATATGAATATAACTGAATAGTAATATAACTGTGAATAGGAATATAACTGTGAATAGTAGTATAACTGTGAATAGGGATATAACTGTGAATAGTAATATAACTGAATAGTAATATAACTGAATAGTAATATAACTGTGAATAGTAATATAACTGTGAATAGTAATATAACTGAATAGTAATATAACTGTGAATAGTAATATAACTGAATAGTAATATAACTGTGAATAGTAATATAACTGTGAATAGTAATATAACTGAATAGTAATATAACTGTGAATAGGAATATAACTGTGAATAGTAGTATAACTGTGAATAGGAATATAACTGTGAATAGTAATATAACTGAATAGTAATATAACTGTGAATAGTAATGCTACACAATACACTGATTACTTTTGCAATCATGCGCATGCAACATAGTTCCAACAGTCTATCAAACAATGAACAAAGGCAGGACCATAAAGATATAGTTTTTCCAGTTTCTGACCTCAACTCCAACGAACAGCTGTGGGATGAACTGGAGCGCTGGGACCGGGCCTACCCGCCCAACACCAGGAGCTGACCCCAGTGATGCTTTTGTTGGTGAATTTGAGGAAATTCCGACAGAAAAAACATGTTCCCTAAAAGACTAGGGGCTGTTATAGTTGCCTATTAGCTCCCGTGTTTTTGCAATTGGATTTTCAACAATCACGTGTGTGTGGAATAGACACGGATCCTCGGTGCCCAGATGACTGATATGTCAGCTGTTGTGAATCTCAGCTCTCTGCTGAAGCAGTTGGAAGCAGGGCTAAGGTTTTCATGTGAGTGTGGTAGGTCGGGGGCCATTAGTGTTGGCAAGTGGAGAATGTCAGTGGAGAAACAGCATTTCCTGAATCCAGAGTACGCCTGGTGTGTCCAGGGAAGGAGGCGAGTGAGAGAGCCGGGCGGGAGGAGGGAGGGACGGAGCCGGAGCTGCAGCAGGGCGACAGCGCTTTGCGTCAAGCGTGATTAATGGCCGTTGTGATTGGCTGCGACAGGGCCAGGTGACGCCGGTGGGGTAGGCTGGTGGGGGGGGATGCACTCTCTGAGGACACCTTTTAAACAGCTGGCTCAACGGCACCATGGGAGTTGCCTGTGTGTGTCCGTGGGAGTGAGTAATTGTGCTGCGTTGCATCGAGTGCTGTTATGTCTTTTTTTCAGTCTCGTGACATTATTTTCAGTTTCCCGCTGTCACTGGCCTCCTTTTCCAGCCACTGCCACCGGCACACGCTCTCTGCTCTCTCTTTCTACAGCGAGAGCCTTTCTGCTGACGCAACGCTCTAACTGTACATGTGTCAGGATAGGTGTCACCAAATAACTGATGGGCTGATTCTATGCTTTTATTTTCTAATTACATCTGTCTGTGTTTTCTGCTGATTGCATGTCATTTTTTTTGTCACAGCAGGAAGATCTATTTCATTTAGCCAATAAAAACATTAGATTTGAAAAGTGCATTCTAATGTCAGTTTCCAGGGCGGGTTGCCGAGCAGCATCTGAGTTGTAGGAGGTTGTTGCTAGGAGGCTAGGAGGATTTATTTGTTATTTTCAGTGAAAGAGTAAATAAATGAATATTTTTGAGGATTTGTGACACCAGAAAGAAGTGATTTTAGTCGGGCTATAATCATAAGTGTGTCTGTTGTTTTGGGTTCCAGATTTGGAACCACATCAACAAAAGAGACATCTGTAAAATACAGATAAAGTGCAACAGCAATGACGACACGCAGCGACTCTGAGTGAGCCTGTCTCTGTCACCAAAATGCATAAACGTCACTGAACATAATACCACAGAATGTATGACAGCAGCGACATTCTACTCATGTGCACTACATATATGTTCAACTGCACTTAAAGCTGGCAACACACAGCCTGCTATAGTTCTGGACGTACACATGTTGAAAACATTACTGTAGAGAAATGTTGCTCATGTAAATCTTTTATGTTATAACCAGACGTAACAGAACTGCATAAATTACAATATTAACATCGTCCACCAACAAGTGCAGCTCTGTAGCATTTAACCGTTCTGTCAGACGATGCACTGAACACTCTACCACTTTCCCTCAAGATATAACACACACAGAATATGTAGGAGCAATACAAAATAAAATGCTGTGCAAAGGAATCAAGCATAGAACCCAGCAAATCACCTGCAAGACCATATTCAGGGCAGAGAAAGTCAGCCCACTGTGGTGGTGCGTCTGAAGCTGCCTTTGATGGAGCAGGAACGTCGTCTCTGAGCCTTATCGACACGTTTTTAAAGAAATACTCAAAACAAAACCCAAATATCTTAATAACACTCACAACATAGAGTTTGGCTTCAAGAAGTGGACTTTGGTTATTTTCACCAACTACTATTATGTGAAGTACAGATGAAGTACAGCAGCAGTGAAGAGCGTTGTGGGTGCTGCTTACATGTATACCATCCTGCAACTGAAATACCTCCTCATAACCACATGATGGCGCCACATATATTATTAGTTTAGGCTGAAGTTTGAAAGCTGTTGGCTGTAACTATGTACGTATCTATGTACGTATCGTTCAGTACGAGACTTACAATACGTTTTAAAAGTATTAGAGCATTTGGAAAATGCAGAAGCTTATATTCAGGAAAATATAATGTTTTCTGCGCTCATGGAGGACAGTGGTTCTCAGCTGGTCTGGCTGTGGGACCCACCATCATTCCTTAATGACATTGCTCAGCAATGTCTTTCCTCGTCTCAGCACCTTGTGTCACGGTGTGTAGTACATATCACTTAGTCAGAATGCCCATATTTGATTGGCTGAGCTGCATCACGTGATGTGATTCACTACCCATCAGCCTCTGCTGACTGTTAAGTTTCGTTTCACGATAGTCAGGTGCTCGCCCACTGACCAATCACAGCACACTCTGCACCTAGCGGGAAAGCTACACGTGGACACTGAGCAGCATGTAATGCTGACGTCATTATAGGCCGGCGCGCAGGCACTGATAGTCAAAGAATACCCCCAACATGTCAAACTAAAGATCTGATTGGTTGAACACTATGACAATCAACAATATCGTCCCCATTCACTTAAACTGCACATGGATTCACTTGAGAGTCTGCAGGCCTCTGGCCTCTGTTCTACCTAGAGACACAGAGGTGAGATCTGATTGGATAAAAGCTCTACTTAAAACAAGCTGCACTGGAAGCAGAGCAACTGAGGAAGACAGGAGCTGTGCAATGAGAAAATAAGATAATGGGTGTGAATAAAATATACATTCAATGTTACTTGTATGCTTATACGCGGATATGTGAGTTATAGTAGAAGAAGGTTAAAAACTCCAGACGGGGCATTCATAGCGCTCGTTTGAACACAGTGAGAAGTATTAGAACTCTGAAGGATAGCCTTTGCCCCAGATAAATGTCACATAGTCTCACAGAGAACCAGTTTCAGCTGCCTGCGCCGCCTTAGAGATAGAGAGGCGTCCCGCTTATCAAGTCGGCCGGACATAACAATATGGAGTTACATCAACAGCCCTGAAGAAGCAGCGAAGAAGGATCCATCGTGAGCCAGCCAATGGGCCCTCTGACTACTAACAACAGAGCCGCCCCTACTTTATATTCCACCAATAGACTGCTGAAAGAAGAACCTATATTATGTTATGCGCAATGATGTTTACGTGCCTTTTCCTGCTTTTCCTGTCTTTTGTACATTTTCCCTACTCACTTCAGAGTAGAGATTAGGCCACGTGCACGTAAAACTGCTGGGCATAATACTTCTGTTACAAATAAACCTTATTGCTTGAATTGAGCTAAACGCCTCGACCTCAGTCTGTCCACCGAGTTTTCTCCACAACATGGGACAAATATTTGTATAGATTATAATACATGTAGTGTATTTAAGAAAAATTATTAAATTATAAAATATATATAGCTTTGTGATTCTGTTTAGGCCAGCAGAGAAGGCCTTGCAGGCCCTGACGGCCCGTCACTGATCGTAACCATAACAACATGATGCACCTGCATTATTAGGGATCACTCTGGATGCACAATTCATTACATTTTGGCGTGAACTAAACTATGTTTTCCTCTTCAACTTCATCCTGCTGATGAATTCACCATCAACTCGTACTCATCAATGTCTGTCAGGGTCCAATTTATTTTCTGTCACGTTCAGACTTCCATCTCTTATTTCCGAAATCACAGCTTCTCTTTCACACTGTTGTTACAGCCCGACCTTCCTCCTCTTTCTGTCTGTGCTGCTGTACTCTTTCCCCACATCTAATTTTCTTATTTTCTTTGATGATTTCCCATTTTCCCTGATTACCTATTTTCCTTTCCAGCCTCCTTACCTCCTCTTCCTGCCTCTGTTATCTGTACTTCCTTCCTTTCTTTTCCCTTTTACCCGGTATTCTTCTTCCCCTGTTTTGCTTCACACAGGCCTCCCATACATGGCTTCCCTCCATTCAAATGCAAATGACGCCGGCCAATTATGGCTCAGCATGCGGTTGTGTCTGTGTTTGCAGGAGCACATTGTGTCGGGGAGATTTAAGTTAGCCAGCGTAGTGTTCCCTCTGGAACTGCCAGCGGTGGATCAATTAGGACCTCAGCCTCACAAAAGGAACATAAATCACAATATTGGAGTGCAGCTGACCCATATGTGTTAATGTGGGCGCTCAGTGCCACCTTTATTACTGGCATTGTGAGAGTGCATGTATCAGTGACTGGGACCGCTTCATGGCTGATCGCACCAACAGAAGACATTCCTGCTTCCATTCACATGATGACAGTAGCATCAGTACTGTGGCTTTGTTAGGGATTCACACATATCAACAATTACACCAAGTTGGTGTATCATTCAGCTGTTGTTGACATGTCTGCAGGCTGGGGAATAACAGATTACAATAATCAGCAGAGAACGATGATCAGAGTACCGATACATTTGGTAAAAATGGGGACTGTAGCAGGACAACAGTTTTAAAATATCTTTTAATATAGAATGATGTACTAGACATGCACACATCACAACCCTTCAGGGTCTGACAGACAGAAGCAGATCAGAGAGGGAGATGCAGGGAGAGGGGGGCGGTGCGGCCCACGTTGGTGGGAAATGTCACTTGGCGGAATTTTCACAATCATTTGACATGTAAAGCAGGAAAGGGGCATGTCCTCAGTACAGTGCACGTTACCACTCAGCACGATGGTTTGCACATGTTCTACTTGATGGAGGTCATTGTTTTTGCAGAGGAGCATCCCAATCCCATGGTCCAGTAAACTGTAGGGCTGTACCGAGTAATTCCAAGCTTCACTCATAACGTTGACATTCCAATTATTACTATCTGACAGAAACATTGTGTTCTCTTCCTCTTCTCTCTCAAACGGACACAGCGAGCGACGCAGCGTTCAGTCGTCTCTGTAATGCTTTCAGTCCAAAGGTCGACATTTCCTTGAGTCCTTGGCAGCATCGTCACAGCTGAAGGCTGAACTGGTACTGCACAGGGATGCTGTTCCCCTTCCTGCTTTACATACAGAATAATTACTTTTTTAAAGTCACCCTCCCATCGCTGCATGTGTGTAAATAGAGATATTCTGATTCTAACTTCATTTATGGTTCAGGGGGATTATTAGACAGGAATTAAAATTAGCTAATAATCACTCTGTGACCTTTGTGACTCCGCTCTCGTCTCTCCCTCCAACATAAATGACCCATATCAGCCGGTTCTGATCTTGCACCCCAGTTGTTGATGGCGATTGTGGCTCAGTGGTAGAGCAGGTCCTTCTTCAATCAGAGGATCGGCGATTGGATCCCCGGTTCCGCTCGTCCATGTCAATGTGTCCTTGAGGCACTCCTGAGGCTGTGCCAGCGGTGTATGAATGTCGGTTAGTCATGGCTGGCACCTTGCATGGTAGCCCATGTCATCAGTGTATCAATGACTTAATGATAGGGGTGTAACGGATCACAAACCTCACGGTTCGGTTCGGATCACGGTTCTTGAGTCACGGATCAGTAAAGAAAAGGGTAGGAGTCAAATATAACTTTGCTTTCCATTTAATAATTAAAGAACTTAAAGAACTTTGGGCTATAGTCTTACATGAAAACATATTATTGTAATTGTGAATATTGAAGATGTCCAATTTGAAACAAAATGAAATAAATAAATAAAAATAATACATTCAAGAATTCTGTTCAGTTTAAGTGCAACATGAGGTATGTTGATATCCTCGTCCTTTGATCAATACTGAAAGAAAGAAACAGCCAGTGAGCTAGCTTCCACTGTTTACACTGAACTGAACTGCTCGGCAACAACTTGGGTCTGTGTTTACTTCCTGTCAGGTTATGCCATTCAAATACACAATAATGTTTACCATTACTGTGACATTATTTTCATAAAGATGAGAATATCTCCATTGTCTGGGGAGAGGGTCGACCTTTCTGTGGTGACTGGAATATTATTGGGCCTGTCTAGCTTCCACTCTGATACTTCTGTCAGCACCTGAACCAGGTGTGTGTGTGTGTGACTCTCACTGAGGGGGCGTGTCTACAGCACCTGTCTGTGTGACTCTCCCAGAAGGGGCGTGTCTACAGCACCCGTCTGTGTGACTCTCCCAGAGGGGGCGTGTCTACAGCACCCTTTTCCTCTTCATAGAGGAACGATCTTCACACTGAAGTGGGTGCGTGAGTGGATTTCGTAGCGTGGCTCAAGCATTTTAACCAGATTTTGAAATCCTTCGTTTTCCACAACGGAGTGTCCCCGTCGCTGACAGAGCGGATGGTGTCTCTTCATGTTGTAGTGTCACGGGTTGTCCCGAGGGTGGGGCAGTGCAAAAGAGAGCGTAAAACAGGCACAATCAGACAGTATAAAGAAAAATAAAGGTTTATTGGTTCGTCCCACTGGCAGTTCCTTTAACTCCAAAATCACAAATCAAACAAAAAAGTCCATGAATCAACATCAAGCGTCCCGGAGGAGAAAGTGGTTTCTTCATCAAAAAAAGTAATCCAACCCTGCAAAGTCCTTGGTATGTGTTCCTCCAGGTAGGCGTCCTCTCTCCTACTCCGGGCCCGACCCCTCTGCCGTGGTGCTCTCCCCTTTATTCAGTTTCCCAGCCCTGCCTCAATTAGGGGCCTTAAGCACCTGCAGCTGGGTGCATGATGAGGCAGTCTGGGAGCTGTAGTCTCTAGCCCGGCGGCCATTTTGGGTTGTGGGCACTGATCCTGGGTGAGGATGTAGCGCCCCTCCACAACCTGGGCCCCGTGCCACGTATGTGTCTAACTTAGTTAGCCGGATACTTTTCAGGATAAGATGACGTAGATCAGGCTTGTCGGTTCCACGAAGCAAGTTCGGCAAAATCACCATGGCAACACATCCAAAAGCTTGAACCTGTTCCAGCGCAGGCTAAGTGAGGGTAGCTGGATAAGCTGGTCACTCCCCCGGAAGAAATGGCAGCTCCCTTCCTCAGAGATCCCATAGATCAAGGAGCGATATTAGTGAGATTAGCTTTTCATAGGGAGAGAGTCCTTCGAGATCGTCAAGATCCGTTATCACATCATGATGACTTCCTATATGAGCGCTATCGATTCTGCCGACACGGAATCATATATTTACAATACCTTCTCGAGCCATACATTGAACACCACATGCCGCAGCCGAGCACTGACTGTCCCACAGACTGGATGCAGCCTTGCGCTGTTCTGCGAGTGCTACATTTTAGTACAGTGTCTGCGATGCGGAGAACAAGGGGAAAGCCGCTGCATGCCGTGCTGTTCGTAAAGTTTATTTGGCGCTCAATAAACGTATGGATGTGTTCAATACATTACCATGGCACATATTGTATTGACTCAGCATTCTGAATTGTGTGTGTGCTTAGTGTTTGCTCCCATGTCCTCTTGATGGCTGGTTGCATACATGGGGTTAAAGCACTCATAATGATATGACGTGTTATTAGTACACCAGCACATCATTATTGTAGAACATGATTAAGGTGGACTCATGATGAGAATAGAGAATCACACACTATTTCTTTTCACTGCTTCAATTGATTGAATGTCTGATTATGAATAATACACATACTGATCCGCCCATAAACAGATTCTCACACACATATTCAAACTAGTTCTATATGGTAATCTACACACACACACATGTATATACACATATATAGCAGGCTACATGATACATAAGGGCATACAGTACATATAGCCTCATATTAATGAGTATCAGTTAGATCCTCTTTGGGCTTGTTTTTATCTACTTATTCTGAAAGAGTTGAGATAATTATTTTCGCTATAAGATCTCATTCGATGATGCATTCCATGAAGCCTACTGCCAGCAGGTTACGACATATGATCTGATTGATTTGGGTGATGAGACACTTCAAATTAGCCGATACATTTTCCCAACACTTACGCATTTAACTTCTCTGTCATGTTTTGCCATGCAGCTTGTCTCGCCCTGGCAGCGGTGGCGGTGTTCGACTTTGCCGTGATTACGGTCTTGTAGTCTTCATATGAGGTCATTATCATCTCCTGCTCGTCAGCGGAGAAAAAAGAGGCTCTTTCTGTACGTGTATTTTCCATTGTACTGTTGGAAGATCATGGTTTCGGTGATCGACGCTTCCCCCTTTTGAAGTGGGACGAGCACGCGCAATCATCCTGATCCCGATCGTCTGGTTCGAATTAACGAGACTGTTTGAGAGCGGATCCGCCTTGCAGGAACCGAGATAGCCTGACATCAATCATCTCGTTAATGTAGGTTGGCTAATAGGACATTTGATCGACTTTGCTGAACCACTTACGTGGCACGGGGCCCTGTCCCCTTGTGATGCCACAATGTGGACATGCCGATGTTTTGCCGTTATCGTGTGTCTTTCTCTTTAAATAACGCCTACATACCGTAACGGTTTGTCCACCAGCCTCATCTGTCATAAACTACAGGGAAGACAAAATGTTCCCAAACTTGCGACTTCAATGATGCCGCGGCTTCTGAAGTTCCTCGCCATGACTTCACCGTTAAATGCTTCTGAGCTGCTCCGTGCATGTGAACACACTACTGCTTTATATCTGTTCACTGACACTCTGCTTTGATATTCGGGGAGCAGTAAAACGTTATTACACACTCTGATGATTAAAAAGAAATACTCAATTGATCCGCGGTTCACAGTGAACCGATCCGAACCGATCACAGATCGATCTGTGATCTGTGACACCACGAGTGAATGATGACATGTAGTGTGAAAGCGCTTTGGGTGGTTGGAAGACGATAGAGTGCTATAGAAGTACAGTCCATTCACCATTTACCATGTTGTTTGTCAATGCCTGTGACCATTACTAAAATGATTTGTACGAGCATTTTCTAGTTTGTCACTTCTGTTGTTGCGGCATAAATATATATGGTGGATATTTGGTAAATGGTAAATGGCCTGTACTTGTCTAGCTTTCCTAGTCTTGTGACCACTCAAAGTGCCACTGCATGTCATACACTGATGACAGGGGCTACCATGAGCTACAGAACTATCTAACCATTCACATTCGCAGGCACAGCTTTTTTCTTGCCCATTGACTCATCGAGATTGACGAGCTGGACCCGGGATCTGACCGGCCATCCTCTGCTCTACCACTGAGCCACACATTATTTACCTATAATGCATTGATGGATTGATTTCATATACTTTACTTGTTTATTGGTCTTTTTTACTGTGAGGTTGGGTGTTCAGGTTACACTGTAAGCAAAGACAAAAGTGCTGTGTCACCACCAGCCCTGTGTGTTCCAGGAAGATCATTTATGGGTAGGGCTTCCCCTCTCTCCCGCCACATGATGGATGGCTGCGATGTTGCACCATGTCCGGGCCTTTTCCCTCTTACCGCCAAGAGCCACGTGGCTGCCTGCTATTTTTCACCATACACTTACTCTGACCCGACCCAGGAACCTGCATCGCCATATGCGAGGCCCTTCAGGGGCCAGCCTAAAACCATTAACCGCCATGCTCACTCCATGTGAACTTTGGCCCGACTGATCGAGCACTACATCAGCTCAGTTAATAGCCAATGAATCCAAAACACCTGAGGGTGGTTTAAACAAGTGCGTTGAGTCCAGGTAGGGCTATTTTTGGTGAAATCATGCAAATGCACGTGTTATGTCTCAGGCATCACAATGTGAATGAGAATGGTCTTTTATTCTTTATATTTGTTCCCTTAAAGGGGAATTGTTTCCTTATAATCAAGCTCTTTTTGCAGTGCCTCTGCCTCACAACAGCTGGGATTGGTTGACCCGAACCCCAACAATGTCTACAACTCTTGAACACGTTCACTGCAGCCAGTTAGCGTATCCTCAGACAACAGTTTGTTTGATATCAGTTTTTGAAGTAGCAGTAGTAGTAGTACTAGCAGCAGTCATACTAATAGCTGTAGTAGTATTAGTACTGGTAGTAGCAGGAATAGCAGTATTAGCAGTTGTGGTATAAGTAATAATAGTAGTGGTAGTAATAGCAGTAGTGGTAGTAATAATATTCATGGTAGCAGTAATAGCAGTAGCAGTAGTAGTAATAGTAGCAACAGCAAAAGTTGAAGTAGTAGTAGTAGTAGTAATACTAGAAATATTAGCAGTAGTAGTAGTTGTCGCAGTATTAGTAAGAGCATTCATTATTTTAAGAAAAAAGCCTAATTTTGAGCTAAACGTTGAAATACAGTTAATCCATGAGGCTTTTATTTTGAAAGGGTGGGACTGGGTGGGGGAGGGAGGTGGAGAGGAGACATAATCATCATGTTTGACACACATAAACAGAGGTTATTAAATGACAGGCTTCATCACAAGCAGTTCAGTTAGAATTCACTCTCTGGGGCTTTTATTTTGAAATGGGGTGTGTGGTGTGGGGGAGAAGGGGAGAGGAGACAGAATCATAATGTTCGATAAACACAAACCGGTTATTAAATGACAGGCTCATCACAAGCATTTCAGTTAGGATTCATTCTGTGGGACTTTTATTTTAAAATGGTGTGTGTGTGGGGGGGGGGGGGGGTGGAGGAGGGGGAAAGACCTCTAAAGATCCCTAAGACCTGAATTACTGTATGAGAGACACACACAGAGAGAGAGAGAGACACAGAGAGAGAGAGAGGGAGAGGAGTGTATGTGCGCGTGTGTCTGTGAGTCTGTGTGTTTATCAACATCACTAATTGGCTCAATCGCGAACACCTGTGTGCCTGAAGCAAAATTTAACATTGTTGGAATGCTTAACAGCATTACAACAATAACTTATCTATAAACTACAGCTTGTATTAGTTATGCCTGGCTGTTGGCTGTTTATAGTCCTGTCTTGTGAGAACTGTTTAGCACTCATAGAAAATTAATTTGTGGCGGGATGTTCCTCCCTGCTCACAGTATTCAGTGATTGTTGTACTTGGGCCAAAGAAGAGCCGTGTGATTGCTTGTTGCGGGCTACAGTCTGACAGGAAGCTCTGCAGCAGACACCATAGTGCCGTCCTAAAGAGGAGCGTGGAAGTGAACATAAATAAACGCTTTTCACTCCAAAATCAGGTGCTGCTGGGCTTCTACTTACTGAATATATTTACATCCAGTGTTGTGGATAATGTATAGTACTGGTTAGCATCTTATTCAGAAGGCGCTTTACATGCATCTCTGCCCTCCAGTAGAGAGGGGCTACCATGGTGCCACAAAGATAACAATAAGCACAGTAAGGTGGGTACATGACTCAGTTTCTGAGTGATATCAGCAGAATCCAGATCATTATTATTTTGAATTTATTTGTTTGAACAGGAGGATTGTTAGGCTGTCAGGAGGAGGAGATGTTTACATGCAAATCCAGATCAACGAAATATTTACAGAGCACTTCATTTACTGTGCAGAGCAATCAGCAATGACCTGAATACACCTACAGCAGCATATGCACGTTGTGTTACTATTGACTTGTATGATCCTGTATCATGTAAAGACCAGCAAACACAAGCCCTTAAGAGACATCTTTACACATTTTCAACCAGTTTCTGGTGCTTGTTTTAATGGGCCTGTGTTCCAGGTCATCACTGCCTTTAAAGAAAAGTTAAATTAATTCAGGACTTTAAGTGCCTCCATCTTCTGCAGAGACAATTGAAATTCTTAAACCCCATGTAATGTATTTCCCAGAATGATTTCATCTTTCTTTCATCTTTTGTTTACCCCGGCAGAGTCTACTCGGCCCTGTTGAAGCATCAACACCTTGATGGTAGTTGGTGATGCACACAACTGTTATTAGATGCCCATCAAATCAGAAAAGCAAATGTGATACGAGTGCAGTATTTCTCGAGCGACTGTGCACGACGACGCTGGGAACAAGAACCACAGCCCTGCTGGCATGTTGACAGGCGATGCACGTGTGGTGTGGGCTCACAGTGTATGGAACTCAATCGGCTGGGAGAGTTCTGATGCACGGTCGCTTTAATTCACTAGAACAGGCCTGGCCAACCCGCGGCTCCCGAGCCGCATGCGGCTCTTTGCCTGGTTTCATGCGGCTCTTACGTTCATGTCGAAGTTTGTGTTTGTGTTTTTTTAATGTGCGTGTTCGCTTCGCTTGAGTTCAATACGGTATTTTCGTCAAACGCGCATGTGCGTGAGATGAAAATACCGCAAAGTTTCATAGTGCAGGGGTCGCCAATTGGCGGACCGCGGTCCGGATCCGGACCCAGACGCCGTTGTAACCGGATCCAGGACCTAAAATCGTTTTTATTTTGACAGAGCGCTTCTATTTTCACCGGCGCTGCGCAGCCTTTTCAGCCTTTACGGCACTCGTTCAGCGATGCAGGAAACGCACCGACCAATACGTTGCAAATCACATCACGTGATGGCAGCCCAGCGAATCAAATATGGGTATTCTTAGCTGTACACACACCGGGGAGAGACGAGGAAAGAGAAGGAAGAGCAGGAGAATATTACGTGAGTCAGAGAAGTTGTTTCACATGACGTTCTCCAAAGAGAGAAAAGTGGTCAGAGAGACCAGAGTCTTTAACCAGGAATGAACAGACTCTTATCGGTCAATTCTTCACACGGACAGTTTAAAACCAGTGTGTGTCACATGTTTGGAGACCGTGACGATAATTGAAAGTGGTAAATGAAGCGCACTACGAGACAAAGCACAACTCTTTTGAACAAACGTACCCACTCACATCTAAATGAAGACACAGAAAATAAACATAAGAGCCCAAAATGATCAGAATCCTAACGCATGAATTCACTTCACAACAATGATGTTAACAGAGAGAATAGAGCTGAAACAAGTGGATTAATAACCACAGATAAAGATCATGCTCACTAATTTATCTTTTTAGAAGATGAGAGTTTGGTTGAACTGAGAGTTTGTGTGTGTGAGACAGTGCACACCATGTTCATTGTTGAAAATGACTGGCCTGTGGTCTTAGTACTGTAGGAGTCATTATCATGTTGGTGTGTGACATTTACAATAAATCTGGCTGAGCAGAAGTGTGTGTGTGTGTGTGTGTGTGTGTGTGTGTGTGTGTGTGTGTGTGTGTGTGTGTGTGTGTGTGTGTGTGTGTGTGCGTGCGTGCGTGCGTGCGAGCGAGGGATGGGGTGATGTTCATGTGTATGATGTGGCTCTTTGCACAGTAAAAAATGTGGCTCTTAGTCTCTGACTGGTTGGCCACCCCTGCACTAGAAGATCAAAACACAAACAGTTGCTGCAGGCTATCTGCTCTAAATCTGGGCAGATTTCTGTGAAAGATATCGAGATGAGACATGTTGCCTTTAGTAATGTACTTCTAATCTAGTCTGAACCCACCTCGCTGACGAAGAGAACCACTTCACAGGAATCATATTTTGTCATTGGCAGTCTGACGCTGCAGCAGTGTTACATATTTCCTGAACAACACCTTGCATTGATTCTTGTGTTGTGCACATTCCTTACACTGAGAATACAAATGTCTCAGCTGAAGTTTCTCTCAGCAGCACCATGAACAGGCCTGTGTCAGAGGAGACTCTTCAGCTGAGAGATGTTTCTGTGCCCTGGATGAGCACTCTTCAGAGGGTAAAATAAAACACTCTGTAGAAAGACTCCAGACCTTTGATTCCATCTTTACCCTCCTCCTCCTTTACCAATCTGTCACATGGGCTGATACCTGCATGTGGAGGCTTGACAGCCCGCACTTTGTGCTTGACTGTTGAGATGATGAAAGGTGTAGGTGTTAGCCAGCAGCTGTGGACTTGCTGGAGGACGTCCCAGGGTGGTGACTGTGTTGTGTATTATGTGTTGTGTATTATTCATGATTCCTCTCCCCTCTTATTGCCAGGCATTCTGTCTGCCTGTCTTGTTGAAACCATTTTTCCCTGTGTAGCGCTCACCATGTGGGTCATCTTGGAAACGGCCAACCTCTTCCTTTCACCCCATTAGAGCGTTCATTGTGATCCCTGTTGTTTCCGGGCGGAAAGGGATGTCTTTGTTATTACAGTAAACTGCTGGCTGTTGCAATATTCGTGGACTTGGGCTTGGAGTGTAGCAGGAAAGCTATCGCTGTAGATAGTAACTGGAGACCAAGGGGAGTCAGGCTTGACTGGATTTCCATTTCACAAGCCCCCCCCCTCGGCCTTTGTTCATTGTGAACACTACTGGCATGTCGCTGCCACCTTCCTTCCTCTACCTGCCAGGAGCTGCAATCAGCTGATTGCAGCTCGCTTTCACACTGTGAAGAGAAGTTGAGTTTCACACCTTGCCGGTTTTAGGAGAAGCCATTGTCATGAACAGCAGCTTGTGTGATTGGACAATTAAAATATGATGTGATCAGGCTACAGTCTGACTTGTAGTGTTATGTCTTTTTCTTACTTCTCTCTGTCTGACTCTTTTTTTCTTCCCAGAGTGGTGACAGACTTTATAGTTGATAGAGATTGTGAAGGCTAAGGAAGAGAAGGAAGGTGTGGTAAGAGCTGGATGTGGGTGATAGGTGAGCAGGTGGTGGTGCTGGGTGGAGCGGGAGAAAAGGCTCTTTGTTCCATGACTTCAACCAAGACTGTTACTGACCCTTTGCTAAGTCCCGCCCCTCGAATGCAGCTTCTATCTTTGTCTTTTCATTCTGAGTATATACTTCAAACACATGTTGTAGCCCCTTCTGTCTGCTGCTGTCTCAATTCACTTTCTGTTCTTTCCAAAAATGAGATGCAATTTATTCAGGGAGTGCAATTAGTGACAGCGCGGGCTCCATGGTAGCTCTGATAGCTCGACAGTGTGAGCGTGGGACGAGGTAAGCCAAGGGACAATTATAACCCCCCCCCCCCCCCCCCCATGTTAAAATATTTTCAAAATATCCCTGCCCCCCCATAAAAAATAATGATTAAAAAGCAACCAAAACAACAGGCTATGACAATTCAATTCTGATTATTTTGTACAGCCCAAAATCTTCTTAAAGTATGACTGCATTCCCATAAATGACTACTTTGTTATGATTATGTTACAATATCTCCCCCAGAGAACACAGATATGTAGGATATGTTTAAAATGTGAGGAAAGATCTGAACATGAGCAGAAATCTTGCTGAAACACATATGAGCTATAAAAGTCCAGGGTTATGAATGAATTCAAATGAATTGGTGTATCTTTGAAGTGAATAGGTGCCACATGCACATTTAAAGAGTTATAGTCAAACAAAAGACACTAAAGAGGAGTAAATCATGTTGACTCAGCAGATATAACATTGAATGAGAAAAGGGGATCTACAGGAGAATAAATATTTGAAAGCAACACAGTAGTGCAGCCTCACTGCATTATATTTCCTATTTTACAAGCAGCAATGCAAGTCAAAGAGGCTGATCTTTGACAGGCTGAGTGGAGAACATTGTCTTTAGGATTTCAAATGGTCAATGACAGACGATGCTTCATTTAAATAGCAGATGTCGGTATGTAGGATCACTCTTCCTTCTCTGTCAAGGGTAAGGCCAAGCAGGGGCCAGTGAGGACTGACAGAGCCGATACACACTCTTTCCTGTCCTGGCCCCACACTGGTGGAATGAACTCCCCACTGAGGTCAGGACAGCAGAGTCGCTGCCCATCTTTCATCAGGCTGAAGACTCACCTCTTCATGAAGTACTACCCTGACGACTCACCTCTTCATGAAGTACTACCCTGAAGACTCACCTCTTCAAGAAGTACTACCCTGAAGACTCACCTCTTCAAGAAGTACTACGCTGAAGACTCACCTCTTCATGAAGTACTACCCTAAGCCATCCACTATTGCACTTATTGTATTCAAACTAGTTTGTTGCACTTATTGTATTCATATTAGTTTGTTGCATTGATTGTATTCATGTTAGTTTGTTGCACTTATTGTATTCATACTAGTTTATTTCACTTATTCTATTCATACTAGTTTGTTGCACTTATTGTATTCATACTAGTTTGTTGCACTTATTGTATTCGTACTAGTTTGTTGCACTTATTGTATTCGTACTAGTTTGTTGCACTTGTTGTATTCGTACTAGTTTATTGCACTTATTGTATTCAAACTAGTTTGTTGCACTTATTGTATTCATATTAGTTTGTTGCACTTATTGTATTCATACCAGTTTGTTGCATTTATTGTATTCAAACTAGTTTGTTGCACTTATTGTATTCGTACTAGTTTGTTGCACTTATTGTATTCGTACTAGTTTATTTCACTTATTGTATTCAAACTAGTTTGTTGCACTTATTGTATTCAAACTAGTTTGTTGCACTTATTGTATTCATATTAGTTTGTTGCATTTATTGTATTCATGTTAGTTTGTTGCACTTATTGTATTCATACTAGTTTGTTGCACTTATTCTATTCATACTAGTTTGTTGCACTTATTGTATTCGTATTAGTTTGTTGCACTTATTGTATTCGTACTAGTTTATTGCACTTATTGTATTCATACTAGTTTGTTGCACTTATTGTATTCATATTAGTTTGTTGCACTTATTGTATTCGTACTAGTTTGTTGCACTTATTGTATTCATACTAGTTTGTTTCACTTATTCTATTCATACTAGTTTGTTGCACTTATTGTATTCATACTAGTTTGTTGCACTTATTGTATTCGTACTAGTTTGTTGCACTTATTGTATTCGTACTAGTTTGTTGCACTTATTGTATTCGTACTAGTTTATTGCACTGATTGTATTCAAACTAGTTTGTTGCACTTATTGTATTCATGTTAGTTTGTTGCACTTATTGTATTCATACTAGTTTATTTCACTTATTCTATTCATATTAGTTTGTTGCACTTATTGTATTCATACCAGTTTGTTGCATTTATTGTATTCATATTAGTTTGTTGCACTTATTGTATTCGTACTAGTTTGTTGCACTTATTGTATTCATATTAGTTTGTTGCACTTATTGTATTCATACTAGTTTGTTGCACTTATTGTATTCATATTAGTTTGTTGCACTTATTGTATTCATATTAGTTTGTTGCATTTATTGTATTCATACTACTTTGTTGCACTTATTGTGTTCATATTAGTTTGTTGCACTTATTGTATTCGAACTAGTTTATTGCACTTATTGTATTCATACTAGTTTGTTGCACTTATTGTATTCGTACTAGTTTGTTGCACTTATAGTATTCGTACTAGTTTGTTGCACTTATTGTATTCATACTAGTTTATTGCACTTATTGTATTCATACGAGTTTGTTGCACTTATTGTATTCGTACTAGTTTATTGCACTTATTGTATTCAAACTAGTTTGTTGCACTTATTGTATTCAAACTAGTTCGTTGCACTTATTGTATTCATATTAGTTTGTTGCATTTATTGTATTCATGTTAGTTTGTTGCACTTATTGTATTCATACTAGTTTGTTGCACTTATTCTATTCATACTAGTTTGTTGCACTTATTGTATTCGTATTAGTTTGTTGCACTTATTGTATTCGTACTAGTTTATTGCACTTATTGTATTCATACTAGTTTGTTGCACTTATTGTATTCATATTAGTTTGTTGCACTTATTGTATTCATACTAGTTTGTTGCACTTATTGTATTCATACTAGTTTGTTTCACTTATTCTATTCATACTAGTTTGTTGCACTTATTGTATTCAAACTAGTTTGTTGCACTTATTGTATTCATATTAGTTTGTTGCACTTATTGTATTCATACCAGTTTGTTGCATTCATTGTATTCATATTAGTTTGTTGCACTTATTGTATTCAAACTAGTTTGTTGCACTTATTGTATTCATATTAGTTTGTTGCACTGATTGTATTCATATTAGTTTGTTGCACTTATTGTATTCATACCAGTTTGTTGCATTTATTGTATTCATATTAGTTTGTTGCACTTATTGTATTCGTACTAGTTTGTTGCACTTATTGTATTCGTACTAGTTTGTTGCACTTATTGTATTCGTACTAGTTTGTTGCACTTATTGTATTCATATTAGTTTGTTGCATTTATTGTATTCATACTAGTTTGTTGCACTTATTGTATTCATATTAGTTTGTTGCATTTATTGTATTCATACTAGTTTGTTGCACTTATTGTATTCATATTAGTTTGTTGCACTTATTGTATTCGTACTAGTTTGTTGCACTTATTGTATTCATACTAGTTTGTTGCACTTATTGTATTCATATTAGTTTGTTGCACTTATTGTATTCATATTAGTTTGTTGCATTTATTGTATTCATACTAGTTTGTTGCACTTATTGTATTCGTACTAGTTTGTTGCACTTATTGTATTCATATTAGTTGGTTGCATTTATTGTATTCATACTAGTTTGTTGCACTTATTGTATTCATACCAGTTTGTTGCACTTATTGTATTCATACTAGTTTGTTGCACTTATTGTATTCAAACTAGTTTGTTGCACTTATTGTATTCATATTAGTTTGTTGCACTTATTGTATTCATATTAGTTTGTTGCACTTATTGTATTCATACCAGTTTGTTGCATTTATTGTATTCATATTAGTTTGTTGCACTTATTGTATTCAAACTAGTTTGTTGCACTTATTGTATTCATATTAGTTTGTTGCACTTATTGTATTCGTACTAGTTTGTTGCACTTATTGTATTCGTACTAGTTTGTTGCACCTATTGTATTCGTACTAGTTTATTGCACTTATTGTATTCAAACTAGTTTGTTGCACTTATTGTATTCATATTAGTTTGTTGCACTTATTGTATTCATATTAGTTTGTTGCACTTATTGTATTCATACCAGTTTGTTGCATTCATTGTATTCATATTAGTTTGTTGCACTTATTGTATTCAAACTAGTTTGTTGCACTTATTGTATTCATATTAGTTTGTTGCACTTATTGTATTCATACCAGTTTGTTGCATTTATTGTATTCATATTAGTTTGTTGCACTTATTGTATTCGTACTAGTTTGTTGCACTTATTGTATTCGTACTAGTTTGTTGCACTTATTGTATTCGTACTAGTTTGTTGCACTTATTGTATTCGTACTAGTTTGTTGCACTTATTGTATTCATATTAGTTTGTTGCATTTATTGTATTCATACTAGTTTGTTGCACTTATTGTATTCATATTAGTTTGTTGCATTTATTGTATTCATACTAGTTTGTTGCACTTATTGTATTCGTACTAGTTTGTTGCACTTATTGTATTCATATTAGTTGGTTGCATTTATTGTATTCATACTAGTTTGTTGCACTTATTGTATTCATACCAGTTTGTTGCACTTATTGTATTCATACTAGTTTGTTGCACTTATTGTATTCAAACTAGTTTGTTGCACTTATTGTATTCATATTAGTTTGTTGCACTTATTGTATTCATATTAGTTTGTTGCACTTATTGTATTCATACCAGTTTGTTGCATTTATTGTATTCATATTAGTTTGTTGCACTTATTGTATTCAAACTAGTTTGTTGCACTTATTGTATTCATATTAGTTTGTTGCACTTATTGTATTCATACCAGTTTGTTGCATTTATTGTATTCATATTAGTTTGTTGCACTTATTGTATTCGTACTAGTTTGTTGCACTTATTGTATTCGTACTAGTTTGTTGCACTTGTTGTGTTCATATTAGTTTGTTGCATTTATTGTATTCATACTACTTTGTTGCACTTATTGTATTCATATTAGTTTGTTGCACTTATTGTATTCGTACTAGTTTATTGCACTTATTGTATTCATACTAGTTTGTTGCACTTATTGTATTCGTACTAGTTTGTTGCACTTATAGTATTCGTACTAGTTTGTTGCACTTATTGTATTCATACTAGTTTGTTGCACTTATTGTATTCATATTAGTTTGTTGCACTTATTGTATTCATACCAGTTTGTTGCATTCATTGTATTCATATTAGTTTGTTGCACTTATTGTATTCAAACTAGTTTGTTGCACTTATTGTATTCATATTAGTTTGTTGCACTTATTGTATTCATATTAGTTTGTTGCACTTATTGTATTCATACCAGTTTGTTGCATTTATTGTATTCATACTAGTTTATTGCACTTATTGTATTCATACTAGTTTGTTGCACTTATTGTATTCGTACTAGTTTGTTGCACTTATAGTATTCGTACTAGTTTGTTGCACTTATTGTATTCATACTAGTTTATTGCACTTATTGTATTCATACTAGTTTGTTGCACTTATTGTATTCGTACTAGTTTATTGCACTTATTGTATTCATACTAGTCTGTTGCACTTATTGTATTCATATTAGTTTGTTGCACTTATTGTATTCATATTAGTTTGTTGCATTTATTGTATTCATACTAGTTTGTTGCACTTATTGTATTCGTACTAGTTTGTTGCACTTATTGTATTCATATTAGTTGGTTGCATTTATTGTATTCATACTAGTTTGTTGCACTTATTGTGTTCATACCAGTTTGTTGCACTTATTGTATTCATACTAGTTTGTTGCACTTATTGTATTCATGTTAGTTTGTTTCTGTACTCTTGCTCTGGTTTATGCTCTTAGATGCTTGTTTAAAGGAGATGCACTCATGACTTCTGGAGACTAGTAGTTCTCTTGAATATGTTGAATATACTTATTGTAAGTTGCTTTGGATAAAAGCGTCTGCTCAATGACTGTCATGTAATGTAATATTGATTCAGACTTTTATTTCTGTAACCAAAACCCTTTGTGATGCAGTATTCTAGATGTCTCTTTTTTATTTAGCATCATGCCTAATGGTGCAAACAGATAAAATTAAATAAAGATGAAGTATGTATCAAAAAGAATGGCACAGCAATTCTTACTGATGTGAAGATGTCAAATACTGTGCGAAATAAAGATGAAGTCAGAACCAGCTCTGTGCGTGTGGGCAACAAAAACTACTAGTAATATAGAAACAAAAAACGTTGATGTTGATCTTTAGTTTTGAAGTTTTATATCTTCTTTTATAGTTTTCTTAACTATTACATAACTTCAAGTTAAAATGAAGTAATTTGTCCTTCAAGGTCAGTGAAATATTAAAGATCTTCATCTGCTGTTAATTACATGGGTCCCTGCCTTCATTCCTGTATTCTATTAGAGGAAGTACATGAGTAAGATGGCAGATTATTCTAAATGAGCTGCTTTTAAGTTAATATTGCACCGATTATTATGATAGAACAAAGGGGACTGTTCATTTGAAAGCATAGATGTTCAAACTAATGCACAAACTAACATTGAACTGTTTTATCTTGTGATTTAATGCAGTGCGTTGCATGTGTAGTGTCGTGGGAAGATATTTAATGACAGCATTGTGAGGATATGACTGTCGGGCTGAAACATAGATCACAGTATTGAACACGATGTAGGTTCAAAGTGTAAGTGTTGTTTTCATTGACATATACGTACTTACATGCATTGACACTCTGAGCTCAGAAGCTGTGTTGTTGGTGTTTCGCACCTAAATAACAACATTAACGTGTCGGTTTGTGGCTTAATTGATAATTAAAAAACAGCTGATTGCATCTTCTCTGCCTTGCAGCTCAACACTAAAAGTGATAAACAGGCGGTCAACCAGGCATCACATTTGCTTGCCGAAGCTATGAATATGGTTGCCATTTTTCTCACGTTATATCCTGAGTAATTCAGGTAATATGCAGTTACACGTCAGCCTAATAATGAAAATGTGACACAGAGAATGAAACGTTTTTGACAATAAGTTTTCTCAAATAAAATTTCTCAAAATGCCAACCTGGCAACCCTCTCTGTGGTCAGTCACATCAGACAATAGGAGCCTGATACAACATCATGGTGACTGAACAACCGACCTCTTGTGGGCTGTGTGCCCATTCTCTTTTCCATTATTAGCATGGGAGACCCAAGGTGTTACCCTCCAATCATCCCACATACACACATGCATGCTTGCACATGTACGTGCCGCCCTCGGGCAGAGACTCCCCGAGCTCCCAGTGCCTCTAGGACGTATACCTGAGCGACGGAGCTGCAAATCACGGCCACTGAGGATACCTGCAGAATCACTGCAGCTGTTCACATATATTGCTTTGATATTACGGTTCCTTTGATGAAACAACCCCGGGGCTTGGATTGCATTTAGCCTTCAAGAGGGCTGCAAACCCACCAGCTCTAATTCTAAGCATTGGCCTGGAACAGCGTGATCTCTGTCTCCAGGGCAAACACAGGAACACAAGCTGCCAAATGCTACAGCAAAATACAAATCAGTTACTTTGCTGGCTTGAGGCAAAATAAACTTGTTGATGATTCCACTTGGTTGTTTAAATACCGCCTCGGCTATAGACGTTCAATTTGGCAAAACTAACCACACGGTATATTTATTCTCTTCCTGTAAGTGGCGTTGAAAAGGTCAGAAGCCAGACAGCTCCTATCAACCAAAATAGACTTTTCAAAGGAAATAGAAAGTTATTTGACGACTTCCTCTTTGGTTAGCAGTGTGAATGGCCAACATCTTGCTGTGTCTTCTCTTCAGCTTGAAGGCTTGCTCTCTCTGCGTGCCTGCAACCCTGTTTGTGCCATTGACTTCAGCAGCCGTTCAATTATGCATATGAACTCTGGTGGTTTTAGCCAAGCCATTAGGTGCCAGCGTTTGTCTTTGACAAGGCACACCATATGGATTGTATTGATGGTGAGTGGTCTTAACAGAACACTTTAAGACCCACGTAAACATTTACTGTAACAGCGTACCCATTTGGACTCGGGTGCATTCATAATGCAGTGCTGTAAATCTAAATGAGTGGAAGTGTCTCTGTAGATATTTCTGCCTCTGCAGCTCATGTTGATGCTGTTTGTTCTGGAAGCGTTTCAGCAGCTATGATTACTCTTGATATGTTGTAACGCACTTCTAATCTCTCACAAAAGATTCCCCGCAGCGAGCAAAGACTGAAGGCTCCATTCCTGTCAGGACGTGAGGAGTAATACAAACACAAACACATTACCATTATATAAGTATGATGAAATATGTATATATAACATTACAACTATGTTTCACTGTAGTGTAACATCATCTAGGAATATCATAATGCAGTTTCTCCTATCAACTAAGTCAACTTAAAAACATATATTTTTATAAATATAACTATGACTGAATCATATCATGAAAAAGTATGTTTATAATGACTGAAAAGCTGTAATGATGAGTGACATGATCATAGAAACATATCATTGGGATTTCCTATTCAACCTCTTCTTCTACAGCAAACACATTTAGAAAGAGGCATCGTCATTTATATGAAGAAACACGTTTTTGCATACGGTTCAGATTCAAGGACCATTTATTGTCGTTATGCAGGAGAGGGTTGCACAAACAAACACAAGAGTCGTGCATTCCTGTGCATTCTTATCATTTGGATCAGGAGGAATGTAAACAAGACAACAATCTTCATCTTGACATCAAAAATTCAACATGAGGAAAACATTGCCAATCAACTTTGTTGGGAACGAAAAGGAGCGCGTTTGAGTTATCAGCATATATAAAAACTACATTATTGACATCAATATAATTATTAATGTCAGTAAGATTATTAACGATCATTAATGATAACGGGGCACCACCCTGAGAACAGGGACCAATAACCAAACGATAAACTAAGTCTCATAACTAGTGTTCACTCACACTGTCTGAGTGCTGTTACACATTCTGAGTGAAAGTGAAGGTTTAAGTTCGAGCACAGACCACATGTCAGATATTATCACAATACACATGCACAAAGTAATCACAGACAGCTGCTCTTTACAATATAACCGTTTATTACGTTCCAATATTGATGATCTAGTCAACTAATATCTAAACTAACAACTATACATTTATGAGCACGCTATCTACAATCAACAGACTTTACTAGAAAACCGTGTGGAAACCCGTTACCTCAAACCATTTAAGTTTTTACAAATGGATGAACTAAACAGATCTAGTTGTGTTAACATAGAACCTTAATGAATGCAGTAGACAAATTTAAGTCCACATCAGTAATCTTTACTAAAAATCATTAGTTCACTTGAATTATTTATTTTCTTTAGTGTAAGTTTAATGAAATAACTATTTTAAGTTCAACATACACAAGCATATATAAACAAATCACTAATATAACATTATTTATTGCTACTTAAGACCATTAGTTTATTTAAGTAATGTCTTTACTTTTAATTAAATTAATTATACTATTTGATTTTGAGATTTAATGTATTGTTTCAAGAAAATTGTACAGAAGGAAAGAAATTAAACAATACATTTGAATGTTCCAATGTGTTTTATTTTTTCAAAACATTGCATTGTAACAAGAAATTCCAACTTGTCGAGAGAAGAAATGCAGCATTACACAGTGACTGTGCCATGTGAATGACTATTCACATGCAGACATTTCAACTTGACTGGATACGGACAGAGGAACTGGGTTAAACATATCGAAACAACTGAACACCAATATGCAGTCCTGAGCATACACTGTAAAACACAAGTGGTGGAACATTCCTCCTCCTCATTCAATATAAACTTATAACATAATTCAAAATAAGTATCTTAGTAGTTAAACATTTCCTGAGAGTCTTTGGTGACAAAGGGGGATTAAAACCATGTGAGGCTTGGTTTGGAGGGGCTAGCAGACCCCACAGTTAAGGTGTCTCTGCATATAAGACCTAAACAGACAGCAAACTCTGCAATGAATAGTATCAAAAACAGGATTTTAAAACATCGCATGTATCACATGTATAACACATACATGTTTAGGCTTGTTCAGTAGGGATGCTGACTGTGGCACGCCTCCTGGAGCTTCCCCTGTCTGCTGCCAGGTTGAACCACCTCATTGCTGTTTCACACTCATCATCTGTGGCGGCACGTGAGACATGATTCTTTCGACGGCATCTGTAATCACAAGCAGATCATACAAAATCCCATGAGCCCTCAGTGGAACATATAGCAGACATGCAGTCTAAAAGCTAGTGGCTGTCTGGCATGTAAAGGTTTGCTATGCTATATTCAGAGCTAATATATCATATAACTATTATGTGAAGATATAGTCGAGTAATATCTACCTGAGCAGAGAATGAAGTTGAAGTTGCAAAGAGAGTTTGTAAGTTTGAACTCTACCTAAGACCTCTGGGTGACTTCAAATTGTTTTCATTAAATATTAGTTACTTACACAGGAGCAAAGTCTTCGACTCCATCTGGCTGAAGGACTTTTTCCCATTTATCCCTTTCCAGTTCATTCTCTTCCCAACATCACCGTTGAACATGCGGGCAAGGATGTTCCATGTAACCCGTTTTGTGTCATGTCCTCCGATGGTTGCTAGGGAGGAAATCTAAAATGGATCAAAAAAGTACTGTTAACACTTTACAGAATGTTTTTTCTACAATTTCACTCTTAAAATCATGCTTTTAAACATATTTAAAAAAGGAAAGAGAACTTACCAAACAAAGGCTGGCCTCGAGGTAGACCAGTTGCTCTCTCAGGTTTGTCTGAGTTCAGGAGGAAAGGTGAACCTCCCACCCTATTGTATGCCCCCTGTTGCCTGGGTCCTAATGGTAGGCTGCCTGTTACCTGCCTGCAGTATTTGAACGGGGGAAAATGGCGCGTTTGATGTGCGGATACCCCGGTGTCCGCACATCGTCCGCTGTTTGACGGTGCGCGATCCGGGGGCGACCTGAGTCGACTTATGAACTCACAATATGTACACTTCCATTGCATCTTCACAATAACCTGTGAAAACAAGAAGAAAACTATTGGCTCAACTTTCAGTTCAACAACCCAGTTCCAGTAACATTAACTCCACTGCAAAACGTTACCCAGCCTCTGCTAATAACCAACTAATGACCTCGTGCCTTGAGAAGCTAGCTAAGTTACTGCTATAAATGCAATAAATAACTCCTGTGCAACCTAACCAAGCACCATTTTGAAAAGCAAACGTAACTTAACGTTATCGTCAGCTAGCTTAAAACACAGCACACGTGTTAAAGTTATAAACGACCAACAGAAAATCGTTAGCATGCTAACACTCAGCTAACGTAAGCGTTTAGCTTACTTGTTGAAATAAATGCTCCCAGAATGATATCTAACGTTACAGTCAATATGGTGAGTTACACACTCACCATTCCACTTGGTTCAAAGTTGTTGCACAAGTCCCGCAGCTCCGTCAAAGCCAGGATAGGTGTCGTGCTCTGACGCAGGACGAGCAGACTCCTCTGGGCTCGTCACTGCGCTGCACACGGTACTAATGCTTCATCGAATGAAATTCAAACGGGCCCCTCCCCCCCCTTACAGAAATGTAACCTACCAAGTTATCTCTGCTAAACATGATCAGTGCACTCAATATTTCAGTTGATTAGTGCAAACTACTAAATAGATTTAGTAATGACACAGTTGTTTTACAAAACACGCAAGTATAAGTAATGACTACTGAAAAGTTTAATTTGAAATAAATTCGGGTTTACAGTGTGTGTGTGCATGTAGTGTGTGTGTGTGTGTGTGCATGTAGTGTGTGTGTGTGCATGTAGTGTGTGTGTGTGTGCATGTAGTGTGTGTGTGCATGTAGTGTGTGTGTGTGTGCATGTAGTGTGTGTGTGTGCATGTAGCGTGTGTGGGGGAGGGGCGAGACAACAGCTCAGACAACGTGTGATGTAATCTAAACGTAGCTCCGTCACGTGGAACTACATGTTGAAGACTGACCGAACTACCAAAATGGAGTTTTCGCGTGATCACGCTCGCGAGACTACAAAATGGCGCGAGAATCTAACATGGCGATAGATAAAAGAGAGATTGTGTTATCTGCACGTGTCTGAAGCAGTTAGCTCACCCGGAGCTACATTAGCTTCACGCTATACGTGTGTGTGTGTGTGTGTGTGTGTGTGTGTGTGTGTGTGTGTGTGTGTGTGTGTGTGTGTGTGTGTGTGTGTGTGTGTGTTAGTAAAAGAAGAGAGAAAGCAAACAAAACAAAATAATGGTGTATGATCTCACCCGATTGCAGGAGTATGAATTAATCTCTGCGATTATTGAGCACACACACTACGTTATAAAAACGACACAGTAACTTAAGCAACACAAACAAGATCATAAACACAATAACCTGAATCTGCCAGACTCGCCTAATGCTGCTCACACACCGGGCGCGTTTTTTGATTGACGCGCGTCGAGATTACATACAAAGTCTATGCACAGACGCGATGAGACTGGCGCGCCGCGATTTTTAATCTCATCGCGTCTGTGCATAGACTTTGTATGTAATCTCGACGCGCGTCAATCAAAAAACGTGCCCGGTGTGTGAGCAGCATTACTATGAGTTGATTTAGTGGCCGAACGGTCCTTCTGAGCTCCTCGGTTCTCCGGCTTGGTTAGCCTTTTATGACCTAGCCCTATTTTTAGGCCTCTGCTCGAAAATTGCATACCCATACTCAAAAGAGTGCATCTTTGCAAGCACAAGGTCTATTTGAATAATTGGTGTGTTGTAATAAAGTAACACTTGTGAGATTTGTTCAGATGTGTAAATATCAGTGTATAAGTTACTGGTTAAGAGTAAATGAACATGGCACACAGCTCAAATTGAAAAGTTTCAGGTTCGCCTGAAAAAAAAGCCACTTCATTGTTATTATTTCATTGAAATGATGCAGCCCCCAGCCTAAAACATCTCCCAAATCATAGCACATATATGTGAACAGTCTCTCTGCAAAGTTTTATTTTGATAAAGTGAAGCAGACAAAATGAGAGAATTTTTAGTACAGAAAGTTTAGGCGAGATTTCCAAAATGTGCATTTGGGCACCATGTGTGCCATTTGAATTTCCTCATGTACTAAACTACATATTTCACTTATAAATTACTAATGGTGTTAAATACATCCAAATGCAGCAATTTCTGGCATTTTTTGGAAAAAAAAAATATATATTTTTTTATATTATATTATTTTATATTATATTTGTAAGTCTTCTGTTTCGACATCTTACTAATTACCGGTAATCCTAAAAATGAACAAACGGTGAAATATAACTCAAACGATACTAAAAAAGGCAGCCGAAAGCAAGCTCCAGCTGTAATCAGCTGTGCGTAATCAGCTGTACGTAAAGCAGCTGGCAGCGTGCTCCTCGGTTTTATACTTACGCCGAACAATAACTCTCGCTCCCATTGGCCGACCTCCATGGTACATACCTCTCTGTATTCGTTAGCTCCAATAGAATTGAGCTAATCACTTGAAAATGAGTGACAGCACTGTTAGCCAGTCAAAATCATCAAGTCTCCGAAAATAGTGACTTGCAGGCTCTGGGGGAGAGAGCAGGTTACGCCTTCCCCTGTGGGGTGAAATGACCCCTCCCGAAGGAAAGGTGTGTCTCTGTTGCTAGACAGGAAGTCCATTGAACCTTTTCCGGAGAAAAAATGCGGGGATATTCAATTTTTCTTCTTCAAAACGTCAAAAGTGAGTCATATTTATGATCATAAAGCGATAATGTGATTTGTGTTGCTGATGTCTGTTGGCTCATATCTCAGCGATAGTATGACGGAGAGAAATGTTACGGGTATGACCGTAACCGTTGTGTTCGTGGCGTGCTTTCTGCTATCTCGCTCTTTGTTTGTTAGCATCAAGCTAAGTCCGGAAATGTCCCGAGTGTGTACACTCCTGGTGAAATATGAATATGGTATTGTAGTTATGCTAAGTTTGAGTACTGAGTTGTGTTTGGAGTATGCTCAAATGTCTTTTAAATGATTTTATCCCAGGTTTCTGACGTTTCACGTGGTATGTGACATCATTATTAATTAATATGTGTTCACTGGTCCAAATATGACACAAATGACCAGGTGTCTAGGGTACCCTCGTCACAAAAAAGTTAGAAATAGAAGTCGTCCTCTTTCTCCGAAGAATCCGTTTCTTCACATCTGCAGGAAAATTGTCCGTTTCCTCTTCCAGGATGCGAACAAAACAAACCGTCCAGTAGATTCTTCCAGCGAATGTAAAAGTGTTCACCTCAGGGTTTTCTTTTAAAAACATGGTGTTCTTGCCACCTTACTTGCGAGCTGAATGGCATGGACTGGCACAGAGGTGGGGGAGAAAGACGGGGCAATTGGAGGACAGCGTTGCATTTGGGTGCAGAGTTCACACCTAGATGTGAACTTCTTTCTGGTGGGGTTTGGTTGCTATCTCCCCAAATCAGGATGGGCCTTGCCTGCAGAATCGGCAGGCCCAGATCTCTCTGTCTCAAGAGCACATGGCGAATCCAAGCACACGGTCCCAACAGCTTTGACTGAGGTTGAGCACCAAGCATCGTTGATGTAAACCGCCTCCTCTCGTCCCACCGGAGTCCTGCTCTCTGTCCTGATGTCCGCCCGTCAAGTGCAGCTTGATCCAGGATGACAATGGAGCCAGGTCTCTGTGAAGATGTGGGCCAAACAATCATCAACCTCCTGTTGCTGGATTATCCTGAGTTTTCCTGCGACCGGACATAAGTAAGGAGCAGATTGGGGGATGAAATCGTGTGTGTTCTTCTTTCTTCTTCTTCTTCTTCTTCTTCTTAGTCCCTGGCTAGATTAGCTGGAGTTCTCCTCCTCTTGACTGCGCTTTCATTGGCGCTCGGTCTGACTGGTCTGGCTAAGATATCCTCTCAAGGTCCGCTCCCCATGAATGAATCCAATCCCCACGCTTCCTTCACCGATATCGATGAGCATATTCTGTCTCATGCCATAAGCTCTTCAGTAATGAAGACAAATTATGACAAAAATGAAGACAAAAAATGTATATTCATAGGATTACCGGCTGCAGTATGTACATGCGCCACCGTTGTTCTTTCTCTAAAGTGTACGAGGGGAAACATGCTAATCAGTCATCATAATTAGGAGACAGTGTGGACTATGTGATGATAGGAGAGACCTCCATAGCTTGTAACAATGGAAGCCTGAGCCACACTTCCAGCTGGCTCAGACTAACAAGCCATTGACTCTCATCCTTCAAATGAGGCTGCAAGGCTGCAAGGCTTTGTTCCTGCGGGGGTCTCTCTGGACCACATCCTATTCTAGGATTCCTCTCTTTACCACATGGGTCTCATCAGGAACACTCTGTTAGAGCCTGGAGAGGCAATGCGTTTTAGTGTGTGTGGGCGTGTGTGTGTGTGTGTGGGGGCATGTGTGTGTGTGTGTGGGGGCGTGTGTGTGCGTGCGTGAGTGTGTGTGCGTGTGTGTGTGTGTGTGTGTGTGGGCGTGTGTGTGTGTGTGTATGTAGGTGTGTGTGTGTGTGTGTGTGTGTGTGTGTGTGTGTGTGTATGTGTGTGTGTGTGTGTGTGTGTGTGTGTGTGTGCGTGTGTGTGTGTATGTGTGTGTTGAGGGGAACCTGAGCGACTAGCACCAGTTGGTTTGGCTTGCTTGTGTTTCTGTTGGTCAGAGGCCATTACAGTAAATCTATAGCTACAAATCTCGCTGGCATTTAGCAGGGACGGTTTAACTCATCTGGATTTCGGGATGATTTATTTTGTCCACAAAGCAGCTTAGCTTAGCCTGCATATTTTGAAAAAGGATATCATCTATTGAACCGGATTCATTCCTGGCTTGATTCTAATGAACTAGTACAAAAACACCACTTGGCTTTCACATGTGTGCAACAGTTTAACAACTTGATCGGTTGATAGAAGAGGTGTTTGTCTGGAAGCTTGTTCTGCAGTGCTTCTGCCGCTTATAGACAAAGTGAATGCTGCTATGACCTCAGCTCTGACCATGTGAATGTACAGCATGGTGTGTGTAGAAACAGGAGAGAGGGATGAAATGAATGCCATCTGGCAATGGAGCACATGAGTAGCACTGAAGGAATGGTGACACCATCAGGGCTTCATTTAGAGGAGTGTCCCTCCATCATGTTGACACATTACAATGAGTGGACTCGTCATGAGGAGTACACTCAGCCTGTGGAACAGTATTCTGTGGCTCCGCTTTCAACAGTCTGATGTCATCAGACTCTGGGTTTTTGGAGAGCGATCCATGCTCGGGACTAAAAGTCATATCTGACCATGCTTTTAGAAATCTGTCTCTCACAAGTCTTTATTACATTATTATATTTTATATTATATTTATTACATTATTATATTTTGGGAAAACTGAATTATAATCAATGAAATTACAACTTTTTTTCAAGTGGCCTTGAAAGAAAGCTAACAGCATATATTACTTCATTTCAAATTGAACAATAATGCAAAATAAACTCACCATCAATTAGCACAGCCGTTGAACCAAACTCATTCTTTGATTGTTGTGTCAGCTGATATCACTAGTTCACATCACTTCAGGCTGGAACAATCTATTCTTGTCTGTGTGCTCCAGTGAGACCAGTGGATCCCATTGTCTTAAAACTGATGGTAATCCAAAAGTGTCAGTTCAGAAACCAGAGAATTTGGCTTTCACTTAAATAGATCACTTTTATCAAAGATCACACCTTGGGACCAGTCTGAAGAATGAAACCTTGTCTCAGTGGGAAGCGACTCATTGCAGTTTCACCTGAATGTCAGTTAATGCAGAAAGAGAGAAAGTGAACAGTGATTGCTCATCGGTCTCCCTGAGAGGCAAATTACTCAGCTTGACCTGAAAATGGACCGAACAGGCTACATTGTGTAGACTGCAGACAAAGTGATGTGTCAGGGCTTTACAGGAAAGCTGCTTCCAACACAGGACGCTTCTCTGTGTCTGCTGCACAATAACACCAATTGCTTCTTGGATTGAATCAACTTGAAATAAAAGCAAGATACTTGAAAAGCGTTCTCAGGGAGCTCTGTCTTTGTGCTATAACATGCATGTAGAGATGCAAGGCACAGCAAGGTGAAGATGAGATATTGGAAAATTCATTCATACTAACGCGAGAACATCTCCTTCACAAGACAGTTTGGCTTCATACTTGTCATTTCCCTCAGTACACACCACACGGAACACTAGCCTGAGGAATGAGGAGGTGAAACCAGGTCCTGAAACAGAATATGATGGATTCCCTTGGTGAACTTTGCCTCTAGCGTCTCATTCTACGCAGAGGAAAGGAATCCCAACCAGTTCTTACCCTTGGAAATGGGATTCCTGAAGTGGCAGTAAACTTTCTCGCTCTGAAACTGTGACCTTCTGCTTATTATTGAAGACTAACGAGGAAGACTTGCGTGCCGTTCCTCCCTTAACCTCTTTATGACGAGGGTCCCCTAATTAGGGGACCCTAGACACCTGGTCATTTATGTCATATTTGGACCAGTGAACACATATTAATTAATAATGATGTTGCATACCACGTGAAATGTCAGAAACCTGGGATAAAATTGTTTAAAAGACATTTGAACATACTCCAAACACAACTCAGTACTCAAACTTAGCATAACTACAACACCACATTCATATTTCGCCAGGAGTGTACACACTCGGGACATTTCCGGACTTAGCAATCATAGTTTGATGCTAATAAACAAAGCGAGACAGCAGAAAGCACGGCACGAACACAACGGTTACGGTCATAACCGTAACATTTCTCTCCGTCATACTATCGCTGAGATATGAGCCAACAGACATCAGCAACACAAATCACATTATCGCTTTATGATCATAAATATGACTCACTTTTGACGTTTTGAAGAAGAAAAATTGAATATCCCCGCATTTTTTTTCCGGAAAAGGTTCAATGGACTTCCTGTCTAGCAACAGAGACACACCTTTCCTTCGGGAGGGGTCATTTCACCCCACAGGGGAAGGCGTAACCTGCTCTCTCCCCCAGAGCCTGCAAGTCACTATTTTCGGAGACTTGATGATTTTGACTGGCTAACAGTGCTGTCACTCATTTTGAAGTGATTAGCTCAATTCTATTGGAGCTAACGAATACAGAGAGGTATGTACCATGGAGGTCGGCCAATGGGAGCGAGAGTTATTGTTCGTAAGTATAAAACCGAGGAGCACGCTGCCAGCTGCTTTACGTACAGCTGATTACGCACAGCTGATTACAGCTGGAGCTTGCTTTCGGCTGCCTTTTTTAGTATCGTTTGAGTTACATTTCACCGTTCGTTCATTTTTAGGATTACCGGTAATTAGTAAGATGTCGAAACAGAAGACTTACAAATATAATATAAAATAATATAATATAAAAAATATATATATATTTTTTTTTTCCAAAAAATGCCAGAAATTGCTGCATTTGGATGTATTTAACACCATTAGTAATTTATAAGTGAAATATGTAGTTTAGTACATGAGGAAATTCAAATGGCACACATGGTGCCCAAATGCACATTTTGGAAATCTCGCCTAAACTTTCTGTACTAAAAATTCTCTCATTTTGTCTGCTTCACTTTATCAAAATAAAACTTTGCAGAGAGACTGTTCACATATATGTGCTATGATTTGGGAGATGTTTTAGGCTGGGGGCTGCATCATTTCAATGAAATAATAACAATGAAGGGGCTTTTTTTTCAGGCGAACCTGAAACTTTTCAATTTGAGCTGTGTGCCATGTTCATTTACTCTTAACCAGTAACTTATACACTGATATTTACACATCTGAACAAATCTCACAAGTGTTCCTTTATTACAACACACCAATTATTCAAATAGACCTTGTGCTTGCAAAGATGCACTCTTTTGAGTATGGGTATGCAATTTTCGAGCAGAGGCCTAAAAATAGGGCTAGGGCTTAAGAGGTTAAAAGGAGAAAAGGTCACATGTGTCTCATCAGAGACCAATATGTATACTGCTCCCTCTCTTATCAGCCATGCGGTGTTTCCCTCTCCAGCCGAGTGGGCTGAGTGTCACAGTGGCTCTCCACACGTTGTCCTGTAGTGTGTGTTCATGTATCTTTCACTCTCTTTCTATATGCACCAGTGTGCTTCAGTTCACTGGAGGAGAAAGATGCCGCTGAAGTGCGTCAACGTTTAATGCACATCTATGGTCATAAATGTCGTAAACAAAGTCAACCTCATCAACCTCATCAACTTATTAGCAGTGAGAGTTGTTGTTGTTGTTGTTGTTGTTGTTTTGTATTGATTATTGCTGTGAACTGCTGGAACGCCACCATGCTGAGAGGGCCTGTTCTAACTATGCATGCCCACCTGGGCTGTAATCCAAGCTGCACTATATGGAGTTTCCACAGCATTAAAAATACAGTTGCACCTGCTGATCTGAAGCCTGCAGGCGTGCAGCTAGCTTGGAATAGTGAATGCATTCAAATAGCAGGGCCAAGTTTAAGGTGGGCACACACTCCAGGCTGCATTCCTTAGACTGTGAGGACAGCTGTCACATGCTCCGATACATTTCCCCTGAAACCTTCATTAATCGCTACAAAATCAAATCTATCTTTAGAAACAAAATCAATCATGAGAGCAGCGTCGGGGACTGTGGTGGAACACAGACTGCAAGCAAGCAGGTTTGGTGAATCAGTGGTCCTAGCTTGCAAGTTAAATCATTGGTTAGTCACGTTAATGCGCAATTGCAAACAAGTGCTCTCAAAGCCGCGGTGTTTTGATTCCCAGGATGCTACATGCTATAAGCTAGCGGGCGACTACCTGAGTATAATTCCACTCTACGATGACTGATTTCATGATGGAAGCAGAAATGGAAGCACCTGCTACTCCCGCAACAAACTACAGTGCACTTAAAAGAATAAACTTCATAATTCTCAAAATTCTGACCCTTTGCTTTTTTATTAACAACATTTACTTGTACTTTTACTTTCAATACTTAAGTACATTTAATATCAGAAAATTACTTTTGATACTTAAGTACAATAAATATCAGATACTTTAAGCCTTTTACTCAAGTAGTATTCTAATAGGTGACTTTGACTTTTACTGGAGTAGTTTTCCAGTTAGGTATCTTTACTTTTACTCAAGTATGGCTTCTGAGTACTTTATACACCACTGATTAGGACAGTGTCGCCATTCTGATGAGGAAAAATCGAACATATAAATGTTATGATAAACGCAGTAACTGTGTTTCACATTGTACCAGGTCGAAGATGGACCGTGTGTGAGAGTTGTTGTATGGACAACATTAGCAGTATTGGTGTTAATAGAGCAGTATTAGTATGTAGTAGTGAGAATAGCAGTTACTATAGTATACATTCACCATTTTGAATCTTATCAGCCGATTGAATGGACGTTGTCAGCAGTTATCACCACCATTGTAATGCTTCAGACGGGCCAGACTGCACCTGTAAGGAGATGTTGTGAATCATAAGAATGTCTTAAGTTTCGTGGTTGAAGAGTTTATGTAATTTATGGTGGTGGTGTTGGATAAGTACGTGGTAAAAGCAGGCTTACCTCACATGACAGCTGTCTTCTCACAATCATGACATCACACGAGTCACAGGATGCCATATCGCACAAACATTCATCTTGTAGGGCCTCGAGTAATTTATCGATTTTATTTATTTATTTTACCTTTATTTATTTTACCTTTATTTAACCAGATACAGTAAGTCCATTGAGAACCAGTTCTCATCTACAATGACGAGCTGGCCAAATAGGCAGCAACAGAAGGCGAGTCGTTACAAACGAATAAAACATGAAAATATCTCAATTAATCTCATCATAATATGTACCATATATAAAAAGCAAACAAACCGTGTTGTGGAGAAGCAGACTCAGAAACAGTTGCAGTGATCAGAGACCATCGTTTGTAATGAGTTCTTGGAGGAGGGTAACGGAATGAGGTTGTGGAGTTTTAGCTTCTTTTGTAACTCGGTCCAGTCGCTTGGAGCAGAACTCTGGGACGAGAAGCGGCCGAAGGAGGGGAAGACTTTTTGGAATGACCATGTTGATGAGAGATGTGGGATAGTTTTATAGATGACCTGATACCAGTGGATTCATCTGGTATAGAGTGATGGCCAGTTGACTAGAGAGTACAGGCTGCAATGATAAGTGTTGAAAGGAGCGCCGGTGATGAAGCGGATGGCGATATGCTAGATGACATCGAGTTTATTGAGAAGATTTTGGACCCGTAGATTACGTCACCATAGTCTCAGATGAGAAGGACTGTCATTTGAACCAGGGTGTGCTTTGCAGAGTGGGTAAAGGAGGCTTTGTAACAGAACAAGAATGCGATTCTTGATCTGATTTGTAAAGCAGTGAGTTTATGTGCATGTTATAGGTGAGCGAACTGTCGAGCCAGATACCCAAGTACTTAGAGGAGCCCACAAGGAATACGTTTGTGTCCGGTAAGCAAAAGCATGGACCAATCAGCGCCCTGTGAGGAGCTAAGGGCCTAGTGTGTGCGAGACGCCACAGGGACAGGCACCAACAAACAACAATGAGGTTAGCGTAGTTGCAACAGCATCAGTTCTATCAGAACAAGAGACTATTTCTTCATTGAAAGACGAGCAAAGAACACTGAACAATGAAGGCTTTTCTACATGGAAGAAATGTTTTCCCTCTTCTCCGGACAGGCTTCGGAAAGAGTTTGATTGACAGATGTTTCATCCAATCACCTTCCAAGCATTTGTTTTGAAAGTGCCTGTTCTTTTTCCAAACAGTTTCCAATGACGGTTTCTCAGATGGTCCTATGTAACAGACCATCTGGCAGGTCAGGTTAGCGGGCCCCTTCTAACCCACATCCATGAGGCTGATAACGCCCAATACAAATGGGTGATCTAGTCGAAGAAGTTCTGTAATATGAGACAAATAAGGCAGCCCAGAATAAAGCATGAATTAACAATAGATTCATATAAGATGGGACAACAGAGGGTTGACGGGTTGTAACAGCTGAGTGTGGGAGATAGTGCTGCCTGACAGAGCATGAGTTGGGCTGGTATCTGTCCTGTGCTCCGATGCTCCGATGCTGTGTGATCTGCTTTTTCATGGGCGAACGTCCCAATGCAGCTGTAATCATCGGATGCGAGACAACTTCTTTTCATGATGTTGTTTTTTTACCAAGGTTTTCAATTCAGCAGCCGCTTAGAAATGTTTGACTTGTTAGAGTATGATGTCATGTCTGCTGTGTTTTTGTAGGAGAAAATAGCTTATTCTTTAAGACTTGGAACACTATTCTGCTTTTATCCATCCTCTGATATTCAACTAGGCTGGTACTTCAGCTGAATGCTTTTCATCTCCTCTAAACATCAGCCTCAATAGTCACGACAAGTTTCACTGCCAGCCGAGTTTGCATACCTCGGTTTTCTTTTTCTCTCTTTCGTACATGATTCAACCCAAAGCCCAAGCATTTGGGCATCTATTTGATGAGAGCAGACATAGTCAGCAGGAACAGTGGCTGTGGCGTGCGCTTTTGAAGCCTTTTGTAGCAGTGAAGGGGGAAAAATGTAAGATCTCCCTGAAGTTGGACAATCAAAGGGGCTGATGAGCCGCAGGGCCTGACAGGGAAGTGAATTCATGGGGACAAGGGGCTCAGGGCCACGGCACATAGACAGGAGGCCTGCATCTCTAATCACACAACCCTTATTCTTTGGGCACTTTGACTATGAGTAAAGCACGGATTTCACATCACAGAAAGTGGCAGGGAAACGGAGCCACTGAAGAATTAATTCAAATGCTGTGAAATGCGAGGTGGGCCACACGAGTGATGGTTGATTTATGAGATGTTGCTGCGAGGACAGGATGTTGGATTAAAGGACGTTGCACTGTGGATGTCTGACTGTGTGTTGGGGAGAGGATGTTTGGTCTTGACTCTCTCTGTGTGCGCCAGCCTCTTGAAACTATATTGCGGAAGCAGGCAGAAGTGGAAGCCCCTAATCAGGCCCGGGCACTGCAGTTTATGTAACCAGTGTGCCCTAAAGTACAGTACACAGGGGCCGAGTCATTAGAAAGCTCCTTTTACAGGAGTTCAGAAACATAGAGGAAGCCACAGACTCTCACTTCATGTGGAACAGAGAAAACTTCCTCCTTGTTTTTTCTGTTCCCCCTGTGCACCTCCATCACTACTCTCCTCTCACTGATCCCTCTCCACTTTTCCATTTTCTTGTTACATGATGCTCTTTAAATATAGTTGTTATAGACCATTGTAGAATGGATGCATTCATCGAGTCCTACCGTTGCTATGTCTTTTCAGTTGACAAAATGTCCCACCTGTCATATCTAACTAAAGGATTGCTGGCCTGAATTTATCAGGAGTAATTCAGTGCAACTCTTTAGTTTGTGGGTCCCTTAAAGGCAACAGAAACAGGCTGCCCACTTGAAGCCTGTAGCACGCATTCCACACACCTTTCACTAGCTTAGGGCCCCACCTCGGCCGGAGCGAGCCTTCGTCGGTTGTTTGGAGAGTTTGAGGAATGGTTGATGGAGATTTGGCCTGATGCGGTTTGGGGAGGCTTAGCTGAGGATCCACTGCGACTCCCGGGCCTTGCAGACCCCCGGTCTCCATATGGGATAGGAGGATGATGACTATGGGGGGAGATAACCTTTAACAAGAGGGAGGAAGGGTGGGATGTGGAAAGCACGAGCGAGCCGAGGCTTAGAGTGGGTAGGTAGTTATAGGAGTGTGGCCGGAAGCGGGGGAGTGGCTGAGGTGTGGTCCTGCTCCTGAAATTCAGCTAAGGTCTATCTCCAATAATGTAGTCCCTGAGATGTGCCAATCCAGACTGCAAATGTGATAAAGATGCTACTGAAACATTCTCATAGTAGGAAACCAACCCAATCCCCTCTAACCAACTCCTCAAATACCATCGCATCGCCCGGGCCTCTCTGCATCGGACAGCGACGCACTGAGGCCTCCTTTAGCGACGGTCAGAGCAGACGTAGTGTGGAGTTCATGCCGGGTGTTGGATGGGTCAAACAAACAGTCCCTCGCTCGTGATTTGCTTGTAAGTCCAGACCACATCAACCATGCTCTTTTCTTAAACCTAACTAAGTGGTTTTGTTGCCTTAACCTAACTTCCTGTAAAGCCGGATGTTTATTTTGAAAGGACACTATGCGTATATCGACACGCAACAGTAGAGGGGTGCATAGAGCGTGGATGATTGATGTCAAGGGCCACTAATGAAGCGGCGGTATCTGACGAGTTGTGAGGGAGAATGTGTTGAACAAACAGGTGCCAACACCGGTGGACCCGCAGTGACTCACGCCCCTTTGTTGGGGGTGGTTTATGTGGGTCGTACTCAAAATATTGTCCCGTATATAAAAGTCTCTGAACGTTTATTGCAATGATTTGTGAACAATTAAAAAAATGAAAAATAAAAAAACAGTGCAGAGTTGGTCGAATAAAAAGTCACAAAGATGACATGGCTGTTACAGCTGCTGGCTGGTTGATAACAAGAGAATAATTGACATTTACATATCAACTCATTCTTAGCAGGGAACCAGGGAAGCCAGAGACTTAAACATTATCACAATTTGAATCAATTTGAGGTGGGAAATGTCCAATGCATCTGCAGGATCATACGTCACTACATATTTTGAAGGCCTGGATTTAAAGGACAATTTTAGCATATTACAGTTTATTGTGGTAGTTATGGCCATTATTTATCATTTATTTTTATTCAGGAGCGCATGTTGCTATTCTTAGTAGTGTACCACAGGTATCACCAAATCAACCATCTCATACCCTGGTCAATTTCATTTTTCATGTACTGGTCAAATTGGAGATTTTTGGACATGTCTTCTTCTTTCAGAAGAAATGTAGCTGTTTCTTCACTACTTTGTCTACTTGCACCAGTTGATTTTTAATAAATGTACTGATAGTTAGCATTAGATAATTGCTAATCTGGAGAAAAAAACCTTCCACTTTTTAAATGTTTTGGATAATCTGGTTTGTTTACAACCTGTCTGATCGACAGGCGATGTCACCGTCATCCCAGATATCACAATTGAAAGAAATGACGAAACAACAAAAATAGGACCCAAGTGGTTATGAATGAGGATTTCCAAACTGGTCTAAACTGAGCTCACAAGAAGCAGTCGCACAAGGCAAATATTGTGTATGACGGCTGTCCTGTCCTTCAGTACATGATGTAAACCCACTGAGACCTTGCTGTGCTTATCCTTCTTGTGCACTAAAGTGAATAAGTGCATGTGGGGATGCAGCTTAAGTGTTTCTTGCTGTGTTTATGAGTTCCATGGGCAGAGAGCAGGTTGTGATAATTGAGATGATAGGCCTCCTCTCTCCTTTTTGAAAACAAGCCTGGAGAGTGTGTGTTGTTATTAGGCTGCGACGAAGGTTTGTCTGCCAGATGCCTTTCCGCCCTCTTCCATGCCAGTCAGTAATTGTGGTGGATTTGAAAAATGACTCGTATCAAACCAGTCATGCTGCAGCCTTTGCCAGGCAGAAATTGAATTCTTTCATCTTGCAGTATGAAGTACAATTGAATTCATGTGTTCAACCACAATTAAGTCCTTTTCTCACTCAGTCACTCACTCACACACAGCTGTGTTTCACACGGCTATGGTTCTGCTATATCTGTGAGGCTGTAAAGCTGCTCATTACGTAATTCCAAAATATTTATTTTCTTCACTTGGCTCTCAACATGGAGACGGCTGAGCCCGCGGGTAGCAGCTAAAGGTGCTAACAGTGCTAACAGTGTGTACCTGAGGGGGAATCGAAAGGTGGGCGCTACGCTTCCATGACAACAGCTTCAGTCATGACAAAGTTATCAGCTGTAACCTCCGTATGAGGACAGTGCAGAGCAGCGGGCGTGAGCTCACCAGCAGGGCACGCTCACGTGCACTAACATGCACACACGCTATGTAAACAAGGCTCAGAGAGAGAGACGTCATTCTCTGACCACGTAGACATTATTCACGATATATTCACATAAATAATAGCTGCTATAATAATGCTCTGAATCCTGTCTATAGAACCGTTAAAGAAATATGATTGTTGGTCACCAAATCCTCAGTCAAGCCAGATCAAATGCAGTGGCGTCTACAGAGAGGAATCTTTGTTTCACTTTCACTCTGTTGCTCCTGATATGCAGAATGTTTGCCCCCCTTTTGTCTTCCCAGAACCCTCCGGTACATGAAAGGAAAATCAACACAACCTCCCCCACCTCCTTCTCCTGCTCGCTTTCCTTGCTCTCTTTCTGGGAGCAAAAGAGAGAAAACGTGAGAAAGAGACACGTAGAAAGAGAGGGAGACGAGGATATGACTAGGCAGAGAGAGAGAGAAAGGCAGGGGGAGAAATGACAGATGTGGTGAAGGAAGGAAAGGGAGGCAGAGACGGCGGAGAAATAGCCAGAGGCTCTCTGTCTGTCTCTCTCTGTCTCTTTCGCTCCCCACATGCCGAGCAGAGGCAGTGCTGGATGCTAATTACTTATTAGACTGCAGATATGTGCGGCAGGGTAGCAGGGCTAATTAGGTTAGCGTTAAAATGAAATGTCTTAATGCTGAGGCTGCTTACGGTATCGCCGACCCTCTGACCCCACCCGCCTCTCCCTCCTGTGAGTCCGGTCAGGCTTGATCCAAACTAAGCCAACCTGAGTGATGGGCAGTAGCTGAAGGACAGAGCAGGGCCGAATGGAAAATGCAGCAGACGGGAGGGGGTGGGATGAGCTGACCTCAGACGGCCCTAATTACCCCACTGACCTGTCCATCAGACTTAGAGCGGAATGAGGGGAGGAGGAGGAGGAGCAGCTCTGCATGTGACTCAGATAGCATGCAGGGGCTCGCTGCTGAAGTGTCACATACCAAACCACTTCAATGAGGCTGTCCTCCAAAGGAAATGGACAGCGTTAGTTGTTTGTTCAAATGTGTGAAATGTTAAGACCTGCACTGGCTCTTGTCTATCAGGAGCAAAGAGGAAAGAAAGAGAACTTCGGGAGGAGGCTCGGTTGAAAGGCTGTAACCAACCATCAATGTTAGCAGAGCAGCAGGAACTTCAGTGCTCTTTCTGCGTCTACACATGATGCGTTCAGGCACAGTAGAGGGAGTAAGTCACTGGTGTTCAGGTGACCTGATGTTAATGTTGCTCAAAGAGCAGCAGTGCTACAGTGCAGCGTCACAGAGCTCCTAGTGTGGCTGTGGACCCTTGTTTCAACTATGGCCATGATCTTTCCCTCACCTTAACCAGGCACATCAGAAAGCACTCACATGAATCATTTTTCAAACAGTCGTCACCAGCTGTGGGAGCGACGCTGTATTATTTTCACCATGTGAGTCATCATGGCTAAATGTGGTCAATGCAAATGGGGTTGCTGGAGACACCCACTGTTGCAGTTACTACCATAGAAGGGGTTGCAGTCACAAAACCTTATAGGTGTGTAGCTGAGAACAAGATGAAGGTTGAATTCGAGGACTGACATGGTCCAGGTAAGGGGCGAGAAGGGCCATTGGCCCCCACTCTCTACGTCACCAGTCTGATTTGGCATCTCAAAACTGGACAGGTGTCTCGTTGAGATGCCTTGACTGAGCTTGACAGCGGAGGGCGGGGCCGTCACGCTGTCAGAGCTACCATGGAGCCCACACTGTCACTAACTGCGCACCCTCAATACATATTGTCTCGTTTTTGTAAAAACAAAATGTAGACATTCAGTTTACCTTCAGTAGCTAGCATAGCATTGAAGTCCCAATGCTAGTTAATGATGTGCTCACGTACTCTGCTAATGTTAGCTCCACAGGTTTTTACATACCAACATCACGTTTTGGAAACGTTTGACGATGACTAGCTTTAAAACCACTAAACCAGCCAGAACATGAAGGAGCTTTGAAACCATTGACGAGATGCCGACTCGTTCACAGACCCTGGTCAGAGCTGGCTGACGCTATGATTGGCCAGTCTGCGTGTGAGGGAACAAAGCGAAGGTGCTGAAACACGTATCCACGCCTTCATTTCCGCCTGTCTTGCCTATTGCAATCACTCCACTGTGGCATCAGTGCTAGCTCCATCAATATACACATCCACCAGCCTTCTAAACCAGACCAGATCCTGGCACCACATCACCCCAGTCGTCAAAGTCCTCAACTGGCCCACCTCTATTGTTGCTTGTAGCGTGAACATAGCAGTGTCAGCACTACAAGACAAACAGAATTCCAACTGGCATATCAGACAGGTTTTTTAAAAAGTCCACCTGAAACCATCCAAACGCTCTGAAACATGAACCTCATGTGAAGTGGAAGAGGCAGATTCCTGTGTTGAATCAGTTGAATGAATGCAAAATTGAAGCATCAATATTGCCCTCATTTCCTATCGATCCACACCCCCAGCGGACTGCGGCTGTGATTTGATTACGCTAACCTGCTATTTAATTACACTCACTTAAAATTTGATCACAATCACCTCTAATTCAAATAAGATCACTTGTTGTTTGGATGCGGGGACCCCTCTTCTGCTTCCTTCATGCTATGAATGTCTTCTTATGAGCATCTCCTCCAGACCAGCTCTCAGCTTCCAGCTCATTTCTCTCGTTTCTCATACCAGTTTCCTCCAATTAGCAGGAGAAAGGACACACTCCTTTACATGAGTCCATATTTGATCTGTTAGCACCGCCCGCCTCAGAGCACCCTTTGGTTGTTGCATAAGAGAACAAACTGTCAGTTGTGTAACAGTGCTTTGAAGGGTGGGAGAAGGTTGTAAAGTATGAAGATGCTTCAATGTCATTTCTTTTTTTTCATCAGCTTCTCTTTTTGAAATGACAGAATATGTTGGAAAGGCTTTGTGTGTGCGTCTCTTCTGTGTGTACAGTAGAGAATTTAGCTATTTTAAAGTGCGGTTGTTCCAGAGATCATCTTGGTTGCAGTGCATGGGCTCTTTGCAAGGCGCTGGGGAAGCCTGAGACAGACACTTTGTGATTGGTGAGAGAGGCCCATCTGATGAAAACAAAGAGAGTGATCGGTGTGCACTCCAAACATTCTCGTCAGTAATGGCATCTTAAGTGTTCGGTAAATTGCTTCCAGTTTTTGTTGTTGGCCCAGTCAACATTCACTGCACATTTGACATGATGTCGCATCCTGAGAGCGTCGGCTGCAGGGTGGTGTAATGTGCAGCACACACAGGCAGCATCTGCCCTCTTAGGAATGACTGCTGTCTGCATTAGAGCTGCTCATACATTTTCATGCCACGGACGCCCATTTCACTAGACTGATAGGAACGGTCTCTGGGGGCCGGTGGGAAGATTCTCACTGTACCCATTTTAATTATAGCGCCGTCTATACTTTACAGGGTGAGTCACAAATCACATTTATTCTACCAGGATGACCGATCGAGATTATTGTGACCAGTTAGAGGAGGGAATGAAGGCTCTTACACTTGATCAAAATCTACAATTCATTTCTTCACACAAAGTTGAGACTGAGACTCTCAATGTATCCAGGATGTGACCACGGCTGGAAAAGCTCCAGCATACACAACGTAATGGAAGCTAATATGAAAGTTAATCCCTCACCTCAGCAAAAGTCTGTCATCCATTTTAATGTAATGCAAATGTACGGATATAATGTTATATGGCCAACACAACATAGTTGTAACCGACTCTGTATCCAACGTTTGTAAATTGTCTGATGATGTGAACGCTTGCAAATAGAAAACATGGGAATCTTTCCCATCTCTATCTATTCCATGTGAAACGGGGAGCAGAAGCAACATATTACCCTCTGTAGAAACCTGATGAAACATTCAGCCATTTGAAATCAGTTCACCTTCGGATTCTGAGTCCATTTTGAATAATTATGCTAATATTCCGCTCACAATGACCAAGCTACTGCTCTGATTTACACCATCTCAGTTCGTGGCCAGCTGAGTCTCAAGGGTATCTTGGTATTGGGGTCATCTGCTCAATCAAAATGAGATTTAAAGAAAAAAGAAAAAGATATGATTGTTTTCTGGATCAACGTTGAAATAACTAAATCTTCTTTTCGTTTCACTGAAGCGTGATGGTTATATGACAGTTTCCCATTTCTTTACACGGTCCTTTGCATTTTCATTGAACACTGCAAGGTCTTTTGAGTTGCAAGGGTTGGGTAGTAGAGGACAGACAAGGCAATGCTCCATAGTATGGTCTGCTTCTCCACATTCACATGTGGTTGGGCCAGCCTTATAACTAAATGGAAAGCCATAACACAAACCTATAGCTTTGTTACATTGGAAATGGAACTGTTCTCCGTGGTCATTTGACGAGTACGAAGGAAAATGCCGATTGTTGTTCATTGTTATGGTGTCAACACACATGCCAGTGTGGCTGTAAAGCGTTCTCGCTCCAGAGATGGATGGCTAGTTAGCGCGGTAGTTTGACCTCCTAGCAGCAGGCGGAGGCGGAGGGACCAGCAGACACAGCACTGCTGCTGGTCAGATCTCTGTCTGTAACCAGTGTAGCAATAGTGCATCGTGGGATTAGCATGCTTGCTAACTAGTTAGCTGTCTGGTAGTTAGTAGAAAATAAGCTGGTTGAATTGGTCACTCATTTGGCGTTGGCAATCATCTTTCCTACGCTGTGAGATGAGTTAATGGATGAACTTCACTAATTTACTCTGGCTCTCTGCGCTTTGTAATCTTACTACTTCACTGCTCGTTTTAGTCATTACTCCTGCTACATTGATTTAAATGGGAAAGACCGATTCTATCCCTATGGTTTCTAATTTAGAATGATGAGAATCTGATTTAAAGTTGAAATCATTTTACAATGGGTGAAAAAAACAGAAGAGCGTCTCGGACATCTAGTTGCCATCAAAGGAAGTGCAGCTTAAAACACTTCAGAAATGGTCGTATCATTCAGCCACACTTGGCTGGTTGTTGCTTGTTGGAACAAGTGTAAAGGCCTTCATACGTTCCTATGGGAGCTTCTGTCAATATCAGATAAGGAAGAATGTTTCTACATCTATTATCAGTCAGTCAGATTGCTGTATTGCCCTCATAGCTATATAGCTGTTGCTGTTAGCACTCTTTAGAAATAAAATAATTTGTCAGCAGTCATTTAACAATGTATAAAGAAATACATTTTGACATCACTATGGGGAATATGTGAAAAAATGTAGAGGCCCAGAACTCGCCCTTTACATTTAATAAGACGTTTAAAAACAACAATGGGTTTTCACTGCTAATGAAACAGTAGTGCAGAGAAAGCTTTGGGTGTTTAATGATTTCGATGCCATTTCAACGGAGTTAAAGCTTCAGAGTTCAGCTCTAGGCGTGGCTGCAGTATGACAGAACACAGAGAGATGGTGTGTTTTTCCTCTATCGATACACAAAGGAACACATGAACACACATTAAAGTAAAGGGCTGGCATGCACAAGGACATACGCACAAATATTTTAACACACGCTTTGTTCCTCCTCAGACACCCTGCTGTCTGTGCTGTGTATCCCTGAGGCCGCCCTCCATGCCCTCAGGTCCCGATGCTGCCCTACTTTCCCTGTTGACACACACACACACACACACACACACACACACACACACACCCTCAGCCCTGTCCCCAAAGCGCAAGTCCTCTATTGGCAGGTGCACACAGCGTGAAATAACAGGAGGGGGCAAAAGACACCATTGCACTGTATATGTGTGTGAATGTCTGTGTTAGTATGCTGTGTGTGTACATGGACAGAGGTGAAGGGACAGTGGGGAGATGGGGATGAGGCGGTCCAACAGAAAGGCCCAGTGTGATTAATACAGTGTTTACACCCAGGGTGCCGGCGTCTCACATCCCGTTAATCTGTCCCACTGACGATTTGCCGATCCTAATGTGAAATGAGGCGTGGAGCCGAGTCGTTTATCATCCGGGTGATGAGGGAAGCAGGCGGACGGTAGCTGCAGCACATAGGACGCCATTCAGGAGCTACATCAAACGACAGGGAACAAAACATTCACAAAACCTTTAAACCAGAGGTCTTCAACAGGGGGTCCGCGACGCCTAGGGGGTCCGTGGAGGTACTGAAGGGGTTCCGCGAAATGTTTGGTTGATTAGACAATTAGACAAATTTTATTTCATTTTTTTTTTTTCCAAACATGAATGTGTCCATTATTTTAATAGTTCAGTATTGTATGAAAGATAACAGGTATGTTTATGCATGGCAGTGGCACTAATAGGCCATCGCTCATTAAAACATCAGTTTGAATATCTTGTGTGCATGATTATCATGCAATTAACAGACAATGTTGATGTTGGCATTGGTATCAGCTGACACGGTATGTTTATAAATGGCAGTGGCACGGCCACCCTACTCACTGTACTTTGCACATGTTTAAAATAAAAACATGAATATATGAACCTGTTATGTGGTGGTGTAGTAGATGGACCCAAACGCACGCTCACACAGCAGATTAATCCATCCAAGGTCTTTATTATAAATTGATGCAGAGTTAAACAGAAAACAATAAACAAATAAACTACGGCACCGTGTCCAGTGGCCAAAGCCTCTCCTTCGTTCTCCCGGAGTCGGGAGGGAAACTCAACCGACGAAGGATGATGCAGCCTCCGGAGTCGGGAGGGAAGGGAACTCGGACCCTGAATTGCACCGGAGCTAACTTAGGGGAAAGATGTTTATGTCTCTCTGTGGGTTTTGGAACGTATGTGTTGGCAGACATGAAAGACAATCCCCTGAAAACATCTTTGAGCAATGTACCTTGCATTACTGGTTCCATTGTGAGCTTTGCTGGGGTATTCTATGTTTTCCTTGATGATCTGCATCACATCATGTCAACAAACAGTATGTAATGTGCATCTACAATGGAGTTTGACAGCAGAAAGGTCCTAAACACCCATGTTAAACAATTATATTATGATGCCGTGAAGAAAGAAAAGCATGGAAATGATCCTAAAACAAGAGCAAGTGTGCTACACTGCAATGCACTTGCTTGATAGAACTGTGACTTGTGTGCATCTTATGCACAAGATCAGATGGTGACAAATGGTAAGCATTGTCGATTAAATTGAAGTCGGGGGTGAAAATATAGTTCAACCTACTGGCGTATAAAACACAGAAAACCATTGTCTACAAAAACGTACAAAACATGTTATTTTGTGGGAAGAAAGTCTTCTTTAGTACAGTGCTCTTGTACCACAGCACACACAGGAATATATATTTTGTTTAGAAGTGTATTTGAAAGCTTTCTAGTGTGCACAAAACAGTTGATTCTCTGTGCACCCAGGCGACAATATTCGGGTCGGAACATTCCATACAAGTCAAAGCGCTCTCTCTCACAGCCACCAGGGGCCGACTCCTCTGGTGGCATCAAGAACATGGTGCACAACAGAAACAACTTTGTTTTTTATCGCTCTACGTCTGAGCTGTGCCACGTACTCACTCACAGACGGTTTCCCATGCTCTTCTCATAGAGGCCCTTGTTACTGTCACTTGTTCTCATGTTGACTGTGAGTGGAAACACATATGGTGTGGTTGGGTCTTCACAGGGCACAATCTATTTCTCACACACATTTATTTGTGAATGTTCAAGCAGACAAACAGTCATTCGGCTTCAGAGGGAAACAGATTTGTGTCCAAGAATTTCAGCTGTAACCCAATTTGACCATAATCATGTATAATGATGTCATGCATAATCCACCGTGTGGATGCACAGCAATGCACTACATTCATGCATACTGTATGAGTTGATGTTTTTGGATTATAGCTCATCAGGGCCCTATTTGCTGAACTCCGTCTGGTTCATAGTGCCTTTCAAAACCATGAACACAGGTGCACAGACCTGCAGTCCTGAAACAGAACTATGATGAAAGCTTCCAAAGTGATCTCTGTTTAAACTGCTGATTCCTCGCATCTGCAGCCTTTCAAGTGATTGTAGTCATTGCAGTTAAAGAAACTCAGTTCCCAAAATGTTTGTTTCTTTCGTATTACCATTCAGTCACCTGCGTTAAGTATTCCACCTGGCTTAAATGATGGATCCAGGATTTAACAATGGAATCTGTTTTATGAAATCAGACACTAAAATAGGGTTTCTTTTCTCAGTAGCTGATTTCTTCTGAGACTTTTTACAACTGCCCTGTTAGATTAAGACTGATTCACGCATACCTTAAAGTGAAAAAGTAGCTCCTGATCCAGCTGATTCAAGTCTGAACCTTTGCAGGTTTGTGTTCATGGGCCTGTTGCTCCTGTTAAACCTGCTTAACACTTAACATCTTCAGGGTTCTTAAAGAGAACAGGTCCTGGAGGGACGGCAGATTGCAGCCAATCACCCTCTCAGCAGAGCGAATGATGCGCTGCAGTCTGCCCTTGTCCTTGGCTGTGGCTGCAGCGTACTAGACCGTGATGGAGGAGCAGAGGATGGACTCAATGATGGCTGTGTAGAAATGCACCATCATTGTCTTTGGCAGGTTGAATTTCTTCAGCTGTCTCAGGAAGTACATCCTCTGCTGAGCGTTCCTGGTGATGGAGCTGATGTTCAGCTCCCACTTGAGGTCCGGGGATAGATATGGTGGAGCCCAGGAAATGGAAGGACTCCACAGCGTTGACGGGGGAGTCACACAGTGATCGGGGGAGGTGGGGCTGCCACAGAAATGCCACAGGAACAGTTATCTTATTTTTTGTAATAATATGCAGGTATGTCGAGTGTATTAAAAGTTTATCTTTTTTAAGTTTAGTATATTTGAGAAATATCAGGCACAATAATTTCGTTTAGGATTTAGGATTTATGTTTTATCATCTTATATCAATGATGAATGGCAATATTGGAACCTCAGCTATGGGTCAGATAAGGTGGGCAAACACACTCCTCACTCTGACTGTAACTAAGTTATCCAGGCACAAAGACGGAGGGCCCACACAAAGGAAGGAAACCAAAGTCAACTCATGATTGAACCACTCCAAACACTGTTGTTCATTATTATATACAAATGTGATCAAAATGGGAGCATCACATGCTTATTCACTATATAAATCTAGTGAATGTACAGTATGTGTTGTCTGCTGCGTAATGTGTGTGTGTGTGTGTGTGTGTGTGTGTGTGTGTGTGTGTGTGTGTGTGTGTGTGTGTGTGTGTGTGTGTTTGTACAGAAATCCATGCATGGTGCTATTGTCCTCTGTCAGTCACAGCCTTCTGCTGACAAGTCACAATGTGGGTCGCCTCCTCCGTCGATATTATTTGCCGCTCTGCGTGCAGCCTGAGCCAGGCCAGCTGGGGAGAGCGGAGAGCAATAACTGGGAATGAGGGAAGCAATAACTCCGCCAGGCCCCTCATCAAATCAGAGCCGACTGATGCGGAATAATCAGCAATTGAAATCAGAGGAAGGAAAAAAGCTGAACTGACAAAATGGGAAATGTCATCATGAGAACAGCAATAATAAAGGAACCAATGAGGTGCAGTTGCTGGTGCACCTCATGGAGGCAATAAGACAACCGGGGCAGAGCTGTGCCTTCACACTGTTCTGAGAGTCATAAAGGTGAGAGAGTGACACTGGTGGAATGTAGAAATCACTGTTGAGCAGCTGTGTGTGGTTGAGAAGTGTGTGAAATACTGTGAGGAATGTTTAAATGTACTGTACAGTATCTAAATGATACTTTAAACATTGGTTTTAATGAATAAGCCATCATTTCCCATATGCTGCATTTGTCATTTTACAACACAGGGTTGCACAATGAAATATAAGTAATTGCCCCTTCACGCTACTCGAATAACATATGTACAAATATTTAAATTAGAATAGAAATAAAATGATATATACAGTTGTAAATGTATTATTTTTGATCATTTTGGTGCTTTATTTACACTTCAATTACATAACAAGTAGACAGAATTCAAGCGGTACAGGAGTTGTTTGTCTCAACTGAGATGGGACAACACTCATCTTTGTTTGGCCTAAACAAGTCCCGCCCTCAAAGGCAGACTGGCCAACCACAACGTAGCATCGAGTCTTACAACTGGCTCTGGTGGTATGTACGTTTCTAAAAAATTACGTTTCTACCTAACAACGTGTGGAGCTAACATAAGCAGAGTGCTAAGTCAGTCTGATGTCCTCCATATATCCTTTTAAACACACATTGTAGAACCTTCTGTTCACTTTTCTCTGATTCACTTTTGCCAAAAGTTAGGAGACATTTCTTCAGTGAGTGCAGTTAGTGACAGTGTGGCTCCATGGTAGCTCTGACAGCTTGATGATGTAGCAGAGGGGGCGGGGCCAAGGGTCAGTTGTAACCCACTAAAAGTCAGACTGTGCACATGGCCAAAGCTTCTGAATATCTAATAAATTAAATCTGGCGTTTGGAGCATTCTGTTTCTGTCTGGTCAACTCACTGAATGAAGAATTGAATGAATGAGCTTCCAGATCCTGCTACCCCTGCAAAGATACCATGTACACAAAGATATGAATAACGTGAATGAACAACAGCACCAAAGCTGCCACTGATGATCAATACAGTTGTTTTTAACAGATGCATAAATTCACCTACAATGTTGTTGTGTAGTACACTGTATGTCATAATTTCATAACAAGCAATATTAGTGTACTCATGTGACAGTAACATGAAAAGCAGTACAGCTCTGTTAAAGCAGTTCAGCAGTATGCAGTGTATACTGTGAGTCTGCTCCAGCTCTACAGCACCGTCTCTTCTTCGTTACTCAGGGTTGTTTATGTCTGTTGTAAATTGTTTCAGTTGCATGTTTACTTTTATTGTGAAGAGCATGAAACAGGAAGTGCTTTTACTGTGAAGAGCGAGAAGAGGCATGGTACGTGTGTTATTGATGACAACAATGATGATGATGACAGGAGAAAAACCCTACATGTCGGGTCCAAGAGTGCGCTCCGTTTACTCTAACGGTTGTAATACTGCAGTTTGAGAAGTAAATGTGTTCCGTTCAAACCAGACGTGTCTTGGTCGTCAATAGAAGCTCCACTTCACAACATTTTGGTGCCGAAACCCGGGAAGTCAAGACTGTGAGACTTTAAACTACGACGAAGTTGGAAGCTAACGCTAACGCTAAAGCTAACGCTAGCTGGAGAGATGGCCACACAATTTGAACGGATGAAAAAGAAGCGTAAAACAATACGCACCTCGACAACGAAGCTGTTAACTCACATTGAAGAGGTGAAAGAAGATGTGCCAGACTGTGAGAGACTCCGTGAGCTGTTAACACTATTGTCGACGAGAGAAGAAAGTTTATTCGACTTAGACAAAGGCATTGAAGACGAAACGGAGACGGATGCGCTTGAGTCAGAGATTGCAACCGCTCAGGAATACCAGGACCGCATCCTCACATTGAAAACCCGCGCCAAAAGATCCATTCAGAGGGCAGAGGAAGCTGTGAGTGTGCGGGTGAGCGATGCAAATTCAAGTTCAGTCAGATCGCTTAATAAACATACTGTCAAACTGCCTAAGTTGGTGATAGAAAAATACAGCGGAGAAATAAGCCAGTGGCAAGAATTCTGGTCACAATATGAAACAGCTATCCACGACAACGACACACTGTGTAAAAGGGAAAAGTTCACTTACCTGAGATCCTATCTGACCGGAGCTGCTGCAAGATCTGTGGCAGGACTAACTATGACGGATGATAATTATGATGCTGCAGTACAACTGCTTCAGAGCCGTTTTGGAAGAAAGGACATTGTAATAAGTACACATATGTCCAGACTGCTGAACTTGGCTCCTGTGAAAAGATCATCAGACGTTGTAGCTCTCAGACACCTGTACGATGAATGTGAAATACAGATCCGAAGTCTAGAATCCTTAGGGGTTCACAGCGACACATATGGCTGCCTGCTATGCCCAGTACTGCTGCAGCTCATACCAGAAGATATTGCACTAGACTACACCCGCAAGTCAGACTCCAGTGGGGAATGGAAAGTGCTTGAGCTCGTCCAGTTCCTGCAAAATGAAGTCCAAAGCAGAGAGAGAGCTCTTCATCTCACCAGACCAGGTAATGCACAAAGAGACTTTCCACCAAATAACAGATCATTTGGTAAGCCAGACCCCGTTTATGAAAACAAACCTAGAAGATGGAACGTGCCTTCAGCAACGGCTTTGCACACAGCAAGTAATGTTTGTCAGACCTGTGTGTACTGTGACGGTGCCAACCATAAACCCGAACACTGTCCTGACAGTTCTGTGGCTGCTCGCAAGGAGAAACTGAGAAAGCTGGGAAGATGCTACGTGTGCACATAGCACACATAGTACACATAGCAAAATTCTGCAGAGTCAAGGGTGTTTCGTGTGCCTTGTGCCATCGCAGACATCACCAGTCAATTTGTGATCAAAGTGAAGTAAAGCCAGATGCTGACAGTGGTGGTACAGATGCTGTGGTATCCTCTGTGTCCAGCACAGTGAAACCGAGAGCTGACGTTCAGAACACAGTGTTGCTCCAGACAGCCAAGGCATGGGCAGTAGCCCCAGCGGGGAGGAAAATGGTACGCTGCCTGTTAGATGGAGGTAGCCAGAAAAGCTTCATTCGCGAAGATGTAGTTAAAGCACTAAAACTGCCAGTGGTCAGGCAAGAGACGCTGCACATCCACACATTTGGGTCCACTGCTCCTGTCACTGCACGTCGCAACATCGTGAGAGTGTCACTGGAAAACGTGTGGAATACACAGCAAAAAATTGAGATTGAAGCAGTGGAAACCCCTCAACTGTGCATGGCTGTGATAAAGGTCCCCAGCGAACCTATCCAAGAGGAGTTAAAGAGAAAAGGTCTTCAACTTGCTGACTTTCTACCAGAGGGTACTGAGGATCCAGAACTGTCAGTGTTAATAGGAGCAGACTATTACTGGAAAATAGTGACTGGCAAAGTTCAGAGAATAACAGTCGCTAGTAGCCGTTGAAAGCAGCTTCGGGTGGGTTCTGCAGGGTCCAGTTACCACATCCAGTGTAACCGATGCCACTTGCATGCACATCTGCCTAGTTTGGCTATTTGAGGACACTCAAATAGCCAAACAACTACATGCTTTCTGGGAAGTAGAGTCACTGGGCATCGTTCATGAAAAAACCCAGAGCCCAGAAGAAACAGAAGCTCTTCAGAACTTTGAGAAGACTATAAAGAACAAAGATGGCCGCTACATAGTTGAGTTGCCGTGGCGACCTGACAGACCAGATCTCCCAAACAACTTCAGAGTTGCAAGGAGACGATTTGAAGGCCTCAAGAGGAGACTGAACATGGATGCAACGCTGTACACAAGGTACAATGATGTCATACAAGATTATCTGCAGCAAGGCATCTGCAAGGATGTACCAGAGCACACCTCAGTGGCAGAGCCAACTGAGGCTGGGAAGTACTACATGCCACATCATGCTGTTCTTCGAGAAGATAAGGTAACAACTAAACTGAGAGTTGTATTTGATGCATCATCACACGAAGAGAGTTGCCCCTCCCTTAATGACTGTTTACTGGCTGGGCCCAACCTGAACCCAGATCTGTTAGATGTGCTGATAAAGTTCAGACTCCACCAGATAGCCTTTACAGCAGACATCACCAAGGCTTTCTTGCAGATAGAACTAGCAGAAAGAGACAAGGATGCTGTGAGGTTCCTGTGGCTACATGGACCTCCAACCAAAGACTGTAAAAATGAGCTGCGCATCATGAGAATGAGTAGAGTGGTTTTTGGAGTGTCACCCAGCCCGTTCCTGTTAGCTGCAACAATAAGAAACCATATCAAGCAGTATGAAGCGGAACAGCCTAAGACAGTGGAGGCACTGAGAGAGTCCCTCTATGTAGATAATTTTATCTCCAGCTCATGTGATGTGGATGAAGCACTTCTAGTTACCACAACAGCAAAGGAGATTGTGTCTCACGCCGGCATGAACCTGTGCAAATGGGTGACAAATTCACCAGACCTGAGAGACAAGTGGACAGAAAGGGGAGTGGAGCACACAACAGACACAGCAATTTGTGGAAATGTACTGAAGGTGTTGGGGTTGGTATGGAGATCAGAGAAGGACAGTTTCGTGTTTGATTTAAAGGGATTACTGGACATTGTAAAGGACAAAGAAAACACAAAGAGAAGTGTGCTAAAGACATCAGCCAGAATCTTCGACCCCATCGGTTTCCTCACTCCATTCACTATTCGTGTAAAGTGTTTGTTTCAAGAACTATGGGAGAGGGGAATCGGTTGGGATGAG